>MU182170.1:0-79220 GCA_016904865.1 Pissodes strobi | reverse complement strand
ATAGCAAAGTTGTAATTCTGTTAAGAACCCACGGGAAAAACGTAACAATATAATATTTATGAGATAAACGTCAAAATGACTATTTCTTAAAACATGATTATATAGGTTGGCTCCAGTGTTGCCAGAATGGCAAAGCCAAAAATCGCTACAACCTGGTGTGAAAAGTCTACTTTGTCGCTACTGACGCAGACAGAGGCGTGGTATACTAAAAAAAACATGTTGTGTATACTGCCTATAGCAGAAGGTAAATGCACTAAATTGCATTTAGGCAGACGAACACACAAATTATGGAACATGGAACAAAAACAAAAGGTTTTCACCAGACTGATCGATTTCGGAGAAGTCCCGGACCCCGGACCACAACCGATGCGATCTAATCCGAGCCGAGCCGATAGAACAGACATAACAGTGGCTCCCGGTCCTCAATTATAATTTGACTATCAAGATAAATACGATAATTTCAAATCGCAAAGCGATGATTAACAAAACTTCCTAACCTTATTCAAAATTCGAAAAAGTCGCTACAAATAGGCTTGTTTTTGTAAATCGCCGCTACGTCTCACAGTAATCAAAAAGTCGCTATTTTCGCGACAAGTCGCTACGAATGGCAACACTGGTTGGGTTAGCACGACTCAGTTGGTTATTGTACGGGTAGATGTTGCCAAGTGTAATTTCTATTTAGTTCTAAAATACAACAGCCTCGTGTTGAATATGTTTCAAAAGTACTGTGGGACGAAAACTTCTTATAAATAATGATTACTAATGGCTTTTAATAAAATAAGAATAATTCGAATATATGATTTACCAGAATTAGATGTTACGCTAGAAGTGGGTCACTTTTAATAATAAGTCATATAAACTAATTCATTTAGTTTATTGAAATAGATACAAATTTAAAAGATCATTTTGATTAGTTTAAGAAAGTATCACGCGTAGTGCGTTTGTTTTGTTACTTTCAATTAATTTTGATTTTGTGTTGAGCGTGGTTGGTCACGCGCGTAGCGCGCTCGCCTCAATGCGCTTCTTTGGCCAATTAAAGTTAGTTTCGATTATTTTTGCTTAATCTGGAATACGTTAATTAGGGTTAGTTTTAGTTAGTTTAGGTTAGTTTGTGTTAGTATGGGTTGGTTTTGCTTAGTTTATGATAGCGAAGAGAAAAGGTAGCGTAGCGCGCTTTTCTTTTTATTTTGGTTAATTAGGGTTAGTCTCGGTTAGTATGGGTTAGGTTTGGTTAGTCTGGGTTAGCTTGCTTTAGTTTTGGTTAGTATGGGTAAGTTTTGGTTACTCTGGGTTGGTTTTGCTTAGTTTGGAATATACTTTGGTTACATAGGGTTTGTTTTGGTTAGTATGTGTTAGTTTTGGTTAGTCTGGGTTAGTTTTGCTTAGTTTGGGATAGGGAATAGGCAATAAGCGCGCGTAGCGCGTTTGTCTCTTTACTTCGGTTAATTAGGGTTAGTTTGGGTTAGGTTTGGTTAGTATGGGTTGGCTTTGGTTAGTATGGGTTGGTTTTGGTAAGCCTGGCTTAAATTTACTTGTTTTGGGATAGCGAAGAGAAAAGCGCGCGTAGCGCACTTGTTTTTTTACTTTGGTTAATTAGGGTTAGTCTGGGTTAGTTTCGGTTAGTATGGATTTCTTTTGGTTAGTCTGTTTTGGCTTGGATTAGTTTGGGTTAGTTTTTGTTGGTTTGGGCTAGTTTTGTTTAGTATGGGTTAGTTTTGGTTAGGCTCGGTTGGTTTTGCTTAGATTGATACTTTGGTTAATTATGGTTAGCCCGGGTTAGTTTTGGTTAGTCTTGATTAGTTTGTATTAGTCTGGGTTGGCTTTGGTTAGTTTGGGTTTGTGCTGGCTAGTTAGTGTTGGTTATTTTGGGTTAGCTGTGGTTGATTTACTGACAAGCGAGCGTAGCGCGCCTGTCTTTTAAATATATTTCATTTTATGACAAATATACTTGATCTAGGACATTTACTGGGAAATGAACAAATTGAGTCGACAGTGTACCGTAAGTAAACATTTATTACTTATATATACATCTATGGCTAAACAGCCAGGGTTAGTTTTGCTTAGTATGGGTTACTTTTGGTCAATCTGGGTTAGTTTACGTTAGTCGTGACTAGTTTTGGTTAGCTTGGGTTACTTTGCATTAGTCTGAATTAGTTTTAGTTAGTTTGGGTTAGTTAACAGACAAATGGGAGCTTATTTGTTTAGTCTGAGGCATATAAGGAACAAGCGCATGGTGTGCGCTTGTTTAGTTACTTTGACAAGTTGTTATTCTACTTTATGAAACATGCTCCTAGACTTGGCAATTTGCTTACTTGAAAATCAAGAAGGTTAGTCTGACAACATAGCAAGTAAATTGTCATCATTAACGTCATATTGGGAGAGTTTTCGCATTTAAATGTCACTAAACAGCCTCATTTCTGAAATTTCTTTTTCAATTTTTGGAGTCAAAAGTGCTTCATTCTCAAATTTTTTTGCATTAATGTGTTCCATTTGATGTAATCTTTCCATTGAATCCAAAAAATCTTTAAAATCGACAGTGCTTATATGACACCAGACCCTTTTTCGATGTATTCCACGTGTATATTTGTATAGTAGCTGAAGAAAGTTTCAAATTTCTCCGACTCGCGCGCACGATCGTTCGTCATTTCTCCCACTACCCTAACGCACAGAGCGAATAGGGTAGCACAAAAACGTTCGGATGGTTGTTAGTCGTGACATTATGTATGTATGGGTCTAATACTTGAATATTGCCCCACTGTGTGGCATCCTGACAGGATTGGACTTACAAATGATTTGGAGATGGTTCAGGGAAGAGCGGTGCGTTGGGTTTACTTGAATTTTAAGAGGGATTTTAGCCCTTCCTTGTTTTTGCAAAACTTAAAATGGCCTACTTTGTATCATCGTAGAGAAATTTTTTTAAAAATAATGATTTATAGATTACAATCTGACATTCCTCCCTAGTGGGACCTCAAAGATGCACTGCGGCCACATTCCTATATTGGTAGGAATGACCATCAGTTTAAGATTGATCCTCCAAGATTTAGGACAAATGATGGATTTTATTCTCCAGTGGGTGTGGGAGTGAGATTGTGGAACCTTTTAGACAAGTATTTTTTTCATGATGGTTTACCCAGTCTCTACTCATTTAAGAGCAAATTAATTAGATAAGTTGGGAACCCAGTAGTAAATTTTAGTTTAGTAACTTATTGTATTTGTTAATTTTTAGATTAGTGTGTTCATTAATTGCACAACCACCAGCTTCCTTTGCTATTGTTTGTGATTTTAGTCAATAAATAAAACCATATCAGGATATTTGGATTTTGGCAGTCTAATAATAGTGATTTATTGACTAGATGCTTCGGTATGAGGTTGGTTTCTGGGGGAAGCACACATGCAAATCTCGCTGTTGTCTCACAAAGGAGAAGTGTGCACATACTCTCAGGTTTGAGGGGAGAAGAATTCATGCAGGGGTAGATTTAAAGCACAAAAAATTTTAACGTTACATTATTATGTATATGAATGCCTGGTCTTTTTCTTCCAAAATAGAGATCAAGCATCAATTTTACTCCAGAAATGCTGGTAAGTCTGGGCATCCCAGCTCATAGGCTCAGTACGACTGAGAGATGTCCGGCAAACGCGCGTGTCCTATTTTTTAACAAGCTTCCCAACTGTTTAAGGGTTGAGACTAGTTTTAAGTGTTTTAAAAAGTTTTTTCAAGAACTATTTTGATTCTATCATATACAACAAATGCATTTTTAGAACAAAATTTTTACCTGTTTGTAACATATTGATTAATTTTTGTTTGTTTGATCTTAAGTAATCTTAATCTTAAGTAATTATCTTGTATTTGTATACAATTGTAATTGATGTTAGTTTGGGTTAGTTGTCTGAAAACAATTTTTTTTCTATTTATTGACACCACATTATTCATCTGTGTATGCAAAATGTGTTATTTTGTAATTACAATTTTTTTATTTAAGAGATTTTTGACCTTTGACAATGAATCACAATGCAATTACTTTAAAAAATGTGTATTCATTTAAATCAATTTGCTATGTGGATTACCACTAATTGGTATTTGCATATTTTCCACTTAAAGCATATGTGAATAGCTTCAACTGGAAAGCAACCTAACTCTTGCTCATCCATGGAAGCTAACTCAAGGTGCATCTGTTGAAGTTGAGGAAAAAAATGTGTCTCGTATAATAATCAGCTGTTTAGTTATAATGGTTAAACTAGCTTGAGAATATATAATTACATTAAAAAAGATTGCAATAATTTAACTGTAACATAAAAGTATATGAATATAACATAAACATAACATAACTTCATGAGAATAGCTACAAAAATCAACCTTTCACATGTAAATGAAAAGGTTTCAGTCCTAAATAAACAAGACATTAACTGTAACATAAACTTATGTCAATAAAAATAGAATTTATTCATGATAATAGCTACAAAAATCAACTTTTCACAGGTGAATGAAAATGTTCCAGTTCTTAATAAACAAGACATTGACAATAAAATAGCATAGAACAGATCAATAGAGATAAATGCAGTAAAAAAATCATAAATGCACTAGTTACATAAAATAGAACATTCTGCTAAATACAATAAAGTACATACCTACATAAAATACACCCTTAAGTAAAACAATATATTACTTGCACGTGAAATACAATCAGAAATAGTTCGGTAGAACCTGAAACACCTCTTCTAATGAAACAGGTACCTACTAATTTGTCATTTGTTTCCAGCTACTTATGCCTCTTGACTTTTCTTTAACTTCTTGTAAATGAAACTGATAAATTAATTAATCGGATCGGCCACTTTCTGTTGATTAAGTTGTGTTTTCTCTGTATCTATTTCTATATTTGTTGTTTTTACTAAATTGTTATTGTAAAATGGATTTTTCTTGAAATGAATAAGATAAGAATAATCATAGGAATAAACAAACAGTACTAATAAAATAAAATTATACACTTGAAAAATTATAAAAACATAATACACACTAGGTTTAAAAAAAGGTCACCTTTCTCAGTATTGTGGCTCATATACACACTACAGAGGGACATACATGCTAAAATTCATCTTTCATAAAATCCTCACACTGATAAAATGTTTGTTCTAATAAAATATGTTTATTTTTCTGTGGAACATTTTTCTAGGTATAGTTTTAAAATACTCAGGTATCCTATTGTAAAATTTCACAGATCAAAATCCCAGGGTTATATGCACTAAGTAAAGTAAAGTAAATTTTATTCATGTTAGGTAACATAGTTTTACAATGGTCACTAAAACACATCATAAGCAAACAATGCTCTAAGTTTAAATCACCTAAAACATAGTAGCTCGAAATACAAAATTTTAACAACAGCGAGATAAATCCTACAAAGACACTTGAAAATTACTACCCAATATGAAAACATGCAAGTTAAACAGTTTAAAATGTGGTCATTAAAAATTCATTAATGCTGTAAAAAGCATTTTCACATAGAAAAGATCTTATTGAGGCTCTAAAATCCTTACCATTCAGAGCCCTTATCTCTCTAGGAATTTTGTTAAAAAATAATGGAGCGTACTAGAGAGTCGCAATTGAAGACCTTTCAAGTCTAAGGAAATTTATATTTATATTATCAGACTATCTGGTATTATATGAATGTAATTCTGAACACAAATATTACTAATGTTCTTTTTTATATATGTAAGTCAGTCAAAGATATAACGGCATGGTAAAGTGATAATTTTAAATTTTATAAATGATGCCCTAACACCAGCTCTATAGTCCAGGACCTTAACAACCCTCAGAGCCCTCGCTGCATGACCCCAAGCCTGAAGGTCAAAGTTGCACAGGGATTGCACTAATGCATGGAAGACAATCAAAACTACATCCCCCTCCACGGTCTTACAAAGGTTCGTCAGAAGAAATATTGATTGTGAGATTTTGTTTGCAACTGAATCAATATGCTTTTCAAAAATCAGCTTTGAGTCAATTTGCATCTCCAAAAACTTCGTCCCTAGTTTCGCTGCCCCAACTCCATCACCCACATCCCTGAGAGAAAATACAATATTTTCTGTTTTATTAATATTTAAAGTCAGATGGTTGGCACTAAACCAATGACTCAACTACGTGACCACTGCCGCCATCAGGATCTCTAGGTCCTGAAACATTTACCACTACATAGCGCCGTGGTATCGTCCGCAAAAAGGATTAGCTTACGATCAGTGGCAGTACAGATAACACTGATATAAATGATAAACAGGAGTGGTCCAAGTATCGAGCCCTTGGGCACACTATGACTAACGGGCATCTCTCGGGATTTTATTTTATTTTATTTTTATTTTTATTTTTATTTTATTTATATCAACCTTGCATTTAGCATGTCCAGTGCATATATCACTTCAACCTTAATTATATCCGGGCCCAACTCTCCTCTATTTTCAAGAGTAGTTTGTCGTCTCTCATCTTCGAATAGTTGTGTAATGTAATTCTTCCATATTTCTAGCTTTTGTTCTATTTCTGTGACTATTTTCCCGTTGCTGTTGTACAATCCCGTATATATCCTGACAGTGTTTATTTTTTTTTTAGTTTTTCTAATGCATCACAAACCTGGATAAATGTTACCTCGGAGAAGGAAAATCCCTCCACAGGAACTGATACTTCCAGTTGTTGTAAAAAAACGTCAGCCTCAAAGTCTGTATCAGGAATATCTCTTAAGATTCTACCTAATAATGAAAAGTTTACATCATTGAAATCTGTCGCTAATATGTCTGGTGGCGCAGTTTTTTGTGCTGCGCCTCCACTTTCATTGACACTCTTCCAAGCTGCTCCAACACGGTTGTCTGACCTCCGAATAAAATCCGAATTGGCCTTTTTCTTAGCTGTACAAAGGAAAAATAACAGTATCTAGCTCTAAACTGCCTTATCTGGCCCCCACAGACTGATGATATCTGTAGAGGTCATTTAGGAATTTAAGAGTTAGTTTGTTGCTACTTGGTTAAGTCGTTTTTCAAATATTTAGGTTTAAAATATTGAAATTGTGTTCGAGACTGCCTTGAAAACCAAAATGTTTAGCTTATTAAACTTAAATTTTGGCGCATATTGGTGTTACTTCTTTGTTGGCCATCTTCGTTTTGTTTTGTTTAAGTCCAAAAATACTATGGGAAAATACTTCAACTTTGGTATAAACCGTTTTTTTCTAGGTCTTTAATACACCCTCTAGGTGGGTGGCAAAATATAGCTGAAAACCCTGTACATACATAAATTTGCCATCCAATCCTGGTGATTGAACTTTAAAGGAAAAATTCAGTACATTTTCAACATGAAATAAATAAATAGAAAACATAAACAAAAGAATCAAATCCAGACTAATTTTTTCCAAACGATCGCGATATTTCAAAATATTTTTATAACTACAAATATATATACCGGGGTATTCTAAATTTGAAATTGCAATAATGGCATCAAATATGAGAACCATGTACAATTGAATTTATAGGGAAGACCTGCAACTAGATACTTAATTAGATTTTCACCCTTGGTTAGCCTAAGTACAACTTCAGCTGAATAATAGAAGAAATATTGTACTGGAAAACTGCGAAATTTTTTTACATCTGTTTTTGTGATATAATTAAGTTTTAATGTTATGCAGTAAACGCGCTGTATATTGAAATAAAATATACTATGCATTTTTTAGGCGCATCAAGGAACTATTAGAGAAAGATAAACAGCGAGAACGCGAGAGGGAACGCCAAAGAGAAAAAGACCGTGAAAGAAATCGAGATCGTGAAAGGTCAAGGGATACAGATCGTGAAAGGTCAAGGGATAGTAGACCTTCTATTGACAGATCTCGCAATGATCGGGAGGGTTTTCACAGAGAACTACGTGACTATCACAAATATCGTGACACTGTCAAACGAGATTCTAGAGGTAGGGAGATCCGTGATAGAGATAGCTTCAATAGATACGATAGAGATCGTAGAAGCGATGTCAGAAAAAATGAGCGGGACAGGTCACGTGACACAGACAGAAGACACCATGATAAACATCATAGAAGAGGGAAGGAACAAGACAAGTTTAAGGTGACGTTTGTTGTTTGTAACTTATATATGACTACATCTTATACAATGGGGTTTATGTTAAAATAATGCAGGTTTGTATTATTAACTGTGAAATTTCTCGTATTTTCAGGACTCTTTAAGCGAAGGTCAAATAAAAGTGAAAGATGCTTCATCAGATTCGGACGTTCAAATAGAGCTAGATATAGACATTGATGACGAAGATGAAGAAGCTATTATTGAAAAGAGAAGGAAACAAAGGGAAGAATTGATGAAGGTGAATTTTTAACCCGTTTAATACATACTAAATACTAAGATATTAAATAGAAGAAGAGGTAAAAAATCCTTGCCTAATTATTATAAAACAAAAGGGATAGGTGTGAAGTGATCTGTCTTTTTTCCTTTTGATTCATCTTGTAAATGTTAACGTTTTAATTTAGTGTGGCATATTGCAGTAGCTTCAACCACAACTTTTACACTTGCAACAATGTCTGTTTTTCTTTAGTCAAGCAATAAAAATTATTTTAAATACCTTAATCAATATCCTCGTGACAATGAGGTTTAGGAAATTTAAAACGACAAGAACTATGACTTCCACCTGGATCGGTAGCCGTCTGATGTCTGATGCCTTCTACTTCTAGGCTCTTCAATGAGTTTTTGTCCTATTGAGGAAAAAGTTTAGACAAAACTTGTTTCCAAATGCGAGTGTTATCCCCATAAACCGAAATTATCTTTTCTTGAATTTATTTTAATATCCTTGATTCCACTAAGAGCTAAATGATAATGATAGGCTCTCATTTAACAAGTCTCATTTTTTATTGGAAGGCTGGACCACCATAAAATTCCAAATAATTAGAAAAGGCTTGAATTATTTGTCATTACTAGTCTATACTTTTCAGTTATTCTAGCATGTCACAATAGATTTTTTGGTACTTTATCCCTATTGGAGTATAATATAAATATACAGAGTTTCTTACCTAACACTTTCTATCCAGGTTATCTTATTTTTGGGTGAACAAACCAAAAATACTTAGACATGATAATTCAAGGGCCACGTTTTGGGATCATTTTCATCTGCACTACTTCAGTCCTTAAAAGTTTGTTGCATCCACTCAAGAATCGAACTGTCTCATATACTTTTATCTTCAAATCAAAAAAATCGGGGGACCTTGAGGGTCATTCAATAAAGCCTCTTGTCCTAGTCCATCTGCCGGGAAATGTTACCTCCAAGAACTATCTTGCCGGCACCGCATAGTATATAAAAGCAGTGTCTTGCTGGAAAATCAGGTTTTCTATAAGGTCACGGACATCGGTTAACGCTGTAAATAGTAAGTCTACGTCCATTTCTCCATTCAGATCAGGGAAAAACTCCACTCAAACATTTATTTTTTGAAGATATTGAGTACCTACTTCACGAAATTTCCTTGAGTTAAAGTCAGTAACCACACTTATGGAGATTGGTAATAGCATTTAATGTGCCTTGCCATTGTCATCTTCACTGAGTTCTTGGATTAAGTTAACTTTAAACATACGGAATTTGTGATGTTTTAAAATTATCTGAGTGGTTGTACATGAAACATCCATTCACAACAGACAATTTGAAAACGTAACTCAGAACTTCTCCTTTTATTCATCACTGAACCAGTCTGAAAGAATTTTGTTAATAATTGGCGGCAGCTGCGGATGGGGGGGCCGGGAGAACGGGAAATTTCCCGAGGGGCCTCTTACTATGGGGTATCATGGGGCCCCTACTGCTACAAACTACAGATGGGCTACAGGCCTAAAAATTAAATACCGCATGTTAATAAAACTTGTTGAGGCCTCTTGATCTTTGGCTCTCGGTCTATAATTATTACTCTCTCACTTGGAGGAAATGTCACTCTTAATCTATCCCACATATATCTAATTTTAAATAAAAAAGTATATAATATAGGTAGGTTAGAAACCTGGTATTAAACATTACAAATAACAAAACAATTGCAACTGGCAACGCAGCAATTCCGCTATACGCGTGAGGGTCATTACTGATTACTGTGTCTGTGTCTCTGTAAGTTTAAGTTAATGCATGGATAGTGGATCCGAATGAAACGATTCTAGGTAATTACCGAATATTTCTATTTAATCGCAGTAACATAATATCATAATCATATCATAAAGCATCAATAAAAAGAAAGTCAGTAAAAGATGTTGAAAGCCAGCGATACTGCAAATAACTTCTCGTTATAGGTAAGTTCAATTAGATCGAGTAATCACCTAATTAAAAACTAATTCAAGGTGTTCAAATCATGATCTGTCACATATGCCGTATAACTAACTAACTATGGTTATTCAGTTCTACTAAGCTTCGTTGATAACTGCCGCAAAAACAATGTATAGAAACAACTAGTTAGATCTAGCGTTATTATAGCCACCAATTAATTACAAACTCTGACCTTAACCTATGATAATTTACTCCACGGTCAAGTTACCGGTAGGATACAGATAATAAACGATCTATTCGAGTAAAGAAAATATGAAAGGCCGCAATAAAAAAAAGCAATTAAAAATAACGCAGTCTACTAGGCTGTAACAACACTGGTAGTTATCTGATCTGCAGTTATCCAACGTAAGCTAAAAATCGTGAAAACTGGGAATAATAATAAAACTAGTTCGACCTACATCGATACTGCGTCAGTCAATTCAAAGTTCAGAGAAATTCGATCCAAAATTTATTCTAGATCAACGGATCTATCTGAATTTTAGAATTTGATTAAATAAAATAAAGCATCTCAGGCTCGACAAATTGTCCAAAAAATTCAAAGTTCGTTTAAAAGGAAATTTTAATGACTAAATGTTACCTTAATTAAGCAGAAAAAGATTAAAAGTTAATTTTTGTTAGAAAAACAAAGCAAAAAAAGAACAAAATAATAATAATTCAATATCGTAGGTTAATTAAGCACTATAACCCTCGTAGATATTCCGGCTGACCTAGCTTCGACGTTCTCTCGATCGAGAAATTTAAATAAATCCGCCCTGCGAAACGATTCGATTTTCAACGAATTGAATTTAGCGCGTGAAGATAAGGTCGAAAATGCCCTGCTTCCGGAACCGTAGCATACTGTTTTGGGATTGGTTGATGGGATTGAGCGTCGCACGCATTTATTTTAATTGTCTATGAATAATTGGGAATTCTATTAATTGAAGTGGCTTAATGACAATGCGCTTTTGGCTACTTTGGGTAGTTTTTTTTGGAGGGTGCCTATACATCGAAATCCTAGGTTTTTATCGTTTAATTCCCTTTGATGAATTATTGTGTAAATCGTGTGGATAATCAAGAGGTTATTGATGCTCTCGCTGCTACTAGTAGCTTATTAAAAAAGTCACTTTATATTAGACTTCATAAAACATAATTAGACTTAAGATGTAGTATATGCTATATTACCTACCTTTCATGTACTAATAGTTTATTATTTTGTATTTATTTTTTATAAGATATACATAGGTCAATATTGTCACGAGTATCTTTGGGGGTAGCGCGTTTATTTAAAGAATAACTTCTCAGAGAAGAGCCTCGTCGCGATAAGTACAATGACGGGGTCTCAATGCTTCCTTTAATCTACCACTGAATGTTCTACTCGTGAGGACACGCCTTGTTTAGCATGCCGGGGGGTAACTGAGGTAGACCGGGATCGCGTTACGTGGGGTAAGAAGAGATGATAAAGTAAGCACGTTTAGTTTATAACAATAACAATGTATTAACGATAAAACTTTAACAACAAATTATTGGTCAGAAAAAATGAGATTCTATTATACCCGATTACTACGGTGCGCATGTTTTCTCGATTTGAGGTACTGTTTATAGGTCTTTGTTTACTGTCTTATAATTTATAGTTTTTCTTAAGGGTTGGGTTTTATTTAAGAGCACTAAGAGATTTCACTAAACTTTTTAACTGACTATTTAGACACTTGTCTTTCTCAACACTCTGACAAACTTCTTGTCAAGACTTTACTATGGAGGTTGTGCAACCCCTGGTCCTAGCAGTCGTCAAGTGGCTAACCGGTACCAGGTTTGGTAGGAAATGAATGGAACCTAAAGCAGTCGTATGACTAACTCTAGGAGCGGATAGAACCCAGGAGGCAGTCGTCAAGTGACTAACCTTGGGAGCTGGAGGTGAGACTATGTCTGCCGAACTGGGGATTCGGTAGCGTATTTATATAAAACAAAGTGATGATCATTGCATGCATAAGGTTCAAAGTCGCTCCCGTTGATTGCTCGCGTTGTTTACAGTTTGCCTTTAATGTTTATATAACAATCTTCAAGTTCAAGTTCAGACTTGCGACAGGGTGATATTTGTTTAGTAGCTTATGCATTTTAGTAGATTACAATATCTATAAACATGTTTTTTAATTTAATTAGTTTAGTTCTACTTTCATTTACTTAGTTATGTATTTATTATGTTTTTTTTAATGTAAATATTAAAAAAGTGTAATATCAAAAAATAAATACATATTGTGCATCATTTAACTTATTATGATAACAAATATTTTTTTAGAAAACACCATTGGCACCACTCATTTTTTACATAGGGTTGGGGCCCCTTAAGGTAACTTTCCCGGGCCAGTCAGTAAGGTCCCATCCGTCCCTGATTGGCGGAAATAAGTGAGAAAAAAATATTTTTAAACGGTTTTCGCTAAATAAGGCTGCAGTTGCTGTAGCGAACACATTCGTTATTTTTAAAGAAAAATTATTTAAAAAAAATTATAATTTTTATGTCGGTCGAAAAACCAGGAAAACCTGGGTGGGGGCATACTGGACCATTTTATTGATTTATAGTTATGTTTATCATATTTCTAGCGCCTCGGTGCCGCAAAAGATGATTCAACTAAGGACCCTTCTCTGCCAGCTAGTCCTCAAGTTGAGGAGAAACAGGAATCCCCAAAATCAGAACCTACCTCAAAACCCATAGAGAATAGACGAAGAAGCTCGGAAAATAGTAATGCTAATTCTACAAATAATGGTGAACAATCTAAGAATTCTAATGAAGGTATGGCTTTTACAAAGTAATTTATTTTAGTGCTTCCTATAATTTTAAAAACTGTTATCACATTCCCAGTAATTAAACGCAAGTGTCGTTTTCATGGAAAGAAATGTTGAGATTAGCGAATGGGCAAGAAAAAATTATTTTGGAAAGATCGGATTGAAAGCGGAAGACGGTTGCGACATCCATATTGATCTTGTTTCAGTTTCATCAACTTATGAAGTTGTGACACAACGGCCTACATGCAAGGTTTTCTTCCATGTAATACTACCATTCATTCATTTTAAATGTTAGGGCAAGGTAATTATAGAAGTATAATTTAACTTTTTACTTGTTTCTCCTGCCGCAACTTGAATTTCAAATACTATACCTCGAAGGACCTACCGACGAATGAAACCCTATGTGTCGGTATAATTAGAGTTAATTTTTTTACTAAATATCAATCAACTTTAACAAACATGCCAGTATGGCTAATAATTTTTGCTAAATTAAACCCAATTCAACATAACTGAAAATATAAAAATGAAAGCTTTTTTCATGGATTTTCAACCTGCCACTCTGGCGTTTCTACAAAATTTAACTAATTTTGCTCAATGGATATTGTACAGCAAATAATGTTAGAGGGTTAAGTCCGAACGTAAACGTTAGATAATTTCTATTGCATTTTGCAACAGTAAATAATAAAAATACTAAAACGCATATTGACAAAATGGCAGTAGGTCACTTATAACAAGATGAGCAAGGAATAGGAGTGACTGTATACTGGAAATACGTTGCAACATCAAACACACACTTCACTAAAAAGAGGTCCAACCTATTTAAAGCAAAATAAACTGTGGAATTTATTTATTTTTTTCTCATTATATGCAACCCTATTCTTTAAATAAACTCAGTGAAAGAAATCAATTAGAGTAAGGCCTGCAGAACGCGATGGTAATTTAATCGGTATGCGCTAGTAGGCTTTGATCTGTCCAAAAACGATGATTGTGTCTATTAACTCAGACATTAGGGAAAGAATTTGCTTCGATACTAAAATATATCGCTACTAAACATAACGCTTCGTATCCGTTAAGAAATCTTTGATTAACAATTTAAAACAAATTTTACTAGAAGAAAGGGCCACTACTTGAACTCGGATTAGTGACTATTAAACTAATCGGTGTTTTGAATATCATACATCTATTAATATATTACTGATATGGACAATATTGATACATTCAAAACGGTGATTAATTTAACGAGCCATTAAAGTGCCTAATCGAAGTTCAAAGTAGTCCTTAATCTTCAACGCCGTAATGAAAATGTTAATAAGGCTTCAATTTAAGCAATTTTTTGGCCGGCGTGGATCCCGTGGCAATTATTGACTACAAATGATATGTGTGAATTTAGCCTAATCATATGTTTTATTTCAGCTAGTACAAAAACTTCCAATAGCTTCGCAAGCCTTCATGAAGACGAGTCTTTAACCCCGCCATTGTTGCCTAACATGAAAGCCAAAGAGACTGATAGAAAGTCGGAGAAAGACGTAAAGAATACTAAAAAAACCGAATGGGATATGTTCGCAGAACAGGACGTGTTTAAGACCAATACTCATGTAAGTTGAAGCGTTACAAAAATACAAATACGAAAGTTGTTTATCTAAATCCATAGAAAATAATTGAGCATGCAAACACACATTATAAAAAGTTAAAACCAATTCATATTCAAAAAATTCAAGTTTTGCAATAGTATACTATTAATCAAGGTTTTTAACCCTTTATTGTATAGAATTAATTGTTACAGTATTTTATATGTTTTTTAGTCTCCAAGCGCAATAGTTAAGGCGAAAGGATCAGGAGCAGAGAATCCTGCACTTACGGACAATTGGGATGATGCTGAGGGATATTATAGGTAACTAAAGCATATTATTTGTTTGTTGTTTTAAAAGCATGTAAAACTAAGCCGCAGTTTTGCCCCACCAATTGTGGGACCGCCAATGTTGCACCACAAAAGTCTAACTTAGTATTAGATAGTAATTGTCATTAAACTAACAGCATATTTGCGTTTAACGATTTATTTACTGTTTATTCCTATAGAGTGAGAGTTGGCGAAATTTTGGATACCAGATACATGGTTTATGGCTACACTGGACAGGGTGTTTTCAGTAATGTTGTCAGAGCTAGAGATCAAGCTCGTGGCAGTCAGGATGTCGCTGTTAAGATCATAAGGAATAACGAAATTATGTAAGTATAATTTTCGTTAAATATTAGGCATGCACAAAGCTACATACTCAAGTTAGCACAATAATTATTGAAGTATGTCAGTTTTGAGTAGATATTTGGCTAACAGACAAACAACCTGTATATCATTTACATAAAATTTCTCTATTGGAGGAAGCTCATTTAGGTGGCGAAATAGCTAGAAATAGCAATTTTTATTTGAGAATTATGCCTGTCGTATAAAAACATTACATAATAATGGAGATAATATTTCCAAAGATGTCGAGGCACTATTATGTGCCTCACCTTTATAAGCACACAACTGAAGTGGCCTCACTTTTATAAGCACACAACTGAAGTGAAACTTCTGAAGGAGATAGTAGGAATTGAGTTTTTTTTTTAAGCTTTTGCCCCCAGTTTCGAAATTTTTTTTAAACTTTTTTTCGCCGAAAACCGCGTTTTTCTAACTTTATTTTATTACCTTTTTTTCTTTATTTCGTTTTATAATACTTTTATTAACTTTCCATTTTTTTTCTTATTTGGTTTTATAATACTTTTATTAACTTTCCGAACATTTTTTTACGTTTTTTTAAATTTTTTCCCATTCTTTCATAAATTTTTGTCTTTTTTTTCATAAGGCATTTTTTTCTTCCCATTTTTGCTTCGTAGCTGAACTCCTTCACCTTTTTTTCGGTGAGAACCGCGTTTCTCTAACTTTTTATTATTATTTTTTTTTTCTCATTTTGTTTTATAATAAATTTATTAACTTTTTAGGTATTTTTAAATTTTTTTCCATTTTTTCGAAAATTTTTGGGTATCCGGGTAGGTGGTTGGTGGTGGTGGTAAATTCCCCCCCTCCCCTCTCACCCCCTGATCTAGGTCATCGCTTGTCAGATTTTCGATCCGAGGCTCCATTGCAGATATCGGAAAAAAACGTTTTTTTCCCCAACAGCCCCCTTTAAATTAGAGCCCCGGTCCCTCCCATATGGTCAAAGGTAGCCCCCCAATGAGGCGCACTTAACATAAAAATTTCGACTCCGTAGCTCTTTCCGTTCTTCCGAAATTAACTATTTTAGTTTTTCTTCTCGGAGTACGGGGTCCAGTTTTCAAATTCAAATTAAAAAACGCTTTATTGTCGGAAGTAAAAAAAAGCTCATCCTAAAATAAGTACTTTGATATATGCACACAATACAGTAAATATGACAAACGACAGGTACAGAGCTATAAAATAAAAGTCATACAAATAAAAGAGTAAAAAAAAATAAATAAAACAACAAAATTACCGATGGTATATTAAGACATAAAGCAATGTTAAATCACAGTCAAAGAGAATAAAAAAAAAATATTAATAAAATAACATTATTCAGTCAAATCTGTAATTAAAAAAGTCATCAATCGAGTAGAAGGCCTTAGAAAGCAGTAGAGCTTTAGTTTCTTTTCTAAATTTTTTATAACTGATTTTTTCTGATTATCAACGGTAGGTGATTGAATATTTTCTTACTGTTGTAAAATATTGAATTTCTTGTCACACTGTAAGATGGAATCGGTAAGTTTGTTTTATATGTTTGTCTAGTGTTGTGCACAGAAGGAGAATTAATGAGGTTTTTATATTTTTTATACATTAGACAACATGTTTCCAACAAGAATATGCAAGGTAAAGTTAGTATTTTGTTGGAGATAAACAAGTGTTTACTCGAATCCCTGACATTAACCTTACATAGATACTTAAGTGCCCTTTTTTGCAACACAATCAATGAATTTAATAGGTAATTGGCACAGTGACCCCAAAATAAAAATCCCATATCTTAAATGAGTCTCCATCAGTGAGAAGTAAGCACCCTTTGTCCTTTCAAAGTCTAAACTATTAGAGATAATTCTAATTGCATGCATGCAGCTTGATGCAAGTTTTCTACTTAAGTTAGTCAAGTGAGATTCAAATTTCAGCTTGTCATCAATATAAATCCCCAAAAATGTATTAACGCTTAGATTATTTATAGTTTACATGCCAAGTGAAAAGTCATTAAAAGAACATTTAAAAGTAATAATATTAGTTTTAGAAGAGAGAGTACATTAGCATCGGTCCACTCTTCAACCTTAATCAGATCATTCCTGACATCCGCCTCTAGATCTACAGAATTTTTATTTATCCAAAGTATCGTCGAGTCATCGGCATATAAAGTAAATTGGCCTTTTATATGAATTTTGGTTATATCATTAATATAAATTAAAAATAATAGAGGACCGAGGACAGAAACCTGGGGTACTGCAGATCGAATTTGCATTTCATTTGAAGCCTATCTTTAAAATGAACCCTTTGAACCCGCTCGGACAAGTAAGATCTAAACCAGCTCATAGCCACTCCCCTAATGCCATATCTTTCCAGTTTCCACAGCAGTATTTCGCAATCAAAAGCCTTCGATAAATCACAAAACACTGCTGCGGCCACCTCCCTCTCATTAATTCCCAAGTACAATCTTTCCAGATATAGCGTCATTCGTTCCTTTCGATTCTTGGAGTCCGAACTGTAGAGTGTAGTCTCGTTTTTACAAGTTCTTCGATTATCTTTGATAACGTAGGCAGCAGCGATATTGGTCTAAAATTTGAAGGAGTGTCAGTATCGCCGCCTTTAAATAATGATACTACGGTTGTTCTTTAGGCAAGACGGGAAAATTCCCGATGTAAATGAATGGTTAATTGCTTCCGCAAGTACAGTTAAAACATTCTCAGGCAAAAGCAAAAAAACTCAAGGAAATATCGTCCCAACCAGAGGATTTCTTATTACTTATTTTCTTGAAAACAGATTTAATTTCTGCAACATCAGCAGGAGCTAGATAAAATGATTGAGCAACATTAACATTTTCTAAAAACTGTCTAAAATCAGTATGTGACGTTATTTTACTACTTAGGTTATCCGCTATAGTGCAATAAAATTGATTTATTCTATCAGAGTCAAGATTAGAATCTATAGGTAGACTATTATTTTTACCCCTTAAGTCGTTTACAATTTTCCACGACTCCTTTTGCTTGTTTTTAGAGTTAAATATTCTATTTTTAAAGTATAAAGATTTGGCAGCTTTAATAGTTTTTCTAAATATTCGTCGATAATTATTGAAATAAGAAATAAACACATTTTCTAAATATTCGTCGATAATTATTGAAATAAGAAATAAACACATTCTTGTTAAAAGTAAACTTTTTTATGTAATGCAAAGATCCCACATTTCTCGATGAAATTCTTAGACCCTTAGTAAACCAAGGTTTTTTTGTTTACATTTAATTCTTATGTAAGAAAATTACTCTTTAAAAATGTTCATCAAAAGTGAATGAAATTTCTCAAGAGGACTCCTAGCATTCTGGACACGGTACCATTTGAGTTTCCTACCTAGATCACGAAGCTTATCCGTGTTTTTCTTATTAAACAATCTTTTAAACTCTTTTATAGGCTTTGAAGGTTTTGAATGTATAGAGAAACGGCACAAAATGTCCTCATGGTCAGAGATTCCAGCGTTAACCACTTTACATTCCGCAAAACGATCCCCTGCATTACTACACACATAATCAATGATTGTTGATGAACAAATTCCGAAACGCGTAGGAGTTTCAACATGCATCTTCAAGTTAAAAGAACGCAACAAAGATAACAGTGATTGTAATATAGGCGTCGAGTCGATATACTCAATATTAAGATCCCCCATTAACACTATCGTTGCCCTTAATGGTAACTGAGATAAGAGTAATTCTAAGGAGGTCTATAAATGCACAAAATAAAAATGTTAAGAATCGAACAATAGACTACAGAAAACTCAAAAGTTTTCTCTACAATTAAATTTATCAACATTAATGAAAGTATAAGATGTGAGAAACCCCTTGCTGATAAATATTGCTGTACCTCCATGAATAGAATTAGAGCGGCAGTAAATGGAAAGTAGGGAGTAATTATCCAAATATATAGGTTCATTTACACGGAGCCAATGCTCCCTGAGAAGAAGCAAATCGCGATAAAGATTATCATTCAAAAATATAGCCAGCTCATCGCTCTTATTTCTTACACACTGAACATTCAATAGCATCAGGGAAATTTTTCTAAGTTGGTTAGGTGTTCTAAAAAATCAGCATTTTTATTTGAATCTTCTTGACTAATTTTTAATTTATTTATGTCTCTTTGAGGATCCAAAAGCTCAGTGACTATAATGGATTCATCAGTAGTTTCTAAAATGTTCATATTTACTGGTTGCCCTAAGTCATTATTAATCCCACACTCTACCTCGGTGTTTGTTGAAACATTCTCATCCAATGTACTAACCCAACCATTATTACTTTTATTAATTTCCAAGTTTGGAACTAAACTAGCAGACTTGAGAACAATATTAGTTCTGGAGGAATTATTACAAATATACCTAGCAAAAAGGTCACACAAAGACTTACGATTAAACTTAAATTTAAAATTACAACTAGAATTTTCTATGAGCTTGATTGAAACATTAATATTACGCTCCAAGAACTTGTTCATATAAGAATTACATTTTTGCAATAATCGTTATACTTATAACAAAATATTACATTTAGAAATTTTCCACATGCTAAGATATTGTAAATATCTGCATAGTTCAAGTTATTCATTCTACCTATATCTAACATTATTATCACAAAATCATTTTGGGTGTAAGAGGCTATTAGGTTAAACGTATTTTGACAAATTTCTTTTAAAGGTGCACCTGTCATTACCCTACCTTCTACACTAAATAAGTTACTATCCAAGACCCTGGTCAAATGTAAAGAATAGTCTCTTGCACTTCCATCTCCATAGATCAGAACTTTTGTTTTTGTAAAGACTGGCAGTACAGGTTCCTTTTGTATCTCGGGAGTAGCCTCGGAAATAGTTTTTCCTTCGACATGATATGAGTATTCAGATCGCTTTCAAGATCTAAGCTCCAAACTTCACGGTCTTTATCTACAAATTTCTGTAACTTCTTTATTTCTGTAGCATACATCTCATTTTCTGCTGACAAACATTCTATGCTGGTTAACATATTTTGATTAGTAACTTTCAGTTCATCAAAAGCAATTTTAAATGATAGAATATCAGATTGCTTTTTTATACATTCTTCCTCAAGTAGGTAATTTTTAAGAATACACTCATTTATAACTTTTTCTTTAGAATTGGTATCAGTTTGGGTATATATGTCAGATAATTTAGGATTTACCTGGGCATAGACGTCACTTGTTAAAATTTTAGTCTGACTGGCTCTATCCGCGAACTACCTTTCAATGATCAAATTATTTCTTGTAGTAAGCTTTTCAGTTTTCTTCTCAAATAGCTTAATCTTTTGTTGTTTTTCCATATCGCAAGGATTCGATTCATTATGTTCAGCTTCCTCTGCAGAAGGGACCGATTCTCTTTTAAGCCTTTTTATGTAATTTGTTTTGTCGTCTATTTATTGTTTCTGATCAATTACAATCTTTTTGATATCTTCAATTATGTTTTCATGGTCATTTTCAACAGCCATTTCATGACAATGATTAGAGCAAAATATTAAGCTGTTATTTATAATAATTGTATATTTATGATTAGACCTTTTCCAGCAGCTAGGAAGAATAAAACTTTTACAAACTAAGCAGTACCAATTATTCTGTTCTTTATTTCTACAGCATTTAAATTTTGAAGTCATATTTAATATTCTGCTCTGAATATTATTAAACTGAGAAAGTCCGGTTCTGAACACAAATTGCTGTCTCAATAAACTTTAAAATATAAACATAAACATTTGATACGGTGGAAAATTTATCAGGCGATAGAAGGAATTCCTTTTGGTAACAGTTTTTGTTTGTTATTCGACATATAAATATACACAAAGACACCACTGGTTTTTCCGATTTTCACTGTAAATTCATTATATATAAGGTCCATTTTTTCTTCGAAAAACTGGCGGCATTAAAGTACATATGTTGATAAAAATAAAAATAATTAATTCAAATTTAATTTTATCGGAGCAGATATGCTTGCTCGCTCGCTACTCGTCCAGGATTCTCATTTTACCCCGGCTACATGTCCGGAAAATTTAAACCCTCTAGCGGTACTGAAACATGCTTAATTAAAAGGGCGTTTCACTTTGATAACCGTTTCAACTTTGATAAGCGTTTAATTTTTTGTGACTTTACTTACCCTCGCTAAAGAAGTTTCACATCAAAAAGCTAAATGATTATTATTTTTAACAATAACAGTGTTGTAAATGATTAGGGCAAACACTTGTGTTTGTATATATGATACATGAATTGTTGATAATAACAGAGATACACAGAGGATGTGTAACTTTTTCTCTTAAGTACATAATGTGCTATTATCAGGGTGAGTATCGTAAAGCTGTCAGAAAATATCAAATTGCTTTTCTTAATGGTTCTTTATGGCGAAATTTTTGTAATTTTTCTCAGTTAGGAGATCTCAAACCTTATTTTCGGAATCGGTGACGAACAGACTATTCGATAAATGAACCATATCAAATCAAATAATTTATCAATGTCAACATTACATAGTAATTTATATACGTCAAAAGTGAAAAATCTACAAGTTATCTTAACAAAGTATTAAAAATTACAAAAAACATTTAGTCAATAAAATTAAAAGACAAATATTCTTCAAATTAACAAGAACAGTTTTCTGTTAAAATTTCCTTAATCTTGGATTTAAATTTACTTAAGAGAAGAGATCTTAACTCCTTCGGGAGAACATTAAAAAATGTTATTCCCCAATATCCAACACCAGTCTTACACCTTCCTAGCCGCCAATATGAAGGCACAATGTCTCGTTGGGTAAATGGGCACTTTTTGATGTCTTATGTAATTACCAGGATTATTCTTAACATAAAGCAGTCGCCTGAATATATAAAGAAGGCAATGTAAGTACTCCCCACAATCTGAAATAGGCTCTACAATCATCTCGGAAAGCCAATCCACTCATCACCCTAATTACCTTACGTTGGATACTAAAGAGTCTATTTGCGCGGGGTGCATGCCCCCACACAAGGACAACATATGAAATATGTGAATTAAAGATGGCATAATAAACAGATTTCAGACAAGATGGAGCTGAGAGGTTGCGAAGTAAATAAACAGATCTAGATAACTTGGCAGCTACCAAGCTTATATGAGAGTGCCACTGCAGGCGTGGGTTCAACTGCCGTCAGCTCTTCATTTGCATCTTCCAAGTCCCTCATTAAGAAAACCATTCTAATAGTCTTTTCTCTATTAAGCAGTAGACGGTTGCAATTAAACCATTGCTCAGCCCTCTCCTGTGCCGCCACTGAGTCAGCCACTGAAGCATTCAAATTTGATGCATGCACCGAGATAGTTGTGTCGTCAGCGAAGAGCGTGTATCCAGAATTTAGATCACCAAATGGTAAATCGTTGATCAAAATAAGAAACAATGTAGGTCCCAATTCAGAGCCCTGAGGAACTCCAATACCAACCTGCCGCTCTGCCGACTGCACCCCCGAGTACATCACAGTCTGATATCTACCTGAAAGGTAGGACTGCAACAACATGATACTACTGTGAGAAAAGGTGTATGCTCTCAGCTTCTGTAGAAGGATTGAATGGTCCGCGCAGTCGAACGCCTTACTGAGGTGACAAAACAACACAGTGTTGTACTGTAAGTCTTGGAAGCCCGTCAATATGTCTGAAATGAAATCAATAATCCCCAAAACCGTGTTTTTATTTTTTCTGAAACCAAATTGACTTTTACTAAACAAGTTATTTTGTTCAAAATAATCCACAATTTGTCTGGACATACATACATTTTTCTACTATCTTTGAGATTATTCGAAGGAGAGATATTGGCCGGGAATTCTCAGGCATGTCAGGATCACCCTTCTTAAAGAGCGGGATCACTCTCGCACTTTTGAGAACACCCGGAAAAATACCTTCATTCAAACACTGGTTTATTAGTTTGGAAATTGGAATAATAATTAAATTTGTTATGCTTTTTATTAACTTGATGTTTAGTTCGAACTCATCACGGCTATTTTTATCTTTCAAATTATTTATTACCTCACGAACTTCATTGAAAGTGATCTTATGAAAAGTGAACTCTAATGTTGGCAACGCAACGCAACAGTATTAAGATTAAGATATTCAAGTGTATCATTATCTGTAGCGGGTATCTTACTCAGAAGCCTTTCCGCAAAACTAACAAAAAATCATTAGAATTCAAATTGTTAGTTGTGCCAATAATGTCTTCTTTATTGGTCTGTTTTTTATGACCTGCCACATAGCCTTTACTAGGATTACTTGAGGAATTTATGAAATTATCATTAGCAGCAACTTTTGCAATACGAATTACCGACTTATAAGATTGTACATATTGATTATAATACTGTTTATTACCCTCACTATTATATTGTCTCCTTATGTCACCCAATAGATTCAAATGTTCCCTCATAGCTCTTAGTTTTGAGTTAAACCAACTGATAGATTGGTCAGACCGTACAATAAACTGTTTTTCAGGAAAAGCGCACATATATACAGTCTCCAACAATTCCATAAATTTACGAAATTTCTGTTCAATATTAATATAGGTACCGTATATGAAATTCAAGGATGCATGTGAAATGATGTTATAAAAATAAAAACATACCCTGTTGCGTCAGTGGTCTACATACCTTCCTTGAACAAGAATACTGTTCTCCCTTGCCATGAATGAAAATCTCAGTGAACTGAGTCAGATATATCCGGCTCCATGACCCCAGAACAAACCAGCTCAATGTCCCCACTTAAGAAGATGTTATCAAGGCACTCTCCCTGTCGTGTTGGTTCAAAAATTGTTTTTTGAAGATCAAAAGAAGCCAAATTATCACAGAGAGATGTTGAGTCCACATCATCAGAACCAAATCTCTCGCCAAGACAATATTCCCACCCTTATTTAGAGATTGTAATATGCCATTCAGGCCAGCCAAGAAGGTGTCAAATGTGCCAGACGGAGATCTATAAATAGCTAAAATATACAAGTTAAAATTATTAAAATAGACACTACATTCCAAACATTTTTCTGCATTAAAGTTTATCAAAACATTTTTAAAATTTAAACCTATATTATTACGGACTAGAATAGCTGTTCCACCCCCAGAATGTTGACATCTTGCAAAAAAACAGGCAGTAGTGTACCCATCTAATTGAAATGCATTCATCTCAATTTCAGTCATCCAGTGTTCAGAAATGCATATTACATCTAGGTTTTTGTCAGCAACAAACGCATCCAATTGCAATATCTTGTTTCTTAATGACCTAACATTGACATGCAAGATCTTTAGACATTGATTACTTTTACTTCTGGGTGAAGTTGTTTCATCTGTTTGTTTATTGGTTTTTTGCCTTGTAGATCCAGGTCTTTGATGCCCAGTTCCTTGGAATGGATCTGGCACTGTAGATTCAGAAAATGGTTTATTAAGATGCCTGTTGGCCATTTTCCACTGTCCATTATATGTTCTTTCTTCTCAGTTGGTACACCTATCTTAAAGGATGCCTTAATATTGTCCTTCTTGGTAAACATCTTATAGCACCGGTAGTACTGGCACACACCCAATGATTTCAAGAAATCCAACATATCCTTCTCCTTAGTATGTGGATCTAGGTTTGAAATAAAGATCCAAGCCAGCTCACTATAAGTTTTCACCACAGGTGAGCCCACCACTTTTAAATTAGCAGTGTTTTCATTAGAGCCTCTGACAGGGGCTGGATGTCTATTACTTTCCTTTCTCATGGATCTTTTTCTCTTCACTACCTCCCACTCTTTGTCGTCCTTTCTTTCTTCGTAGGCAGATTTACTTTCTGCATTATCCTGAATAATTTTACTCTCCATGGTTTTAGGGCAATTGTCTAAATTTTCCACGGTGGTGGCCACCGGGGGGACCAGGTTTTCTGTTTTTCGTTGAGTGTCAGCATTTTCGACAATATTGACATCTGATTTTGAAGTTGACGTTTTATTCGAATCAATTGAACTACTTTCGACATTTGAATTTTTCACATTTGTGTTCTCGACAATAAAAACCTAATCCTCTGTCGTAGATGGTTTGACAGAAGCCAGCTGATCGCCGAGCTCACTGGAAGGGATGTCCGATGTTGCCAAACTGTACTGAATGCCCACCTCTATATTTGTATTTACCTTCACCTTGTTTTCCTCCAATAGTTTTTCTTCCAAAAGGACGTTGTTTCGTGCAAGGATTATATTCTTCGCAAGCAGTTCCTTGATGATAACTCGAAGCAGGAATTCGTTCTGCAAATCCGATTTTAGCGGGTCGAAGTTTGAGGTTATGTGACCACCTGCACAATCCCCACGCAGTTATCTTGAATTGTCCATGATTATTACACTATCGGCATGGTCACGAATTGCACATGAGTCATGGTAACCTTTTCCACACCCTACAGACACTTTACAGCAAAAATAAGCCGATTTTTGCTCAGAGATACTTTTCGGCGTTTTCTTTGGTGGCACCATGTTGCCACTTTATATAATGGGCGATTCAATTAAAAGCCACAAGTTGATATTTTTTGCCAGCTCTGCAATGCTCATTTATTTGTTCTGATAATTAATTCTAGCGATTCATGTAAAACCCTACAACTTTTGTATTTAAAGTTATATCTATTAATAGTAGGCAGGTGGCAAAATATACGGAAATGCTTTAAGTTTATTTCGATACTAAACTTTTTTAGGATATATTGGTGTTCTAATTTTGTTACATTGAATAAATTCTTTTGTTTGTTTAAAAATATTTGTATTTGGCTTAAATCAATTAAAACACATAATTTGTACTGCAAGATATTATAGCATATTGATATTAAGCATATGCGTTTATTAGTAAAACGCTCGCAAAATATAGTTAATCATATCATCATGTTAATTAATGCAATAACCTTTATGTATGAGTCATATAATTCACCAACAAACAAACTGTCAGAAAACCCGAAATATTGGTCGATATTTACTGTTTATGGTAGTTCAATTCAGAATAAATAAACTATCTAGTCTATTCGTTAGAGGTATTTTCGTAGTATTTTTGAGGAGCTTTAATAGATGTTTTGCTATCAAAAGCATAGACAATTATTCTATCAGCTTCAATGGTATGATTTTGTATTTTTGGTTAATATGATTTATATCAGATGTTCCTTGTTCCAAAAGTCGTGGTTTACACTGATTAAGCGTATTTGGGGGCACTAAATTGTGTGGATCTTACTCTTAAAAGAAGATCAATTTGGAAATCTTAAAAAACATCTTGAAAGTATCACAAATAGAAAATTGTCAGTATTAGCCTAATCTGAAATGGCGAAAGATAATTATTTTTTTCAAGGAACTTGGTAATAATAAAAACTGTTCCTGCCATGCAAGTGTTTATTCTAGGTAGATAAAAACTCCTTACTGATTACGTTTTGACTTACCTAGCACAAGCTAGGTATGTTAAATTACGCTGGAATACAAAATATTTCCCTTTCAAAAAAGGTACGTTGCTTATTTTATGTGAGAATTATCATTTAAATTGTTAACAATTCACTTCTCTGAATTATAATAAATTAAATGCAGATGTTTAAAATTCAGCTTCTTATTGGCTGAAATTCGTGATAAGCATAATCAGAAAGTAATAAGTCCTTAAAATCACAAATCATATTTCTGATTCTTAATTTAATAAAAACTCTCACCTGTTTTCTTAGCTTAACACACTGGACACTTGAGCTTTATCCCACTCTATATTAGAAACAAAGCACATTTCGGGAAATAAATATTCCAAGAATCTTGTTTGTTTCCGATAAATCTGTCGCAAGAGATAAAAGCAAGTTTTAATAATATGTTTATTGTCTTAATGACATCAGAAAATAATCATAAATAAATAAGGAACTATTGTTTTACATAATGCAATTGCAATAACAAACTAGTTTTAAAAGCCCATCGTTTTTCGCGCGAGGACGAAGTTAGGAAACGACCCGCTTGCCGTGAGTTTCGCTAAATGTCTTTTAAAACGTGTATTTTATACTGGGTTTAAGGCTTAAAGCATCATACAACAACCAAAAAACCATAAAAATCTTAGAAAGAGCAAGTAATGCTCTATTACGAGAAGGGTTACAGTTTCATAGATTTAATAAATATAAAATTGAAAAAGAAATTAATAATTTAAAATTCCCCTTACAAAATCAAATTTTACCTATTGATTTCAATCACATTTGCAACTGCGTTCACAACATTTATTTAATAAATTTTGATATACAAAAATGTATTCATATAAAT
Organism: Pissodes strobi; assembly: GCA_016904865.1. Lineage (NCBI taxonomy): Eukaryota > Metazoa > Arthropoda > Insecta > Coleoptera > Curculionidae > Pissodes > Pissodes strobi. The sequence continues at coordinate 51,681 of MU182170.1, read as the reverse complement.
AAATTGAAAAAAAAAAGAAAAATAAACAAAGAAGTTATTTATTTGTCTAATAGGATATTATCTAATGTTGATAAACTTGTTCTTTCTAAATGTTTCAGTTACTCAGTTACACCTAAAATCGTTCCTAAGTTTGATATCATTTCGGTAATTGAAGAAACAACACTAAACTTACCAGAAGAACGTCAATACGAATTTAGAATGGGAGCTAAAATTACACTAGAAAAACCATTTCAAATTAAGCAAAACTTAACATACACAGAACAAAGAGCATTACAATCAATGAAAAGAGTTAACACTATTAAAATTCTTCCAGCCGATAAAGGCAATTCAACCGTGATAATGGATTGCATTATTTACGATGAAAAGGTAATGTCTCTTTTAAATGACGGTAATTAGTAGTAATTACTCAATACTAAATAAAGACCCAACAGAACTTATTGAAAGACAGATGTACGATATTTTAAAAAAATACAAAAATCAGTTCAATGATATAGAAAGATTCAAACTTACACCACACAATAGCAAAACCACTCATTTTTATGGAGTACCGAAAATACATAAACTAAATATATCTTTACGTCCAATAGTAAGCTGTATAAATTCACCAACACACCCCATTGCTAAATATCTACTCAACATTATTAATCCACTCGCAAAAAACTCTAGCTCATATATAAGAAATTCATAAATTAATTTAAATCCTAAAACCCTCGTGAGTTGTGATGTTAGCCTTTTTACAAACGTGCCTGTTGATAAAACTTTAAATATTGTAAGAAACAAATTAGAAAATGATACTAACCTTGGTGAGCGTACAAAGCTTAATATTGACACCATACTAGAATTGCTTTCTTTTTGCGTAAAAACTACATATTTTCAATACAATAACAACTATACTACCAACAAAACAATGGTATGGCTATGGGTTCACCACTATCACCTTTATTAAGTAATATTTTTATGGAAAATGTTGAATTAAATTTTGTTGAAAATTCTCAGTATAAACCTTTAATTTGGTGGCGTTGTAGATCACATTTTTTCAATATATCCATATAACGAACTTTTTCTTAGCGTTTTTCTAAATCATTATTAACATGAAACAACCACAATACATTAATGCTTGCGGTAACATTGATCAGACGTTCCAACTGTTTGTCGATATAATAGTAAACGCTGTGGAAAAATCATTTCCACTTAAACCTAAGTGTATTAGTGGAGGCCTACCAAAAACATCAATGAGTTGGTTTGATAATAATCTCAAGAATATGAGAGAGAGATTAAAAACTATTATATCTATAAATAAACAAAATCCTAGGCTGAAAATTAAAGACTATAGAAAAAAATATAAGCAGGAAATATCTCTATCTAAAAAACAATACTATGATAAGACTATAAATAATTCCTCAAACAGTCAGCTTTATGGAAAATTATAAAATTCAATACTAATTTTACAAGTACACAACCATGTACTAACCTAAATGCTGAAATGCTTAATAATTATTTTACAAGTATAGCAGATGATATAATTGCTGAGATGCCTCATGCTCCTAACGCTTTTGAATACTATCTTACAGAAAATTTGGACTCTGCTGAATTTAGTTTTTCACAGGTAACTTTTAATATGGTAAGGGATAAAATATGTAACTTAAAACATATAAATAGTAGGGATTGTTATGAAATAAACACAAATATCATAAAAACATTAAAAAATATCATTATCTACCCACTGACTCACCTATTTAACCAATGTATAACTAATAGTTTCTTTCCCAATGTGCTGAAGACCGGTAAAGTAGTACCTGTCTATAAAAATAAAGGTTCTCGTGACGATCAATCTAATTACCGTCCTATATCTCTTTTACCTATTTTGTCTAAAATATTAGAATCATTAATGAAGGACCAGATAACTTCTTTCTTTGAGGGCAATGCCATGTTGGCTCAAAGCCAGTTCGGGTTCAGAAATAAAAAAATCGACAACCCTAGCCATAAATATGGTTACTGACTGCGTTTCTGTGGGGTTGGAGGGGGCTTGATACTTACGCTTCATTTTACGACTTGACAAAGGCCTTTGACTGCGTTTCTTTTGATATTTTGCTTAAAAACTTAATTACTACAACTTTCATCGCAGTAGCATCGCCTTTGTTGAGTCTTACCTTGCAGATCGTACGCAGTTTGGGACCTATAATGGAAACATATCTACTAGGCAGAATATAAGACATGGGGTACCCCAAGGCTCAGTCCTGGGACCCATGCTATTCCTTGTCTATATAAATGATCTCCCAAAACACGATAATAGCTCCACCATGGTACTCTTTGCTGATGATACGACCAGCCTACAAAGTTTCCATCCATCAGAGCCAATTCTGAATACCACAACTCATCAAAAGCTTCAGATAGAGAACTGGTTTTTAGCAAACAAGCTTAGTCCAAATCTTTCTAAAACACAGAATCTTATTGCGTAATACAGCTCCTGATCTGCCAAGTGACGCCTCAGTAAAATTTCTGGGAGTACAACTTGATCCTGGACTGACTTGGGCAAAACATATTAATTATTTCGCTACCAAGCTTTCGTGGGTCATCTATCTACTTAGAACATTGTCGCGAGGTATGTTCTTAGGTGCCTTAGTCACAGCCTATCATGGGTATTTTGGATCCACCATGTGTTATGCAATTCTTAATTGAGGAAACTCTTCCCATGCAACTCAAATATTTGCAGTTCAGCGAAGGTGCCTGCGTGTAATTATGGGGATGGGATATCGTGACTGTTGCCGTCACTGTTTTGCCCAGCTCGGAATACTTACCCTTCCATGTATTTTTATCATTCAATGCCTAACTTACCTTAAAAGAAACATTTCCACCTTTGTGATGCATCGTGAAGTTCATAATTATCCGACTCGAAGTAATAGAAATATTGTGCTAAACTTCCACAGACTTAATCGAACTCGCAGGAGTAGTGATTATTACTGTGTGCTGTTCTACAATGTGTTACCGGAGAGTGTGAGAGAATTGGGTGAGAGCTTATTTGTCACAAAGATAAAGAGATATCTAACCTTAAAATCATTTTATTCCTTCGAGGAGTACCTCAACAACGATTTTAATGATCTTGTCTGATTTTTTTTTTAATACCTATGTTGAATGTATTTAATTTTAACTGATTTGCTAAGTTTTATTTACACAAAAAAAAAAAAGAAAACAATGCTTGATTGTAATGTATATCGGTGTTGTATTATTTTAAATTGTATTAAGTATCTTAATTGTATTATTTTAAGTTGTAAATCAGATATTTAAAATATTAACGTTGTAATGTTTTAAATGTATTACTGTCTTGGCTTATGTCGTGCTTCACGATGTTTACTCATCTCTTAACAACAATCTCCCCACTGCTACAGTCTTCTGTGATTACGCTAAAGCGTTTGACTGTGTGTGTCATGACATCTTGTTAAGAAAACTAAATTTTTATGAAATCCGTGGTATTCCTTCGAACTGGTTTCAATCTTATCTTGAAAATAGACAGCAGTTTGCTAGAGCGAACGGTTCTGATTCTGATTGCAGATTAAATACCAGTGGAGTTCCACAGGGCTCTGTTCTTGGGCCTATCCTTTTTCTAATAAATATTAATGATATTACATACCTAAAAATCAATGGTAAAATTTATCTCTTTGCTGACGACAAAAGCATAACTTGGAGTGATTCTAATACTTTCTCCCTACACTCTAATATCTCCAGCGATCTCGTCACAATCAAAACTTGGTCTGACTCAAATTGGCTGTGTTTCAACGTTGATAAAACGCTAGCCTTATCTTATAAAACAACATTACAACAACCCTTGCTACTTCACAACAGCAATATTAAATACGTTGAATCGGCTAAATTCCTAGGTTTGAATATTAGTCCCAACCTTAAGTGGTCCGCACATATTGATTCCTTGACAAGAAAACTTTCTTCTGCCTGCTTCGCAATTCGATCGGTTTCGAAGGAACTAAATCGGTCTACTGCCAGGCACACTTACTTTTCTTTGTTTGAATCTCATCTTCGCTACGGCCTTCCCTTTTGGGGCTGCTGTAACACCGAGCAATTTCGTACCATTTTCAAACTTCAAAAGAGAGCAATTCGTTATTTATTTGGTCTTAATGGCAGAGCTCATTGCGAATACTACTTTAAAAAATATAAAATTCTTACGCTTCCTGCTTTGTTTATTTTAGAACTTGTTTAATACGCAAATATCGAACCATATTTTCCGAAAGGCCACAACATGAGTACCCAACAAGAAATTCGAGTCAGGACATCTACCTTCCTTTTCCCTCCTCTGAATTAACAAAAAAATCTATTCTTTATAATTCCAAGAAGTTATATAATACACTCCCACTACATCTTAAATCCATCCCTACATTTGCTAAGTTTCGTGAAAAAACGAAAGCTTACCTACTAGAAAGACCATATTATTCTATAAATGAGTTTTGCGTGGATTAGATTTCATTTTTTTTTCTCCATTAATCTCAACTAATCGTTAATCGTTAAATTTTTCTACTTGGGGCATCATGTGCGGTGGTGAAGATCATTTTATAGTAGGTATAGGATTATCTTTTTGACGAATGAGTGATTTTTCGGATGTACAGGAATTACACAAAATTAAATAAATACCAGGCTATCAATTTTAGTCATGTTTTGTTTACTTTCACTGGTTATTTCAACTCTGCAGCCTATGCACATTGACCGAGTCAAGTTCACCGACATGACCTTCCTTATTTTTCCCAACAGCACGCTTCGCATTAATGTATGTTTCATATTTTGATAACACTGAGTTTCTTTACCCTATGTTTTGTGTACTTCCTGTGGATCTGGTTCAACTTCTTATGATGTTCTGTAATATAGTTTTTTTTTGGTTAAATCGTGACCAATTTCAACTTGAAAATTGCTTGTTATTCTATTTTTATCGTATATATTATTGTATATATTAAGTTTTGTTTTGTTTTGTATTTATCCTACTATGTTTAGCTTATTTATCTTAATTCGCTTTGTCCATAAAGTTTATTGGAATTTTTCTGTGGCAATAAAGCATACTTGACTTTGACTTTGAAGTTGCTATGCAATGTTCACATCAATAAATTGACTACGACTTATACAATTCACTATAGAAAAATAAATTAATTAACAACTTTCTTTCCTTGACATTCTTATAAAAAATTACTTGAATAGTTTCGAAACAAAAATATACAGAAAACCTACACATACAATCAGATATTTAAATTTTAAATCAAAGCACCAAATAATGATTAAAAAAGGAGTCGTAAAATATAGAAGGAAAATAATTTGTAATAATCAAAATTTCAACGTAGAAAAAATAATTTCAAGCAATGTTTTGATTAATAATAACTATCCTATTGATTTAATTCAAAAATGCTTTATAGAGTTTGAACAACCAAATATTAGACAAAATGAAAATAGACCTATTACGAACCTCTTTTTTCCTTATATTCCTCGTTTATCAGGCAAAATAAAACGAATAGGTAAGAAGTTTAACATTCGTAATATTTTCAAAACAGAAAATACCCTTAGATCTAAGCTAACAAAAACAAAACCGCTCAATGAAAATGAAACTACAAAAAATGTTATCTATAAGATCCCATGTGAATGTAATAGATTTTATACAGGTGAAACCTGTAGACCATTACCAAAATGTATAAAAAAACACCAATCCTATATTAAAAATACACAATTTCACAAATCACACATTAATTTGTCAATGATCATAATCGCAGAATACAATGGAAAGCTTCAAGCATTTCAGCAAAGGAACCATTATTTAAAAACGTAAAATTTAATATTATTAAATAAAGACGAATGCGTTGCTTCAGCTTCTGTTAATTTTAATAACACCTGGTTTTCTTTGCTAAAAAGTGAATTGATAAGGGGACGCTTAGAAATGAATTAAATCTTTAAACAAAAGTCATTGAATTCTACCTCAACACAATTGTAAATATATAGCACTTCAAAAACGCATCAATTATTTACCTAATACCGCCTCAATATCACACTAACCTAAAAGACCATCAGTAACCAGTAATTATACGATATGACAATATTATTATCATCTTGTCAAAGTCAGTTCAAAACTTGACAAACCGCACGGGCTTCTTAATGTTTTAATTACATTTACTAACCATTTTCATTTTTAAATTTTTTTTTCCTTGACAACGGGGACAGATTTGTTACTCGAAGCGTCGACCGTTTTCCAGTTTCTTTTAGGTTTTTCCGCTTCGTTAGGGTCACTAAACTAGCTGTTGTGCTGTTTACACCCTAGGACCAGGGCCGGAGCGGCTCTATTTTCCAAAAAGCGTACATATGAAGTGGAATAGAACACATAAACACATTTGTAGGATAAAAATGAATCCTCCACAAAAATATAGAACATATTTACATAATTTAGAATCTCTTAGTTATACATTTTTCTAAAACCGTAGAGAAAGTTCTAAAGATGTTTAATAAGGATGGCATTAATAAAGTGTAATCTCATTTAAGCTACATTCAGTCCAAATTAAGAATCGCTATTCTGTTAAATTCTAGGCATAAAACTGGTCTCAAGGAACTCGAAATCCTGAAAAAACTCAACGACGCAGACCCAGAAGACAAAATGCACTGTCTGCGGCTTATTCGCCACTTTTTTCACAAGCAGCATTTGTGCATGGTGTTCGAACCTCTCGCCATGAATTTAAGGGAGGTTTTGAAGAAATACGGAAAAAATGTCGGGCTGCATATCAAGGCTGTGCGCAGCTATACTCAACAGTTGTTGTTGGCCTTGAAGCTTTTAAAGAAAACTGGAATATTGCATGCTGGTAAGTATTTCAGTATGATACAATCTTAACCATCCAAATGTTGATGTAAATATACGTATTTTAACGTAAAATAACACGAATATTGTACAAGAAAATATTGTTTTGCAGCATATTTTAGCTCCTCACTCAAAAAAAAATCAGTCCTTTAAGACCGTGTAAAATGTGTAAAAGAGAAAGATGTTGCTGGTAGTCATATGTGGCAAACCTTTGTTGAAAGTCACAGCTCTTTTTAGTCCCCTTCTTTGAAGTTTAGCAATATATTCCAAGAATAGATCATGATCTTGTTTTCTGCTTGCAACTTATTCATTTTTCCCGAAAGCTAGGTTTGAAACACTAGACCTACCAGATACAAAACCACGTTGATGTTCCTCAATCATTTTCTTACAAGGTCAACTTAATGGAGTGTAAGTTCAGATCCAAGTAGGAATTATCGACTGTTTAGAAATATTTCTATAGTTTTGGACATAATTCTCTTAGTCGACTTAAAAGTTAAACTTACAAAATTCTGGCCATTATTAAAAAACATACAATTGTGCGGTACAAACAATTTTCTTGGATTATTCACAACGATCCAAAAATGTATTAGATTTTCCAAGAGACTTATCATTAGTCTTTAAATAATTGTTATGATCACGCTTTGCTTGAATTTTATATTGAGATCGAGTGTGTCTAATATTTAACCCGTGTACATTTGAAAAGAAGGGCACAAGAAATATTGTATGGTGTTGCTATTGTTTAAACAGTATGATTTAAGCTTTCATCAGCTCCGAATTTACTTCGACATTTTTACCAAAAAGTAAAAAAAAAACTTTAAAAGTATGTATGGATTAGCAATTTTTCTCACTAGGCACTCATCTTTGGGAGCAAAATAAATAATTCGAGAAAGTGAGGGGAAGATCGGTTTACCTAAAAAAAAAACCTAAATTTTCAGTCTATAATTTTGTGCTAAAATACGGGCATTTAAATATTTAAGTATGCGCAGTACCTTTCTTGAATTGCCCTACATCAACATGTGTTATAAGTTTGAGACATCCATTCTGGATTACTCTTAAGAGGCGACTAAAAGGTATTGCTAAGTATCATTTTCAATTTTATATAGCAAGTCGAGGTTGTCTGTAGGTAATCACAGACTTATTAATGTTTGCATTGGAAATACGTTTCAATATGATTAACTGTTTTTGATCAATTTATATTTTAGATCAGTTTAGATTGAATGATTTACCAAACGTCTAGGAAGTATACCATCTAGATCAGGATCGGATTCTTTCTTTGCTGCCACATAAGTCTAATATTATCTTACTGGGCGATTTTAACATAAACTATGATGATACAAACTCAATTCATACGCTTAACTTGTGTAACCTCTTAGACCACGAGGCTATATTAAGTAAAGTTGCTTTTCCCACTAAATCCAAAAAGTGTCAATACAGATATGGTAGATTGTTTAGTGGAGCAAACTACATTAAATTTGGGCAATTTTGTATGGCTGCTGATTGAAATGGTATATTTGAGTGTAGCGATCCTCTTAAGTAATTCCATATTCTTTTGCGTGGGTCATTTAATAAAGCTTTTCCTGTTCAGAAAATTAAAAAAAAAAGATTAGAAAGCCTTGGATCACTAAAGGCTTGAGAGTTTCCTCAAAAAATTTGCGGTGCTTACATACGATTCGAAAACTTACGAATAATGATATTTTTTTGAATTATTTTCAATGGTATGGATTCATATATAGAAAGTTAATAAGGCTTGCAAGGGAAATTTATTATTCTACCCGCATAGCTGCATCTGGCAATTCGCAGAGGGAAAGTTGGAAGGTTGTGAATGAGATCAGAGGTCTTGATGACAGGTCGCGTTTCAATGTTCCAGAAATGTCCCCGGATATCTTCAATAACTACTACTGTTCTGTGGCAGTTGCACTTACGTCGAAGTTGAATCCAACTGCTGATCCAATGGCCTACATGGCTCGGTTTCAGATCGGCTCATCATTTTTCTTTCAGCCAACGCACCCGACGGAGATTACACGAGCCATGAAATCAATTAAAAATAAGAGCTCGTGTGGTGAAGATGGCATCACAGAAAAAAATCTTTCTATCTCTTCCTGCTCCTGCTTTGAATGCTGTCTATGATGCTATTAATCAATATTGGGTTGCTAGTGGCTTTCCCTTGTGTCTGAGGCAGGCTATGGTTGTTCCTCTTTATAAGGGTGGTGACCCCTGCAATTTTCGGCCGATTTCGTTATTGTCAACCCTTTCAAAAATCCTCGAAAAACTTGTTAAGGAGCGGATTGTGATGTTTCTCAAACAACATCAAATTTTACACCCTGACGAATTTGGGATTTAATCCGGTAGGTGTACTGATGATGCGGTGTTTCAATTCTTGGAGGAGGTGTATTTTGGTTTCAACAGCGGAGAGGCTATTGCGGCAGTGTTTTGCGACTTATCAAAAGCATTTGATTGTGTGAGTCACAATTCTGCTGCAGAAGCTTGATACATAATTATGGTTTCAGAGGAAAAGTACTGGAGTGGTTTCGATCTTACATGGATCGGCGAGTGCAGAGGGTCATCATCGGCTCAAAAATATCTGATGCAGGTGCGATCAGTTGTGGGGTTCCCCAGGGTTCAGTTCTGGGTCCACTACTTTTTCTATTGTACATTAACGACCTTGCTTTTCTGGACATGGAAGGACAATTTACGCTTTTTGCCGATGATACTACCATACTCTGGCATAATCCTAGCCCTATCGCATTGAGGTATAGAATTTCAACTGATCTCCCAAAGATTGTACAGTGGTTTGATGCTAACTTGTTGACTCTCAATGTTGATAAGACCAATATCTTGGGTTTTAGGTGTGACGTGGGTGGCTTGTTGCTTGGGGATGTTCCACTTGTTTTGAAAACAAATACTAAATTCTTAGGCATCCTTCTCGATAACCATTTAAGATTTAATTCGCATATTATGGGGCTGACAAAAAAGGTGGCTGTGGATACATACAATTGTTTGCTGCACTCATTGTTTGTTTTGCAGAAAAGAGCAGTGAGATACATCTATCAAGTAAATGGTAGGGAATCATGTAGGCCCTTATTCAAATCCAAAACAATTCTAACGTCATCATTGTTTGTTCTGGAAACGGCTTGTATGATGTATAAGCGTAGGGATAACTTGCCCGGGCCTAATCACTCTTATGCTACTAGGCAAACACAAGACCTTCACTTGCCTATATGTACCTACTATACAGGGTCTGGCCAGACTTGGTTACCAAATGGGAAACTTTTTTATTTTTGATTTTATGAGTTATTCTTGATAAAAGTTGGTGCTTGGACAAAAACTAATTTCGACAATTCTAAATTAAGGATAAGTTATACAGGGTACTTCAAAAATACCAAAATTATGGTTAAAAAAACAAAAATTTTGGAATATCGGAAAACCTTCTGCAGAAAACATAAAGTTCCTATTAAGGCATAAATAAAAGTCAAATAGCATTTTTTCCAAAAGTGCATCGTTGCTGATAAAATTAAGGCCAAATTTAAGAAATGAGGATTTTTTCGTCATTTTTTCAATAATTGTCATGAATTATCTTCGCAACAGTGCACTTTTGGAAAAAATGGCATTTGACTTTTATTTTTGCCTTAATAGGAACTTTACTTTTTCTGCAGAAGGTTTTCGGATATTCCAAATTTTTTGATTTTTAACCTTAATTTTTGTATGTTTGAAGTACCCTGTATAACTTATCCTTAATTTAGAATTATCAAAATTAGTTTTTTTCCAAGCACAGACTTTTATCAAGAATAACTTTTTCTCATAAAATCAAAAATAAAAAAGTTTCCCATTTGGTAACCAAATCTGGGCAGACCCTGTATAATCACCTTTCTGATAATTTAAAGGCTTACCCTACGCTTTCCTTATTCAAGCGGTCTGTAAAGAAGTTATTGGTGGAGAGAGCTTATTACAATTTGGGTGAATACTTTAATGACCGCTTTTAATCTATGTGTATTTTTGAGGGACCTTGTTCTGTATATTTGTAATATTTTGTCTAGCTATTTTGATTTTGATTATTTACTGTGTTTTAGGCTGCAACATATCTTATCTTATTTTATTGTATTCTATTGTATTGTGTTCTATTGTATTTTATTTTATTTGGAAAATAATGTTTATTGTGGTATTTAGACATTGACTCTGTTTTGTAAAGATTTTTTTTTGTATACTTGCATACAATTGAAAAGCTTTGTTACTAACAATAAAGCATAATTGACTTTGACTTTGACTGGTCCTACAGTTTTTCCAACAGAGCAGTTATTCAAATGTAAATTCGGAATATTATTTATTATTAAGACTAGATATACCGTTCAGTCATATACACTTTTTGAGACTTCATTGTAAAAATCTTGACAATCTACGAAATTTGTGTAAATTATACATATCGGGTGTTTTATTAGAAAATGTTTTTCAACTTGGTGGAAAATAATTTTAATTAGTCAGGTCCTAGTGAAATGCTGGAAAATAATGTATTTCCGAAAAAAATAGATGTGGATAGTTTTCATTGAGTTAGTTTGGGTTAGTGCATAAATGTCCAATTATATTTATTTTACATTACTTCCCAATTTTTAGATATTAAACCAGACAATATTCTAGTCAGCGACAGCAAACTGGTGCTGAAGCTGTGCGATTTTGGATCAGCCTCTAAAATCAATGAAAACGAGATTACTCCATATTTAGTATCACGTTTCTACAGGGCTCCGGAAATTATCTTAGGAATGCCATACGATTACGCCTTAGATATGTGGAGTGCTGCCTGCACTATATACGAATTATATGCCGGAAGGATACTGTTTTCTGGGAAATCTAATAATCAGATGTTGAAGTTTTTTATGGATTTGAAAGGGAAATTTCCGAATAAGGTTATAAGGAGAGGCGCCTTTAAAGAACAACACTTTGATAGTAATTGTAACTTCTTGTATCATGAGATTGACAAGGTTACAGAAAGGGTAAGTTTGTTTCAAGTTATCTTGACTTGTGAAGTTTTTCTTACCTGGTGCAAGTTCACTTCACCACTATGGTCTCCTAAATAATGTTTTTTTGAGCCAAAGCCTCTGAACCATAAGCACTTTCTCTCATCTCTGCCGGTACAGTTGATGACCACTTATTTTATTAAACTATTCTTAGTTAAAACTGTGACATATTAGACATTGAAGATTAAAATTAAAACTTTATTTTTATTTACACCTTTCTCGTCTGCAATGAAATTTCGCCAATTTAAAAATATTTTTATGAAATGTACAGTTTAGATCTGGGTGTGGGTGTGCGCAGGGTGTTTCAGGTATGCAGGAATTACAATATATCAGCAAAAGTTTCCCCGTTTTATTGTTTGTAAAGGTATTGTTATTTCTTATAGGAATATGAATTATTTCGTTGTAACTCCGTATTACTAACACATACCGGTTGTATAATAGCGAAATTTTTTTTGGCAGTAAAAAGAGAGACAATCCCGACGCTCCTATTAATTTCTACTCAGAATATTTTAAGAGTGATACTTGAAGCGAATGAAGACTATTGTACTTAACGGGGGACTATTAAACAAAATTAGATATGTTGGTGAGACTGTACAGAGTACGAGTCACGCTAAAACAGGAAATTTGTAAAGGCTTATTAATTGTCTGGTATGTGAAATATACGGAAAGCGTGTTAACATCAGGGGCGGAATTTAAATGCCCGAGATACGAGTCAGCAGTAAGAAATTGCAGAGTTCAAACATTGTCCTACATAGGACGTTTGCTCAATGAAAAGTGAAACCATTCACACCACATTTTGGTCCCTTAGGTCAAATTCGCATGCGGACATGGCGTTCCAATATACCTGTTTTTCGAACTCTTTATGGAAAACATATATCAGTCAAATGTTAGATCTTCAGGGAGATGGTTTGTAAACTTCTGAGAAGTAATGATATCGGCCAATGATTGGGGTCTCAGTGATACATCATAACTCCAGTGATACAATTCTGTGACGCAGGAAAAGCGAAAGAGACGTAATGATTAAACGTGAGTGAAAGAGAATTGGCATACTGGCAACATGTGTCCCAAGGTTATGCATATAACTCGTTATGCAAGAACATTTACCTAGAAGGGAGGCGCTAAATTTCCTAGGTATACAACCTAAGGTAATAAGCTCATTCACAGTTATCGCAAACGTCCACAGAGGATAAGCAACTAGAAGAATTAGTAGTCGATCTGGGTAAAAAGTCTTAGTTTCTTTTGATCCCCCCTCTGACTCCGCATGAGCTAATGAATTTACTTATCGTGGAGAATATTAAATAACACTTATTGACAACATTTCGAGTACCAACACTTCTGGCTGACGGTTCACGTCAATGTCAATAACAATCTAATTTTGGATGTCCTCACCAGAGGAATCTCCACATAAACAACATATGTTTACAGACACTTTTTGATAATAGTTTTTCAGGTAGAATCACTTCTGAAAATTAATTACTGCCTACCTGAAACACCGTGTAGAGGCGCTATGGAAGCACTATGTGCTGTTACAAGACTATGTACAAACGGAGCGCCATAAATGAAAAAATAGCTAATTCTCTACGTAAAACGTCCACGCCGCACTGCTTTGATGACGGCTATTTGAGTCAACCGGTAACAACGTCGAAAGAGCCAATTTATTCATGCTATTTCATATAAAGAAAATGCTTGTTCGCGTTAGAGTAAAATTTAAACATAAAATAAAAATAGGCATATAATAACTAAGCAATACATGTAAAATTATTAACATTGTACTCAGATACAGGAAATGGTTTAAATAAAACAATGAGGAAACATTATTTAAAGTATATATGCAATACATTTGAAACTTGTAGGACAAAATTCTACATTAAAAAGTAGAAATCCACTAAACAGAAATAGCCTTCTGATCTTTATAGACATTTTAAATGCTCTATTTAATTGAACATATTTTATCTTTGAGATAGAAGATTTATCTCTAAACTCTTAAGGGTTTTTGTTATAGTTTTTCGGTGTGTGATAGTGTATTACAAATCCTGATTTATTATTCAATCAAAACATTACTATTTTTGTTTAACATATACATACATTCTAGAAATGCCAATGGTTATTTTTTGACTGATAGAGCCCCGCTCATAGCACGGGTCCATTGCTAAGTTTTTAAATACAACTTATGTTCTACACTAGATTGGAAGAAGACCAGTCCAATGGGCAAATAGTTCACTAAAAATCACAAAAATTGACTTCAGTGTATGGGTTACTGAGGTATAAGATATCCCTCACTCCAAAAGACGATAAGAATTAGGGTCGAAATTTAACAGAAGTATTTGAAGAACGTGTTAAATTATGTATTTAAACTTTTAATTGGGTAATTAGGATTTTATTAATAATTTGTCAAAACATTTTTACATTCCGATATTTATTTTTCACAGTTTTGAATAGTTCTTAGCAGTTGTTAATAATATTGTGTTATATATTAATTTTTTGTTTCTATCTATAGATTATGGTTATCTAGAAATATTGCAACAGCCTAAATTAGTAATATAGTCATGGGAAAAGATCAAAGTAAATTAAGTTTAAAGTTTCTAAAACTAGTCTTTGTGTAGGAAACACCCTGTAGAAAATAATAAATATTTTATAGCTTCTCAGTCCCCCACAACCTTGGTCTTTCACGACGTGAAATAGTTTCGTTTACATTTTTATTATTGGTAGATATTAAATATTTTATCGTGTAATGCTTGGTCCTAAATGTGAGGAACTTTCTAAATAATTTGGCAACGGCGCAAAAATACATAGAAGCAATAATTATGTTATCATATGAGGAAATTTGAGAGGAATTCAAATATGTAAAATATTAGACTTTGCCACACTGTATATGGGGTAAGGCTTTACGGCAGTTCTAAATCTATTGAGAAAAACGCAATTACAAATAAGCAATACAAATTTTAAACTGTAATAACTCAAATTATTTTTAACTGAAGAAAAACTAATTTTGACATTGTTAATCGTGGGTAAGATATAATAAGACGGTATAAAATTAAAACAATATTTCACGAAATGAGAATTATTGCAATTGATTTTTTTTAGAAAGTAAAAGTAACAAATTTTAATATTATTATATAATATAATATAATGTTGCTGTTTTCGTATTGCATTTAGATTTTTTTCTGCTATCATAATGTAAATTTATTTATAAATGCGCTTTAGGTTTTGGTGCTTTATATATATCCATGTAGCTAGGTAAGTAGAGACTAGCTAGGCTAAATTTTAAGAATTTTTCACGTGAAAAGTTTTCTTGCAAATAGTGACTCATAATAATTATTAGTGAGTAAACTAAATGTGGTATACTGTTATTTCGTAACTTTCTTAATTATACTTAAGATTAAATTATTTTAGGGCAATTAAGTCATTAAATAACGGTTATTATAGTTATAGGCTAACGCCAAATCCTAGGTGAGCGATTTACAGGCGACGCGAACGCGAAGCGCTGGCGATGCCGTACGAAAAGTTAATATAGTCGCACGGCATCGCCACTGTTTCGCGTTCGCGTTCGCTGCAAATCGCCCACGTAGGACCGGGCGTAAGATGACCATAGCTTGAAATTTCCTTTACCTCAACTAAATTTTCCCGATGAACTATGTTCATGATCTTTTCAACAATAGTTCTTAAAATACGTCACGTGTTCAATACTTTGCCAAAGCAGACTCTTTTACAAAAATGGTAAAACCGTATACCTGCTTCGACAATATATTATCTATAGCATCCGATTTTGAAGTCAATAATATTATTATTATTGTTGAAAATCTTACAAAATTAAATTAGTGTCAAAAGCTTTAAAACAATGTAAACATATGGACATTCCAGAGACATATAAAAACAATAGACAGGGCAGGTCATTCATAAAATACCAAATGTTTGCATGCCAACATTAGAAATATTAACGTGAGAGGGAATAAAGTAATAAATGAAAATGATGAAGATGGCGGCCGAAGCGCGTCAAAGATTTCATGTCAATTGGGTAGGAGAAGTCAGGACTGAATTTCAAAGATATATAAGTTTATGATATTCCTTTAAGATAAACGTAATGTAAAATTTCAAATATGAATGGATGTTGAAAAATATTTATTTATTTAGCATACTGATGTTAATTTTCTTAAATTTTCGTCATATTAGCTAATATCATTTGTACAGTATATATGACAATGATATATAGGCAAGTAGAAATATACTTCGGAAATTTGAAAATGATGAGACTGGCAATAAAATTGTTCGATAGTTTTTAATAATTATTATTACTTTGATATGACATGACCACAAATAAGGTTCAAGTTAGGTTCTTAATTACATAATAAATAGTAAAACTTAATATGTTTTTGGAAAATCTGCACATGGATGGAGATAATTTACCGCATTGCAAACGCTGAAAAAGTGAAAAAGTTTTTACATCAGCCTCTAGAATAAATATTATTGTTCAAAATTTTCTTAAAAAATTATTTCCATAGTGTTGGGGTTGCGTCTGAATTTAGTCGGATTCGTTCTTTATTCGCAAACATTTTAAACTAAAAGTGCTTTCTAGAAAGTCTATAATTTGTATCAAGTTTATCCAACTTGTTCAATAAATCTCTCCGGTTGCTGGCTTATGCCCATGTCCTAGCTCTGTATGAAAAAAATAAAACATCAATATATTTTTGTCCAATACTCATTTCGGTTGGTTAAACTTAGATAAGGATGTAAATATGAAACGTGACGCTTCGTCCAGAAATATATAAATAGTTTAACGTATTAATTTTACTTTTACTTGTATTAAATAGAAAGATAAAAGGTTAGCTTAACATTCAACCGTTTATGCAAATATTTAACTTTTACATAAGCGCTTGTATGGAAAACTTCCCTTTTATATTTTTCTCAAATATAAATAAAAGAAAAATTAAGGTTAAATGATGCTGCATAAACCAGTCACAACGATATGCTTATTAATTTATGTAATAATTATAACCATTTTACATTTTAGCACTCCACATACCTTGTCGTATCAGCAGGAAATCAAAAGAAACTCTTGTAAGAATATCTCGTTTGTACAGGTTCTTACCTCACAAACACCATTACTCTTTGCATTATACATTGTCATTAATAAGGTTCGTCTCTCACTATGTCAATTATTTGACAAATACACGCCTATGGTTTCGACACGGCACATGTTGTTATATGTGCCGTGGGTTTCGATTTAACTCCAATAATAAGTAAAATAAACCAGTCGTTAAAATACGACGCCGCTGGTAACAGTTTGACGGATTTCCTACCAAGGAATATCTTGCACGCGGACTTGCGCAGATGTGAAAGATGAGGATGCGATATTGCTGGTTATTATATGTGCCGTGCCAGCGTGATGCTTCTCTCGGCGGCGCACCATAGGCGTGACATTTTAGGGGACACCTTTTTAAAGTCAGGTAACACTGAAATAAGCCGGCTGTCATGCAGAAAATAATAAGCCATTACAAAGATGAAAATTACTAGAGATAAAAGAATAATTTATTACCATTGATAACTAAAAATTAAATTTAAAATTACAGTTCGGGAAAAAATCAACTTACGTTTAATTGATAATTGATTAGAGGATTGAGTACAGGGTGTCGCTAGCGGCCGTGCCGGTATACTTGGGAATAATACTAATTATATAAAGAAACAAAGGAAAAACAAATATCGTTCATTACGAAATAAAATTAATTTGGTGTTCATACTTCGTATTCTATTTTGACGCAATGTCTGGGTTCTTTGGGTTACCTCATGATGAATTCTTATCTTGAAGTATTGTCTCACAACGATTTTTATTAATTCATGGCAGTAGCCATCGATGCACGATTCTTCAAAAAAGTGATCACCAAATTAGTCATTATGTGACTTGGCAACTTCTTTATGATATATTATTAGTATATTGCACACATATTTTTGTTAAAAATATTCGTTGTTGTAGTATTATTTTTCGGGTCCAGTTAACAATAGCTCTATAAAAAACAATTTTTCTAAAAAGATAACAAGAAATTAGGTATTCTATATGTTTTCTAATGAAAAAAAAATGAAGAAAAAATTTTTTTCTCTTGTTTTTAAAAAATCAGAAACATATTTGTATCGAGCGTACAGGATCCCTCGTTGTCTTCATATATTTGAACACTTCGTGTATGGCCCTTCTTTCGCTTTGGGGGCTAACCGAAAATATGGACGAAAATATCCTCCTGAATTAATTTTCATAATAAAGGCAATTGGCAATACACAAACGAAAAGCATTCCTGCGAACGGCTCGAGGGGTGCAATATATATGATATTTTTTGCCTAAATAATTGCATATATCATCAATACCTCAGGAATATTTCCATTGCCATTCATCAATACAAAATATTTGCTTGCTGAACTGCTTGCTTATTGACTAATACGTGATTGTCAACTCAATTTTGAATTAAGCTAGAGTCGTAAGAAATCTCACATTGGTCTGGTTGTGAATTAAAAGAAGTTATATTAGTGACGATTGTGATTTAAGTCTGATATATTCAAGATAAGGTTGTTTACATGGAACTAACTAGACATTCTGGCCCGTGTAGCGCCCAATTTTGCTTGAAACCCCAAAACGCTATAGATGTTTTATCTGCAAACACAATAAATAACACTGGGATCGCAAGCCGCCAATTTTTGCAGCTTTCTCGAAGATCTTACCAAAGAGATATTGTCACTAATAAGAAGAATAGAACGTCTCAGAAAAGAGTCGTGTCACGATTAGTACAAGGACGGGGTCTTTTGGTTAGACTTAACGCTTCCCTCAATCTGCCACTGTATGTTTTATTCGTGATGACACGCCTTGCTTAGCGTGCAGGGGTGTAACATACTCGATTACTATGGCGCGCATGTTTTCTCGATTTGAGGTAATTGTTTATAGGTCTTTGGTTACTGTCTTATAATTATAGTTTTTCTTAAGAGTTTAGTTTTATTTAAGAGCACTAGAATATTTCACTAAACTATTTAACTGACTCTACTGAGACACTTGTCTTTCTCAGAACTCTGACAAACTTCTCCTTGATTTGACTTTACTACTGCGGTTGTGAAACCCCTAGACACAGCAGCCGTCAAGTTACTAACCGGTACTAGGTTTGGGTCAAGAATAAAGGAGTAGAACCTAAAGGTAACTATATAGATAATCTAGGAGCGGATAGAACCCGAAGGCAGCTGTCTAGCTAACCTGTGAGCTGGTTTTAGGTGAGACAAAAGCTTGCCGAACTGAAGGTTCGGTAGCGTATTTCTATTATAAAAAACTGCTGACCATTGCTTGCTTAAGGTTCATAATCGCTCCCGTTGATTGCTCGCGTTCTTTATAGTTTACCTTTAATGTTTATATAACAATCTCCAAGTTCAAGTTCAAACTTAGGACAGGGTGATATTTCTTTAGTAGCTTATGGATTTTAGCAGATCACACGTTCCCACGCCCTCTAAAACGTTGGTCTCCAACGTTAGCACGATCTCTGTCGCTCCAAAAAAGAAAGACCTCAATTCGAGAAAAAATTTGTCGCATAATGCAATATAACATTACAGCTTACAATATAAAATTCCATCCGTGGTCTTGTTACTTTCTGGATTCAGGCTGATCCTTAGTAACTCCCTCTAGCCTCCACTGCAGTCTACACGGTGTCCCATATAAGAATGCACAGTACCGGGTGTTCCACTATAAATGGAACCCCCCTTTAACTTTCCCAATTGACGTTTTAGAAAAAAACGTCAAATGCAAAAATTAAAGGGTATGATGTGAAGTTTTTTGTGGCATAGCACAGTTGTATACAGGGTGCTCCACAAATGCGGGATTAACGAAGTTTTATTTTTTAAATGGAACACCCTATATATTATTCCATATTTGGATTTTGCGGAGAATTCTAGACATATTTCATTAATAATGTCCTACACGTATCTGTTACTGTTTTTGAAATATTGACAGTTGAAAATCGACCATTTACCAAGTTTGACATTAGTGTCAAATGATGCCTTATGAAAAACCAATATTGGAAAGTGCAAACCATTTTGCTCTATCTTTAGTCGTTTAGATTTTACAGGCTGTCACACTTGGTAAATGGTCGATTTTCAACTGTCAATATTTCAAAAACAGTAACAGATAGGTATAGGACATTATTTATGAAATATGTCTAGTATTCTCCGCAAAATCCAAATATGCAATAATATACACGGTGTTCCATTTAAAAAAATAAAACTTTGTTTAATCCCGCATTTGTGGAACACCCTGTATACAACTGTGCTATGCCACAAAAAACTTCACATCATACCCTTTAATTTTTGTATTTGACGTTTTTTTCTAAAACGTCAATTGAGAAAGTTAAAGGGGGGTTCCATTTATAGTGAAACACCCGGTACAGGGATCGCGCAAACCAGAAGAACTACAAAGATAATTAAATTAGAGAAAAGGTGTGCCTTGCTGAACCCTACACCGTCATGCTTCGAAATCTATGAAAATCCGATTACTTCCGAAGATATTTGAGAAACCCCGAATTTTCTCTATTTCGTTTTTATTTTTTTCTGACTATTTGAAAAGATATGACAATGCAAATTTCATATTGCCATTGCCACTTTTCCTGCTCTTCAAGTTGATGTTATTACATTTTCAATCTGACGTTTCGTTTCTTAGCAACCATCATCAACTTTGTTTTTTTAAATAGTCGAAAAACTTTCTTTTATTCCTAAAAATCTCTAATTTCAATCCTAATTCCAACAACATTTCGCTCTTTACATTTATTCGACGTTTCGGATAAAAAAACATCAATTCTATTTGATGATGGTTACGAAGGAACGAAACGTCGGATCAAAAATCTAATCACGTCATCATGTAGAGGAGGCAAAATAGCATAGGAATGTGAATTTTATTTTGTCAATTTTCATTATTAAAGCCTAAAAAAATCAATTGCAATCTACGAATTCTTGGAATTTAAAACATATCTTTTTTTCAGATTGTAATAAAGAGGATAGATCATAATAAAATTGACGTTCCTATGCCAATTTTTGTCCTCTACCTAATCCGAAACGTCGGAGAAATATAAAAAGCGTATGCCGTTGGATTTAGGATTAAAATTAGAGCTTTTTTAGGAACAAAACAAATTTTTTCAACTATTTGAAAAACAAAGTTGATGATGGTTGCTAAGAAACGAAACGTCAGATTGAAAATCTAATAACATCAAATTGAAGAGCAGGAAAAGTAGCAATGGGAATGTGAAATTTGCATTGTCATCTCTTTTCAAGTAAAGTCGGAAAAATAAAAACGAAATCGGGAGAATTCGTTTTTCCCAAATATCTTCGGAAATAATCGAATTTTTTCAGATTTGGAAACATGACATTGAAGGATTTAGCAAGGGCGCAACTTTTCTCTAATTTAATCATCTTTGTATCTCTTCTAATTTGCGAGATCCCTGTAGTGTAAATTCTTATATGGGACACCGTGTATATGTCTTAACATTGACATACCACTAAACTGTTTGAGGGTATCATAAGTAAGAGCCTGCTGGAGATACTAGTATGGATATCCAATGGTGCTTGGTACATGCAATAAAAAAGAAACATATTTTTATAAATTGTCTTAGAAATCTTATAACTCTAATTCTAGATTGTTTAACGAACAAGTAGTATGTAGAATTCCACACTAAGTATTTTGCATATTTGCAATGTATTCTTTACCGTTGACTGTCCAATAGGCGCCTATTAGACAATCAACGCTTGTTTTCATAATTGCTATAGATTCAGCTAACAGGGAATGCGTCCATCCCCTGTTAGTTGATCTTTGCTTACTTATTATTCTTATTATAAATAATTCTCATTCTAATTCTAGTTACTAGGGAGATAGTTTATAAAACTTATTTCTAGAATTATATACATTAATTACTCCAAATAAGTCGGTCCTGTCGTACTATTAACTAACTATATTTCCTTTTATTTCCATATCTATTACATAGAAAATTATCGGACTTATTTTTGTATACAGATGGGCTTGTCTTCCAATATTTAATTATATTATTAGTATTGCAGGTAATTCTATAATTTATGTAAAATGATTAGTAAAATAACTTTTTACTTAGTTTCCACTATATATTTTATTAAAACACTTAACATGTTTCGCTAACACTGTAGCTTCGTCAGAAGTATTATTTAAAATGGTATATAATATAATGGTGTTTTGTACAAGAAGAAGGGTT
Organism: Pissodes strobi; assembly: GCA_016904865.1. Taxonomy (NCBI): domain Eukaryota; kingdom Metazoa; phylum Arthropoda; class Insecta; order Coleoptera; family Curculionidae; genus Pissodes; species Pissodes strobi. Next base: position 29,623 of record MU182170.1, on the reverse strand, counting down.
GGTTTATAAAAAGTACAGGTGGTTAGGTAAAATTGTTTTGTTTTTACCACAGTAGGTAATTCCGAAGTATTATATTGCCTATCTAATAAATATATTTAGACCGGGCTCCCAGTGGAGTTCCGTATGCAAAATATGCAGACCGCATTCTGACTTCTGATATCTGCTGTACTGATCTTATACTTCGATATAAATGATGTTGCCAGTGAGTGTTGTGGTACGTTCTCTTTCCCCCTTCCCCTTCTCCATTGCTGTTAACATTGTTAGCATACTTCGAAAAAGTATTGATCATAATCATGGGACTATTAAAAACTAATGTTTAAGGCTGTATGTATACTTTTTTCGGTTATAAATATAACACACCACAAGTCAGTAGGTACAATACGTTTAATTTTAATTAAAAAATCATAGAAAAAAAATTATAGTTAATTTTAAAAACAGTGTTTTACTTTCGTACAAATTTTGAGCCAATGGAAATATTTCAATTTTAATTTATACTACTATAAAGTGAAATTAGCGTTCACGGCACCAAGGGGGCATCTGGTCATCATTCAAAAAAATATTTTTGAAAAAAAATTTTTTTTTTCAATCCGAAAATGACAATTTTTTTCCAATCAGGAAAAAAATTCACCCGAAGTGACTTAATAAAAGCGGGACAAAATAGGCATATCTGGACAATTTTCAAGCTGACGCGCATCTTGTGAGTGCGTGCGTGTGTTGTGAGTGTGTTAAATGTGTGAGTATGTGCGCGTGTGAAGGCGCGTGCCGTGGCGTTTGCGCGAGAGCGCGCATGGTGTTTTAAAGGAGATGAAAATGGGATAAAAGAGTTGTTTAATGAGAAATAATGTGCCCTTATTTCTCAGCCCTTGAAAATATTTAATTTTTATATATATTCATAATAATTATATACATATATTCATATTAAATATAACAGTACCACTTAATACTTGAAATATATTATATGTGGACATGCATTTTACTGAAACAGTAGTATAAATGCTTTACTATGTACGGTTAAATCAGTCTATAAATATGGCTAGAAATACCATGACTTTCAAAGATAATTATGAAATAAAAAAATTTAAAATTAAATTACTCTAGTTGCCATCTGGGTCATCGGGGTCTTGTTCATTATGAGGCAATTCTGCATTAGAACACTATCCACTGCAGTGATGACATCATTCCCGGCACACCATTCCCGCGGACCGGCCGCAGTATCCACACGCATCTCCACATCCGGATTTGCACGCACCCCTAATTAGGTTCAGTAGACTCAGCGGGGCAGCGATCAGGTCGGAGCAGTGCGGCACAAACCGCGCTGCGTAGTCCAGTTTTCTCCAGTCATACTTCGTTGCGTTGTCAACCAAGTCATCAGAGCAACAGCGAAGAACTACGTGGAAACGGTCAGAATAAAACAAACTGGACCCGCCTTCTGAAGCCTGCACTCGAATAAAGAGGGATAAGGGTGCTACAGGACCCCGGGGATGCAGATACCTTGATCAGTATAATAGCCCGACCTTTGCTATAGCTGCAACAGACACGGATATTCTTGTCATGCTTGTCCAGCGCAGAAAACCTACCCAGAAGTTGTGATTTTTCGATAAAGAGACCTGTGGAAGAGGCACAGAACATCGAATTGATACAGGCGCACCTTGACCATGTAAAGTCAGCCATTCTCTTTGCTCATGCCTTTTCCGGCTGTGATACAATGCCAGCAGTTTTTGGAAAAGGAAACGCATCAACGTTGAAAATTCTCCAGGGCAACGAAGTTGGAGTTTTTAATAAGCCCGGAGCAGATTTGGAGAGGATCGTCTCCTGCGGTAAGAAATAACTTCTTGCTTTATACAGAGGAGCGAAATATGCCACCCTAGATGACCTTCGCTACACTCTCTACATCAAGTGTAGCCGCCACGCAAAAGCTAGATGCTGACTTGCAGCTGAAAACTTTGCCCCCTGCAGCTGCTCGACAACATTCATTGCGCGTGCACCTGCAGGTAATTTGAAGAAAAATAAAAGGGTAAAGCATTCTGCATTAGTAAAATATTAATTAGGTTGATATTTTTTAAGTTCAAGAATGGCTTGGGACAGGAACAAAGCTGGACGCAACGAAGTACGGCTGGAGAAAACTGGACAACTCGGCGCTTACCCTGTCAAGTCTCTTGAGCTTAATTAGGTGTGCGTGGAAGTCCAGATGTAGAAATTTATGTGGATGCCGGTCCGAGGGGATTGAACATAGTTGCGGAGAGTGTTCATGCAGAATTGCTTCATAATGAAGATGACCCCGACGACCCAGATGGCGTTTAGAGCAATTTATTTTTTTTTATTTCATAATTATTTGCGAAACTGTCAAGTCATGGTATTTCTAGCCATACTGATCTAACTGTACATACATGCTTTTATACTACTGTTTCAGGAAAATGTATGTCCACATATCTTTTAAATATTAAGTGGCACTGCTATATTTAATATGAATATTTATACTGATTAAATATTTTCAAGGGCTGATGTGCCCTTATTTCTCTTTAAACAACTCAATTATCCCATTTTCATTTCCTTTAAAGCCGCACGCGCACCTTCGCGCAAAGGCCAGTGCACGTGCCTTCACACGCACACGGACACAAGATGCGCGTCAGCGTGAAAACTGATCAGATAAGCCCCTTTTGCTCAGTTTTTTAGCCATTTCCGGAGAATTTTTCCCGATTGGGAAAAATTCTCATTTCCGGGTTGAAAAATTACTTTTTCTTAAAAAAAAAAATACGTTTGAACCATGATCAGATGACCCCTTGGAGCCGTGAACGCCAATTTCACTTTCTGGTAGTTTACATTAAAATTGTAATATCTCCATTGGCTCTTGTAAATTTTCCAATGCGGGAATTTTTGGGGACTTTGTTTCCGATGATAAGGTACTGTCTTAAGAACCCAAATCAGTCGTCAGATGTTATGAATAATTTTTTCTGCGATACCACATCCCTCGGCAACCTAACTTTTCTAGTTTATGCCGGAGGTAAAATAGTGGGGGGGCGAAACGGCAATCGCACCATGCGCGCGCGCGGCAACATGCTTTTTTATACAGACAAAGGTCTCAGATACACAAATCACAAAACAGATTGCGGTCTGCAGATTTTGCAAACGAGGAACCCATTGGAGCCTGCACTAATTTAACAATGGTGACCGATTTAGGTTTAATTGGTCGTTCAATAAAATGTCGGAGTTTTTAAGTTTGTTTATTTCCATAGATTCAAGCAAATTTAGTTTTAAACCTTTATTTTCGCAATGTAAAATTTCATTTTAAGCAAATCGCATTAAATAATGGATACACTACTAGTTTAATAGATACAATACTTAATAAAAAAACATATAAATGTTTAGTTTATCCAGTCTTGAAAGAAAATGAGAAAAATTTTAAAGTTATCACTTATATAGGTCACATAACAAACAAAATTAGCAGTTTTTTAAAATTACTAAAAATCAATATGACTTACAAAACTGATAACACTATAGGAAAACATATTAAAAACAATAAAACAAAATTAAACAAAGGGAAAAAATCAGGCGTTTACAAATTAAAATGTAATGACTTTCCTAAGGTCTATATTGGACAAACTGGCAGAAATTTCGACAAGCGGATCAAAGAACATCAAATATCTTACCCTGGAATTGATTGCCTTTGGCTCCACAAATGATTTAATTTTGTTTGAATTGTTATAGAGCCACTTGGGCCCCGCCTCAAGGATATAAACTGCACAAGTGCAAGTTTAGTGACCCTAATGAAATGTGTACCTAATTTCGTCGATTCGGTATCTAGTCGGATACCGTTTTCAAGAAAAGCAAAAAACTAAAAATGAAAATGGTTAGCAAATACAATAAAACAGTAAAAAGCTCTTGCAGATTGTCAGGCTTTAAACTGACTTTGACAAGATGACAATTAATTGTATACTTCGATAATACTTCGGAATTACCTACTGTTGTAAAAACAAAATAATTTTACCTAACCACCTGTACTTTATAAACCAACCCTTCTTCTTGTACAAAACACCATTATATTATATACCATTTTAAATAATACTTCTGACGAAGCTACAGTGTTAGCGAAAAATGTTAAGTGTTTTAATAATATGTACAGTGGAAACTAAGTAAAAAGTTATTTTACTAATCATTTTACATAAGTTATGATGAATTTCCTCCAAGTAAAGGCCGACTCAATACAATTCTATAATTATATTAAAAAAGTTGATTAATTATATCTTATTAAAGCATTTTATTTTAGTATATTACACGTCTGTGTATCACGTGTAACCTACTAAAATACATAAGCTACTTATTAAGAAATATTACCCTGTCCTAAGTTTGAACTTGAACTTGTAGATTGTTATATAAACATTAAAGGCAAACTATAAACAACGCGAGCAACGAGAGCGATTATGAACCTTAAGCAAGCAATGGTCAGCAGTTTTTAAATACGCTACCGAACCTTCAGTTCGGCAGGCTTTTGTCTCACCTAAAACCAGTTCCCTGGTTAGCTAGACAGCTGCCTTCGGGTTCTATCCAGCTCCCAGGTTAGCTAGACAGCTGCCTTCGGGTTCTATCCGCTCCTAGGTTAGCTATACAGCTGCCTTTAGGTTCTACTCCTTTACCCAAACCTAGTACCGGTTAGCCACTTGACGGCTGCTGGGTCTAGGGGTTTCACAACTGCAGTAGTAAAGTCAAATCAAGGATAAGTTTGTCAGAGTTCTGAGGAAGAGAAGTGTCTAAGTATAGTCAGTTAAATAGTTTAGTGAAATATTCTAGTGCTCTTAAATAAAACTCAACTATTAAGAAAAACTATAATTATAAGACAGTAACCAAAGACCTATAAACAGTTATCTCAAATCGAGACAACATGCGCGCCTTAGTAATGTGGTATAATAGAATATCATTACATTTTTGACCAATAGACATTGTTAAAGTTTTATCATTAATAGACATTGTTATAACTAAACGTGCTTTCTTTATCATCTCTTCTTATCCGACGTAACTCGACCCCGGTATATCTAAGTTACACCCCTGCACGCTAAGCAAGGCGTGTCATCATGAATAAAACATACAGTACAGTGGCAGATTGATTGAAGCGTTAAGTCTAACCATAAGACCCCGTCATTGTACTAATCGTGACACGACTCTTCTCTGAGACGTTATTCTTTTTAACAACGCGACAACCACCTAGACTATTCGTGACAATATACTTAATAAATCAGACGATAATTCGACACCTTTTTCCCAGTAAATCCTTCTAAATCTAAACCATTTTTATTCATTTCATTTCAACGATGAATTAATAACTGTATTCGTAATAATTTTTAGTTGAATAGTTTTCAGTGTGTTTCGTTATATGTTTCGTTCTCAGACCTAGTAAAGGAAAGTTATTTAAATTTAATTTATCAAAAAGCTTATTGGGAGGCAATCCGACTCCTAAGTTACTATTTGGCAAGATGATCAGAAGGGTTAGTGAATTAAATTATCATGTGTTTTCAATTTGTATATTATTACGATATTCTCTGTGATAGTGAAGGGAAAATCGGATGATTTTTAGAATCGAATATCTTGCATTCGAATACTTTTGAGAATCGAATGATTATTCGAATGCAAAGAATCGAATTATTTGGATTACTCGCGATATTCTAAATGTTTCAATTAGCGAATCAACCTCTCGAGGTTTCAAGTGACTTCGAAGTCTCGTTCTCGAATTCAAATTTACAAATTGTCTGATTCTGGAATGTTTGATCTTCAAGTCTTTATTCTTGATACATTTAAGCATAAGAGCAAAATCGTTTACAAAGATTAGCGAAAGCATTCACGATTAAAAAATAAAATATTGGTTAAAAGTTGTTTTGTTTAGATATTATGTAAAAGTGTATTAAAGAATTACTGAAATCATCACTTTTTAATAATTTAAATTTGAATTTCCAAAACTCCTTATCTTCTGCATATTGCAAAAATATGTATGTCATACCTGCCGACTACCGCATTTAAAATTAATAATACAGATACTACAGAAGAAAAATATTCAACAATTAAAAAACTACCACAGTAATTAAACTATTCTATTTTATTCTGTTTATAGTACAACGTTTCCATTATTATTCACCATAATACAAAACAAAGCCCGCTATTATTTGTAGACGGCAGACCAGCATAATCGAACAAGTTATAATTATTATAATCGCATTTGACGCGAATTGTGCCAATTCATATTTCATTTCGATTCAACCAGCATTCGAGGGACGATTAATTCGGTGTTAGCGCATTCGAATATTTCTGGTATTCGAATTCTTCGTTGAAAATCGAATGCATTCGAATGCAAGCCAGAATCGAATACTTCGATTATTTGTATTCGAATAGTCCCTTCACTACTCTGTGAATCTTATATATAGTTTTAAAATATTATAATTTATTTATGGAGTCATTACATTCATGTTAGTGTGTCCCTCATTCGTTTTATCTCAATTAAAGTGCTCTATGTCAATATCATTTTTGTGAGATCTCTGTTCAGGTTGCTCGGGAAGCGACGGTGAGCATACAGTCATTTATCACACTCAAAAATATTTAACTTTTTTTTGCATATATAGGCTAGTCAAAATATCTCATATAAAATTTTTCGCCAATTCGTGAAGGAAGAGTCGCAGACCCAAAAACATGATGGGCTTGCATATAATTACCCACATCCAGGGTGCAGAAGACATTGTTGAGGCATAAATAGATTTACGAAACGCAAGTTGAAAGCTCTAAGGCCAACGAACTTTAATGTTCATTCGTATTAAATCTTATATGTTTTGCTTATCGTTAGAATTTAAAAAATCTTGAAATTCATAAATAAATCACAATACCAATTTTCATTTTTGTAAATTCCACAGTAACGTGTTCAGAATCATTTTTTTCAGAGAAGCCTTGGAGGTTATTGAGAACACTAAGAAAATCAGAATTTCATTTTATTTAAGTAGCAACACTATCAGGGGCGAAACGTCTTAAAGAAACGTCAGCCGGAGAGTAATTATCCAATTGTAACTGGAGAATTAATCTTCCGAATTATTAAGAACATTATTTGTAATTAAGGTTATTTTTATTTTTAGTATTATTTTGATCTAGATTGTGGGCGTAGATTTGAATAATAATTTAATTGTTATGATAATGAAGTTTCTTTTCTACAATTTATATTTCTTTTATTAGATAATTCTACATTATTATTTAATCTTTAAATAATTACCAATAAGATGGATATTTTTTCGAAGAAAATCTTAGTTTATTTTCGATAGTGAACGAGGTTGTGGATAACTTAAATGAATTTTATCTAGATTTCAGTTCGTTAAAGATGTTACGATATTCTCTGTATTTTGCAAAATCTTTCCCAACAAGAGCACCAGTGGGTTAGATTGGGTCAAATAAAAATACTTCTATCAACAAGCGAATATACAGTGTGTCCAAAAAAGTATGCAACATATGGGAACTTCTTTATTAGAAAATTTCATTCTTGATAAAAGTTGGTGCTTGTCCTAAAACAATAAATGAGTATTTAAAATTTTACGTATTGCTTTTAGTGCGAGCAAATGTCATTTTTTCGAAATCGCGTCAATATTAAAGTACCTTAGCTTATAAAAATACGGCAAAATCTTATAAGGAAAAGTTCTTCCAAATTAAAAAAATAATCTGAATATGAAGTTTGAGTATTAAGCATCAATTTTTTATTTTTCTTTTTTTTTCTCGATTTTTTCTTAAACGTTGCGTCACTGGTGATTATTTTGTTATTTTGTTATTAGTATACTTGCCAAGTAACTTCAAAATTTAATTAAGATGGAAATTAGTTACATAGTTGCATAATGTTGCAGTTTTTTCAGAGATAATAGTTTAGGTATCAGTGTGTTGCAAACACATTTGGTTCAAACTTTTTCCAATCAAAATTATGACTAGACCCAACTGTTTTCCTTTTATGTAAAACAACTAGTAATTTATTTATCTTTTGCATCCGATGAGTCAAATATGTCCAAGTATCCTAAAAAGCCATAAAAAATATTTGGTCTTGAAGAGTAAGCCGGGCATTGGGAATTAAAACGAATAAATAGCAATAATTTTACTTCACTCTGACGTATGAAATTAATTATTATTGAGTCATTCCAATTGTACTTTGTAATTATTGTGGACAATAATTATTTTGGAACAAAAGTCTTTAAATGTGTTTGCAACACACTGATACCTAAATTGGCTTTTATCTCTGGAAAAACTGAAACAATGTGCAACTATGTAACTAATTTCTGTCTTAAAAAAATTTTGAAGTTGCTTGGCAAGTATGCTAATAACAAAAGAACAAAACATTCACCAGTAGCGTAACGTTTAAGAAAAAATCGAGAAATTAAACTTTAATGTACTTAACTCAAATTTCATATTTAGATTATTTTTTTATTTTGGATGAACTTTTCCTTATAAGATTTTGCTCTATCTGTATAAGGTAAGGTACTTTATCCTTGACGCGATTCCGGGAAATGACATTTGATCCCGCATTAAAAGCAGTACTTAAAATATGAAATACTCATTTATTGTTTTAGGGCAAGCACCAACTTTTATCAAGAATAAAATTTTCAGAGAAACCAATAATAAAGAAGTTTCCCATATGTTGCATACTTTTTTGGACACACTGTATGTATAAAGCCGTCTATGTACGACAATAATTATCTAACCCACATTATTTATCTTCGCGAAACCTTCTGTCCAATTTTTACCATGGAATATGAATATAAAGCTGCGCATATATCTCTTTAAAATAAAGTGTATCCACACATACTGATCCTATTAACTTATACTTATCTTGTCAATATTCACATAGGGGTACATACAGGATTGCGCAAGTATGTTAGGCCGATCATTTATGGCGCTTTGTGGTATATACTTTTTGTTTAACTAATAATTCTTGTCATCTAATACATGGATCATTTCTTAGGAAAAAGTCGTAGTAATGACAGTGGTAAAAGTTAACCGAGATCTTCAGTCCGAGCTAGTAGCAGGCCAAGCTCTACCTCCAGATCAACTGAAAAAGGTCACCCAGCTAAAGGACCTTTTAGAAAAGGCCTTGGCGATAGATCCAGCGAAGAGAATAAGTTTGAATAATGCCTTGACACATCCGTTCATCCAAGATAAAATTTGATAGGCGTGTGAAGAAAGGTCAAAGATGATAAAAAAGGTTACGAGAGGAGGTAAACCCAAAATGCAAAGAAAAACTGGATAATTAACCATTTTCCCAGTAAAACTGTTATGTATTGATACTTTAAACTTTTCAAATTCATTTTTCTAGTGAGAGAGACATTCTAAAAATGAGTTGTATATTTTAAACACTAAGCTAAGGGTACTTTTTGTAATCATTGGTTATTTATGTTTTACTTGGAGCTCACAATAAAAAAAGTCACCAAAATACATGGTAAACTTGTTATTTGACCCCCTTATTTAATAATGAAATTACTATTATTATTATTTTTTATTGCAGAATGGACACAAGGAGGACAGCTGACAAGGTTGTGTGAAAACTGGCCTTATATTTAAAGGTAGTTTAAATGGGACTTAAAGCGCATTTAAATGGTTTATTTTGTAGATCTTTAAAATCGGAAGAAAAAACACTTTAATTAATTGACAATTATAAAGTCATCGAATATTTATGTTATAAAGGAAACATTGCAAGAGCTAAAATTTTTGGTGTACTGTACAAGCTATTCTAAAAATGTTGCCACAAATTGAAAATGGTTAAATTTTAAATAAATTAACCAAGAAATATGAATAAGATGTTTAAGAAATTGTTTTTATATCGAGTATCATAGAGGATTAAATTAAAGTTGTGGCTTTCCTAAATTCCACATTTTAAACCCTTATTTTTGCATAAACTGGACCTACTTTATTTAAAAATAACTCGTCAACTTTTTAGTAGTAGTTTAATAAGGTTTATTTTCTGTATTATAAAGCTTACCGAAAGTTTATGGAATTATTTTTGAGGAATTGCTAATATAGCGTCTTAAATATACAGATATCAGCAGTCTATATATTTTCTTCAAGTATTTAAGCTATATGTTCAGTTTTCTTATAGCCATTATGTCTGATCATTAAAGTGTTTTTTTACGCAGATGGTTTTATTCCTAAGAGCTGTGCTAATGTGATTTATTCTTTTTCAGAATATTTCAAATTCTGCAGAATTAAAAATTGTTTTGCCATATGGGTTACTCTATTAGACAAGCTTCTTTGTGAGTTGGCATGATAGAGCTGAATGAAAAAATTACGGGATAAGTATAAAAACTAGATGCAAGCACTGGTATAATGCCTGTATGTTTTAGGTTGTGACCATGACAATCATTCTGAAATGGCACACTGAAGGTGTAATGGTATCGTTGAACATTATTTTTTTTTAATACAAATATATAAAGAGGTAAGTATTTTTGGTCACTTATAACGATAAGAATAGAGACGAATATTTTTGGACATACAAATTCCTATTACAGTGCAATAGTCGTGGAGAGATCAAGCGACTAACTAGTAGGTCTAAAGGATCCTATTGGCCTTATTCCAGATTTCGTCTTAACTACTTCCATCACATACGGGTTCGTTTGTCTCAACCTCGTAGGTTTTCAAGCAGTAATTTGAACATGGAGCGGCCTTCGCTTCGCTAAGTAAAAGATTTCATAGCTAGTAATGACACTAGCCCCTCTCATTCACTGAGCTAGTGGTTGCAAACCGTTACCACCGGAACAACAAGGCCTCTGTGTTTCCGCGTGACGTCGCAGAAAGTATTGAGCTGACGTCGCATGTTTTAACTAGATTTTTAACCTTTAGGATTAGTTTCGTTTTGAAAAGCTTAAAGAGGGTTAGTCTTCAACTGAGCCCTACTTTGTAATCCATTTGGTTTTATTACGGAGTTTCAAAGTTAAAAACGAGACTTGCAGTTCTATAGTGCACTGGAATTAAAATGTATGGCAAAATTGTTGCCTATTTCTCCACCTCACTTGTAGACATTTTGAATAAGTCCGCTTCGGGTCTGGTCTCAGGGTATAAATTGTGCAATGGCTAATTTAGTGACCCTAACTTAAAAGAAATGGAAAATGCTTGACGTTTAGAGGAACAAATCTGTCTCCGTTATCTAGAACGGGAAATATAAAAATAAATATGGTTAGTAAATGCAATTAAAACAGTAAAAAAACTCGTGCTCGTGTCTTAACTTGACTTTGATAGATAGATAGTTTATTGGTAATAACATACAATAAGTACTTTTACAAGTCAGACAAAATGATAAAATTTTGTACAAAGTAGTTAAATTATAAAATATACTAACTTAATTATTGTAAGAACTATAATGCTAACTGAGAATTATAATTAACATTGTAAAAGACATTAGATAACCAAGTACCTACAAACAAATAGGTTAAAAAAAATTAAAAACCTTTTACAACATTCATTATCCGTTCTCCTCCTTGCAAAAAAAAACATATTAAAAACAAAAAAAGTTAAAAACAAAAAAAAGTTGACAAAGACAGTGCACACTACAGATTAAAATTGGATTTGAAGTACTCCCCAAATGAAAAAAAAAGCATTCAGCACAAGGTAGTTCTTGATTTGGATTTTATACTGATTAAAGCTAGATCCTTTATTCTAGCCGGCCGGCACACAGTTGTAAAACTTTATTGCTAAATATCTCCAACCATTTCTCGATCTCTCAAGCCGGCAAAAGTCTGGTACAAGATTGTTGTTGTTTCTTGTTGGATAGTTTATAAACCATTGTAATAGATCTTTTTCAGAAGATTAGTAATTGAGATTGTCAATTTCTGAAAGGTGATAGCTGATGTAGAAGGTAGTGTCGTCAGCAAATAAAACAGTGATCTTCATGTGATCTGTATAGATCAAGATTTTGTTTAATGTGCAGCAAACACTGACTGAATAATGTACACACAGAGTAAAGTCAAAATTCTCAGATCCCTAAAGGAATTTCGACAGTTCTCTCTATAACCAAGCCCAGAAATAATGCGTATGCAATTTCTTTGTTGCCCAAAAGCCTTATCAATATGACAGGAATGCCCCCGGGAGAGAACAGCATAAGTTAAATGAGAGTGAAAGTTGTTATGGTATGCTGTTAGAAAAGTTTCTCTGAAAGTTATCCGTACTATACTCGACGCGCCGAACAGATTCACCAAACCCGGAAAACACGGAATAATTCTTATTTTATAATTCCATTGATTCCAAACATAGGAACTTTGATTAACACACTCCATTTTTATTTTTTGTATTATGGTTAAGAAAAATCGAAATGAAAAACAAAGCATTGGGTCGATTCAATCATAAAATAAGACCAATTGTTTCCGCGATTGGTGAATCTGTTCGGCGCGTCGAGTATAGATTCCTGAACAGGAAAAGTTGTCGGGATAGATTTTTTGAAAAGTTGACAAGGTGTTGTGTTCCCAGGTTAATCCTGCATCTAGGTGTACTCCAAGAAATTTGGCTTCTGCTGCACAATGAAGTAGGAGAGGGTTTTCAGTATCAGTGTTATTCCTGAGAGAAAAGTTAATACTTTGTGATTTAGAGTTATTTAAGGATAGATGATTAGCTAGAAACCATTAAATGTGGAACAAGAGAAAAAACTAGGCTTAAGGGTAGGTTGTACACAAGAGCAAACTATGGTAGAATCTCGCAATTGTGTGCTGCTACCAATTGGCAGCCTGTCTTGGCCTTGAACAGTCCTTTGCGTTCATTTCATGGGATACTGTGTGACAACTTTAATTTTCCATTTCCTGTTAGGTCTTTAAAACAAAAAAACAAAAAACCATGGATCACTAAGGGCCTGAAAATTTCTGCTAAGAATATGCGGTCTCTTCATTATGTTAGGAAGTACTTTTTGGATAATGAACATTTTATGGCCTATTTTTCCAAGTATAGACGAATTTATAGGCATACTGTTAGGTCACCAAAGCACCTATACTATGGCAATAGAATCGCATACTCCAGCAATAGACAGCGTGAAGGATTGTCAACGAGTTGCGGGGAAGGAGTTGTGGGACTACATGTGGGGACTCCAAATTATCCGCCGAGGAGATGAACGGCTTTTTTTGTTCCATAGCTGCATCACTGTCTGGCGTAATGCCCTCAAATGTCTGTTTTTCACAGTTCCTGGGAAATATTAATGTCCCAGATTCATTCTTTTTTATCCCCCACCGATATCGAAGAGCTTAAAAGCACTATCTCTAAAATCAAGAGAAGCGGAGCGTCAGGATGGGAGGGAATCTCGATTAGGATATTTTTGGAGCTACCGGATGATGCACTGGGTGTTCTGGTGGAGCGTATAAACCATTCTTTTTGCAATGGCAATTTTCCAGCTTGTTTGAAGGTTGCTACAGTTATTCCCCAATTTAAAGGTGGTGATCAGGAACAGGCAGCAAACTATAGACCAATTGCTCTCTTACCCACTTTATCAAAAATTGTGGAAAGATTGGTCAAAAAGCGAGTTGTGGGGTTTCTGGGTTAGGCACGGAGTGTTGAGGTTTGAACAGTTTGGCTTCCAGGCGGGGAGGAGTACGAGTGATGCAATATTCTCGTTTCTGGAAAATTTGTATATAAGTCTTAATGAAAGGGAAGTGGCTGCGGCAGTTTTCTGTGATTTATCAAAAGCTTTTGATTGTGCGAATCACAGGATACTGCTGCATAAGCTTGCCCTTTATGGATTCAGGGGTAGGACGCATGATTGGTTTGAATCATATCTGTCGGATCGAAGACAGAATGTTTCTTTTGGTGGCTGTGTTTCGGATCTTCAAGGGTTGGAATATGGCGTGCCACAGGGCTCTGTTCTGGGTCCCGTTCTGTTTTTGCTGTACGTAAATGATTTTGCAGATCTTGACGTGCAGGGTAAGTTTACTCTGTTTGCAGATGACGCCACAATATTGTGGCATGATAGAAATACCAATAGATTAAAGGATACTGTTAATTGCGACTTAGAAAAGATTAAGACGTGGTGTGACGCCAATAGGCTTTCTTTAAATGTATCGAAAACCAGTGTTATGTCGTTTGGCAGTGAACTTGGGGAGATTCGTATGGGTGATGGCTTGCTGAAAAACGTTACTGAAAACAGGTTCTTGGGACTGTGCATCGATGACCGGTTTAAATTTGAGTGTCATATTGGTTCCCTAAGATCACGATTGGCTTCAAATTGTTACGCCATCAGATCAATCTCTGACCAATTTAGCCCTAATACAGTCAGATCCTCTTACTTCGCTCTAATCGAATCTCATTTGCGGTACGGAATTTGTTTCTGGGGTTCATGTTCGGGGCAATTATTTCAGAGTGTGTTCGTTCTGCAGAAGAGAGCTGTAAGGTATATGTTTAAGGCCGGGGTGCGTGAATCTTGTAGACCTTTATTTTTGGAGCATGGAATTCTGACTTTGCCCTCCTTGTTCATTTTGGAAACGGTGTGCTTGATTTATAAAAAGCACAAGCCTCAATTGGTAACTAACCATGCATACGGGTTAAGGGACTCACACAAAATTTCACTTCCAATACCCACATCCTCTAAAATTAGAAACTCGCTAATATTTAATAGCAAAAAACTGTATAACCACCTGCCCTAAGGGATTAGACAGATACCTAATCTAACGAAATTTAAGAAAACAGTTAAGAAGCTACTGTGTGCGAGAGCTTACTATGGTGTGGATGAGTTCTTGAAAGATGTATTTTAATTGTACTGTTTGGTTTTTGACACTGTGTTTTTATGTTGTCTTATCTGTAAACATTTTATGCCATTGATAATTATGTTATTCTTGTTTGATATTTTAAATTAGAAATTTGTGTGTGAGAATAGTCTGTAAGTACTTACGTATTGATTAAGTTGTTTGCACTGATTGACAGTAGGTTTTAGAAAATAGTCCATAGGTTTCTTTTACCTTTTTTTCCCTCAGCTTTGTCAATGAATTTTGTTCGAGACAATAAAGTATAAAAAAAAATTGTAATAGATCTTTTTCAGAAGATTAGTATTGAGATTGTCAATTTCTGAAAGGTGATAGCTGATGTAGAAGGTAGTGTCGTCAGCAAATAAAACAGTGTTGACTCTCTCACTCTGAGAGTATACCAGGTTATTTATATAAATGAGAAATAAGGGGGCCCAACACCGACCCTTGAGGTACACCATACTTCAGGGATTATTTATTTGAGTCACATTGGTTAAAATGAACATACTCATCGCGGTCTGAGAGATACGAATCAAGCAGCTGAACAGCATCATTGTGAAAATTGTAGAAGGGTAATTTTTTTAAAGAGAATGCTGTGTGTGACATTCGAAAGCCTTGGTAAGGTCTAAAAAGGATGCTAGAGTATCAAGATATTTTTCAAACCCTTCCAAAATATTACTAGCAAAGTGGTCAATAGCTAAAGTTGTGGTTTTATTTTTCCGGAATCTAAAGTGGTTTGTAGCAAATTGCATATTAGACTCAAAGTGCTTATTAATTTGATTTTTTAAAATACGTTCGTAAATTTTTGACAAGATAGGCAGTAAAGATATGGGGCGATAATTGTTGCAATCATCGATGGAGTCCTTATTCTTGAAAAGGGGTACCACCTTTGCAGTTTTGAAAGCTTTAGGAAATGTATTGCAGGCTATAGATTGGTTTATTAATATTGTTAGGGACTAAACTAATATATTTTTTATTCTTCTTATGATTTTTGTGTTAAACCCGTCTGGATCTTTGCTATTACTGTTTTTATCTCTGATATAGCCATATTGGCATCATCAAAACTCACTGACTGAAAATTAAAAGGCGGAACGTTTTCCAATGGTATGGATTTTAGGTACTCTTCAAAAGGATGTTGAGAAATTTCAAGTTTATTTAACACATTTTCAGCAGTTGAACAGAAATGGTTATTACAATTATTTGCATTTAGTTTTAAATTAGAGTCAGAGGCATTTACTTTTATTATTAATAAGTTTCCACATAGCTTGTTGAGGGTTACTTGATTTTTTATGAATTCATCATTTGCTTGAATTTTTGCAAGCCTACTGGATTTTCTGTAACTTTTCCTATATTCAATTACAGGACTCTTAGGCATGGCAATGGGATCTCTATTATTTAAAGTCAATACAAATTGACGTCTATTACGCATTTCTTTTAAGTCATCATTGAACCAGTTTACTTTTTTATTAGGATTATTATTATTATTGTTGATTAGTTTTGATTTTTCTGGCAAAGAGTTATTTATTAAATTTGTTAACACATCCATTATGAATTTTAAGTTAATATCCAAACTATTATTATTAACAAAATTCAAGTTATATTTAAGCATATTGTCCTATAAATTGGAGAGACCATCTTCTGTTATTGGACTTTAACATTATCTGGTTTGGGAATTTGCAGACAGATAAATAGTTTCAAAGAAAATAAATACCTTGTGTGAGTGACATCCACTGGTTTTGTAATACAATCAATATTTGTGAAGATATTATCAACACATCTATCATCCCGAGTATTAAATTTGACATTTTTTAATAAGATTAAAGGATCTAAAAAAATGCACAGTTTTAGAGCTCTGTCCGCCGTTATGATAAGATATTTGTGTACATCAACTTTTTTAAGAGCTTTTGACATTATGTTAAAAAATTTATGTAGATCACCGTCAGGTGTACGATACACAGTGACAAGCTGCACATTAGATTCTCTAAGCAAAATGCCTGTAATTTCGCAGTGCTGTTCAGCAGAGAAGTTTTCAAGATCTAAAAGATCACAACTTAAGTTTTCTCTGATGTAGATACCTACAACGCCATGAGACCCGACCGACCTGCAAAATCCAGAAACCATCCTGTAATCCTGAATGAAGATAGTGTTTAGCTCCTCCGGCACCAGCCAGTGCTCATTCAACAATCTGCTGAGACATCATTGAGAAGTACTTCAAAATCCAAAAAAGAATTACGTAAAGATTGAGCATTATAGTGAATAATTTTTAAGGATTTATTGGTTTTGATATTTTTTTTTTGTAGATATTTTGTTTTGGGTCAAAGGAGTTGTTCCTGATAAACCTGGAAAGTCCTCAGTTATCTGTTCCTGGTGGACAGCGGGCGTTGAATGCGGAGAAAATGGTTGATGGTTGCTCCAACGGGCCACAAATTGGCGGACATCACCGCCTTATTGTTATGTTGAGGAACGCCCACTTTAAATGAGCTATAAAAACAATCCTTTTTGGTGAACATTTTTTCACAGAAACAATCTTCATCCAACTCATACTTTTTAAGGAAGGCAACTATATCATCTTCTTTTGTTTCTGGAACCAGACCAGAAATAAATATCCATGCTTTGGTTGTGTTTGTTGCAACTTTTAACAAGTCATCAGTGTTTTCGCCTTTCTTAGGATTTGGCCTGCAAATTTGCCTCTTATTCTTGTAGGAAACACTTTGGGGTCTATCATCTCTACTACTTTTGACCGAGCTTCTGTTCTTTCCTTGCAGGGATCCGGCCTGTTTCCCCTATTGGGTCGATTTCTGGCAGTGACGACTTCCCATGGTGCCGAATCGCCGACACTTGCTTGGTTTTCTTGTTGTGATTGTGAAAAGCTTTGTTTTTGTTGTGATTTTTCCGACGATGCGTCATTATTGCTGCCAGAGGTAACATTATTGACATTGACGTGCAGTGTTGCCACACCAACAGAATCGGAAATCGAATTGAGTTTGATCGCTTGATCGCTGATCGATTTCGTACTTTTTGTTTCAGTTTCTTCTTCTCTGATTGCTAACTCCAAGTCATGTGACGGGTTGATAACTTCACATGGAACTTTTGGCGCGATGTTTATGTTTTCCGGCTTTATAACCTCATTCTTTGTTTTGTTTTTTGCTTTTACTTGCAAATCCTTCAGAGTTTGGTTTTCTGCTTGGAGCAAACGGCTATTTTCTTCCAGGATAGCGTTCTTTTCTTCTACCAGCTTGATTATCATCCCATAAAGATCCCTTTTCATGGTTCCAGGGCTCTCTTCATAGGCGTACTCTGATACTTCGCTGATTTTTGCGTCGCTGCTTGTATAAGGCAGGCCGAATGGCAGTAATTTACACACTTTGTAAAGTTCTTTGTTGATTTTTTGCAGTGGAAACACACATTTTCACTTTTTTCACAATAATTTGTCCCTACTTTGTGGGCCGGTTTGTCGGGAACGACTTCACCATCGGCCATTTTATATTTGACAAGATGGCAAAAATAATGATTACCTATATAATATAATATGATATAATATATTAGATTTCTTATTCTGGACAACGGGGGCATTTGTTCCTCGAAACGTCGAGTATTTTCCAGTTCTTTTAGGTTTTTTCAGCGTCGTTAGGATAACTAAATTAGCTCCTATGCAATTTACACACTGAGACTAGAGCCGAAGCGTCCTTATACAAGAAGTCTATAACTGAGGTGGAGAGGCAACAATTTGTCTGACAAACATGAATCATCCACAATCAAAATGTATCTTATTTTCTCCTTTAGAATCATATGTATTTGACCGTAGGGCTGTTGGTTTGATATTCGATTATTTGAATACTGTAACGGTCTTTTTTTATGGTGATAAAGAAATAGGAATATATATTCTTGATTTTATTTATGACATAAAATTTCAAGGAAATTGTCTTTTTATAAGTCTATTTTTAAACCTAAAATAGGTACTTGTATCAAAAAGGAGCATAAGACTTTTTGCCAATGCACGGTAGAATCATTGGTACTTATCTACCTAGACAAATATTCATACACATATGCCCACGGATGGTGTTCATATGAGAAAAATCTAGGAAATTAGTTTTACTTATCAAATTAGATAAAAACGATATGTCGTTTGATTGGTTTATGTTAGGTTTTTAATCTCAGCGGAATAATTAGGCCAAGATAGTATTTCAATTTGTTCTTTTTATTGTACGATCAATCATTTGGGTCGGTTACAATTGTTGCACAAAATCATTATTTGGATTAATTAAAGCAAAATGAAAGGCTGGCTCTGCCAGACTATAACTAAAAAAAAACAAACCAAATGTTTTGTTAACTTTGCAAAGCTCTTTTTCCTTCAACCTTTAACATTAATCAATATCAACTCTGATTGTTACCTGACTAATTCAAAGTTCAAACTCTCTTTCTTTATAATTAATAATGCACTAATGTCAAGAGAAATAGCCTTGCGTTCTTTCATACACATACAAGATAAGTTACGTACACACTACACATACGCGCATGCGCACCGCGCCATTACGTCGAAACTGATTATTCAAATTCTACAACACTCCTTCTTAAGCAGCTTCTGACGTAAACTGTCGAATACTTTCTTGTTTAATGCCTTCGTAAATATATCGGCAACTTGTCTTTGTGTTCAGATAAACTAAACGTACAGTCTTGCCAAAATGATAATTGATGAACTTGCGACGAATCTCAATATGCTTCTTCCCCTTCGGACTTTTCTTTCTTCAGCATTTTCCATCATTGCTGCTTTGTTATCAACAAGCAAATCAGTAGGCTCAGTCATCTGTTGCATTCCAAGTTCTGCCATTATTCGACGAATCCAACAGACTTCTTGAATTCCACTCGTAGCAGCACGATATTCAGCCTCTGCCGATGATGTTGAAGTTACTGACTGTTTTTGAGCAACCGAGACAATCGGACCTCCAAGTTCGATTAGTATACTACTAGTAGATATCATGTCAGCTTCTGTTCCTCCATAGTCTGAATCTGTGTATGCTTTTAGACACTATTGAAAAATATACCAAGGTGTTCAGTTCCTCTGAGATATCGAAAAACTCGTTCGACCATCTTCCCATCACTAACACTTGGTTCGCTAACTCTTTGACTTAGATAGTTTACATCAAAACTAATATCTGGTCTCGAAATTGTTGACAAGTATAAGAAACTACCAATATCCGCTCGATACGGCTTGTCTTTCAAAAGTTTGTCATTTACTTTATGCTCTGTCTGCATTCCAGGTTCCATTGGCATTGAAACTGGATGTGCATCTTCGAATTCAAAACGTGCCAGTATCTTTCTAGTGTATTTTTGCTGTGTAACTGACATTCTTTTCTTCATCAGTTCATTTTTCATTCCTAGATAAAATAGTTTTCCATCCTTCGGAGTTGAGAACTTCATTTTGAACTCTCTGCTCAATCCAACTAAAACTTGTTCCATTCTTCTTTCATCACAGGCAATAATTATTCCATCATCCACAAATATTCCAACCAACACTGTCTTTTCTTCATTGTAAAATATACATGGTTCATCATCCGTGTCTATGAATCCCAATTTTTCCAAGCTTTCAGTAAACTTCTTGTTCCAATCTTTTGATGCTTGCTTCAAACCATACAGACTTCATTCAGTAGACATACTTTACCAGACTTGTCATCAAAGCCTTCTGGCTGTAACATATAAATTTCAAAAATTTCTTCAGACAATTCTCCATTAAGGACAGCTGAGTTGACATCGAATGTATGAATAAACATTCTTTTTCTCACTGCATAACTCAACAATAGTCTAATACTTGGATGTCGAGCCACAGGTGCAAATGTTTCATTGTAATCTATCCCACGTTGTTTATCAAATCCACGTGAGACTAGACGTGCCTTCACATAATCATCTGCTTTCTCTTGTAACACCCATTTGCATGTCAACGGTTTCCTATCTTCTGGCAATTTAACTAGTTCCCATGTTTTCATCTTTTGCAGTGAATTAAACTCTTCTTGCATTGCTTTCTTCCAACGAGGATCTCCGTGCATTTTTCCCGGATATGTCTTCAACTTCGCCAATCAACACATAATCTTTATATCTGGGATGAGATTTTAGTCCTTTTCTTAGTCCATATCTTGGTAAATCTCTAATGATTTTATCTGTCGGTTCTGCCTGATCACTTTCACAACTTTCGAAATTCTCCTCCTGTCCTTGTACTTCATTCTCTGTCTCCGATATTTGCTCTGACTCTGCTTCTGACCCATTTTCAGTCTGCTATTTATTTCAGTAAAGCCACTTTCTGGACCAATCTTTTCATCAAATAATACATTGCACGACACTTCTACTTGACGCTGATTTGGAAAATATATGCGATAGCCATGCTCTTCAATAGCATATCCGACAAAAATGCCATTATCAGACGTTGACCAAAACTTTTCATTGCTCTGAGACTAATCCGACGACCAAACCACAATTCCGCTGGAGTTTTTCCACCAATGCTGCTATTTCCAGTTTGATTAATTGTAAATACTGAATAATTCAATGCTTCTGCTCATAAGTCTTGTCCAAGATCGTGAGTGGAAATTTCAGCTCGTGCAACTTCAACTATAGTTCGCATTTCTCTCTCAATTCTGCCGTTTTGTTGTGGTGTATAAGTTGCTGCTCGTTCATGAAATATTCCAAGTTGTTCAAAGATTTCTTTGCTTCTTACATTTTTAATTTCCGTACCATTATCTGACATCAATATTTTCACTTTCCGACCAAATTGGTTCTCGACCAAATTCAGAAAGATATTTAATTTATCTACTGTCTCAGACTTGTGTTTTAAGAAGTAGATAGTCCGAAAATGACTGTAATCATCCTTAAGCAGTAAAATAGTATATTATTTTATATGGAGGAAAAGTGATACTTTTCATGGCGCGCTCGTGTTTAACAGCCGAACAGAGTGAGGCTGGTAATAGAGAGCAAGCCATGAAAAGTAACTTTTCCTCCAAATAAAATATGCTGTTTTTTCTTCAAATGTCGACAAATTAATGCAAAAACATCTCTTTTTAATAGTAATAATATCTAATTATTATTAAAGATAAATGGGTTCGCAAGGCGGCTTAGACCACGGTCGTAGGTGGCCTTGCTTAGATCGGTGTCGGTGAATATAAATGTAACATAAAGCTGTCAGTGGACCTGTCAACAATAATTATTTTTTAAGATTGCGTTTTAATTCCGTATTGATAAGCAGTTATTGAGTAAGTTCGATTAAATAATAACCAATTTGTTCCTAAATTAGTGATTTTTAGAAATGCAGTCACAAATTGAGTGATAAATACAAATTGTAGTTTAATAAATCTTGAGTTGTTGACGCTTATTTTGTTGTCTGTTTGTATTGTATCTATGTTACTATGACAACACTTTTACCTCCGGCGGCGGAAAAGTGAAAAGTAAAGCTCCGGCGGAGGAAAAACGAAACTTCACGGCCGCCTACACAGTCGAGTAATGCCGGATTTACTGACGTTTGAAGAAAAAATACTTTGCACCATCGAGAGAATGAATATTCTGTCTCCAAGATAAACGTGTACTCTGTCCAATGGATTCTTTGCTACGACATCATTGATTGGATGAGAAAGTTTGTGCTGTTTTCCATACACACAACCTTTACAGACATAATCTTCCCAGTCATCAATGTATTTTATTATATTCTTCTTCAAAATATCCTTCACGTGTCGTATGTTTTGATGTGCTAATCGTTCATGCCAAACTTTTAGACTAACTGCCGGCAAACTATACTCTTCTATTGCACGAAAGATCATGTGGAATAAACCATCTGTCATCTTGGCTATTAATACTGGTTTTTCTTGTTCCATAATTACTGACTTTTCTGCTGTTGCAGACTGTGTATGACGCTTATTCAGGACTGTCGTGACTGAAAAAAGGTTAAACGATAGATCCAGAACAAACAAGACATCCTTCAAGACAATTTCACACTATTCTTCGCCATTATAAGTATACAAATAAACGTCTCCTAAGGCTGTACCTTCTAATGTCTCCAATCTCAACTGGAATTGGTGTTCCTAATAAACGTATATTTGACAGCCACTTTAAATTTCCTGTCAAATGATGTGTCGCACCACTGTCTTGTCTTGTCTTGATCCACAGTTCATGGTGATTCCACGGCACATATAACAACCAGTAATATTACTCGACCTGTCAGGCGAAAAATTAAATTTGACCTTGCTAATGTCAGTTGGGTAGGAAAAGTCAGGGCTGGATTTGAAATATATATAAGTATGATTTTCCTTTAACAGAGCCGTAATATAAAATTTCAAATACCAATGGGTTGTGAAATATATGTATACCTTGTTGTATGATCAGGAAATCTAAAGAAATTCTTCTTAAAAGAATATCTCTGGTTTGTACAAGTTCCTATTGCTTAAACACCATGCCTTTTTGCATTACACAATGTCATAAACAACGTTCGTCTCTCACAATGTCAATTATTTGACAAATACACGCCTATTATTTTGATTTAACTCCAATAGAAATAAAATAAGCCAGTTGAAAAACACGACGCCGCTGGAGGCAGTTTGACGGATTTCCTAGCAAGGAATATCTTGCGCGCGGACTTGCGCAGATGCGAAAAAAGAGGATGTGATATTGCTGGTTGTTATATGTGTCGTGGTGATTCGATAATTCTTTCAATACTGATGATGATAGTGCCACCGAGATAAATGATTTCACTCCCTCACCTTCATTGCTTGACTTTTTAGGACATTCATTCGAGATATGTCCTTTCTCGTGACAATTGTGACAGTCATAGTTCCTTTTGCAATAGTCCAAATACTCTTGACATGGTTTGTTGCGACAATCACGTTTAAAAGATCCAGGCTCACCACATTTGTGACATCCTGCTTTTGATTGACCTGACGAATTTTTATTCTGACTGGAACTTTGCTGATCTTTCTTCTTAACAAAGTTTTTCTTTTGTTGGTTTTTCCCAGACTTATTTTACTTTCCAACTAGTGCATTGCTCACTGTCTCTGATTCACGTCCTTGTAGTCTTATTTCTTCTTGTTGCAAATGATTCCTCAAGTTTATAAGCAAGCGTCTTATCAATTTCAGCTATTGACTGCCAGGCTGCATGAAAATGATCGAATTTTGCAGGCAAGCAATTCAAAATTCGAGACATTAGCCAACTGTCCTCGATATCTTCTCCATTAGTTTTCAATTCTTGCGCCAGCCCATCGATTACCAAACAATTTTCAACTGCTGTCTTCGTTTCATCATATTTATAAGCAAAAAATTGTTGTTGCAGCATGTCAAGAGATTTTTGGCTTTTCTTTCCATGCAGTGTTTCCAGTTTTTGAATCATGCGTGCTGACGTCAAACATGTCGTAATTTTTAGAGCAATATTCTCGTCCACATTCAATCCAATAATAGTTTGAGCTTCTATGCCCTTCTTAATCCAAGCTGCATAACCGCTGTCTGTGATAAATGGCTGAGGTATCTCACCAGTAACAATTTCAAACAGTCCTTTCATACGAAGCAATAGATTTAATTTGAATCTCCAAGCCACATAATTCGACTTTCCATTTCCTTCTGCAGACTCAACTAACTTATTAAGATTCAATTTTGCATCCATCTTTTCATACCTTGTGTACTTTCAATTTTTTAAAAATTTTTTGAGGTTATCTTGGCGTTGCTGCTTACAGTGCTTACTGCCCTGGGCCCATAACCTGTTAGGTTCTTAATCTCAGTGGAATAATTAGGCCAAGATAGTATTTAAATTTGTTCTTTTTATTGTACGATCAATCATTTGTGTCTAGTACAATTGTTGCACAAAATCATTATTTGGATTAATTAAAGCAAAATGAAAGGCTGGCGCTTCTATAAAAAAAAAACAAAACAAATATTTTCTTAACTTTGCAAAGCTCTTTCTCCTTTAACCTCCCTAACACTCAAGCGCCCAAAACTGATTCTAGATATCAACGAAGAACTACCATCAAAAGAGGCACATCAAAGCGCCTCAATCTCTGGTGCCCTGAACTCAAATGAGAGCGAAAAGGATAAACAAACCCCAACCCCCATCCAAATGGAGACTGACACCGGCGTGTTTAAGACACCTTATAAAACACATTTTGGCAAAAATATTAAAGTAGTGAAACTGGACGTAGGCGGCCCTCCACCCATCCCTCTAAGCAATGCCTTTGAGGCACTAAGTGACCTGGAATAGGACACCAACAGCGTAAAGTCCTCAACTACACAGAAGAAACCGAGAACCAAGAACCCCCCCAAAAAGGGCGCAGAGAAACCCAAAAAAGCACTTCCACCCCCCGTTGTGCTTCAAGGGAAAATAGCCAATCATAAGACTTTAAGAGAAGATATGAAGGTTATGAAAATAACTAATTACACAATTAAATACACAAAATACTCGACTATAATATACACGGATAACGAAAGGGATTGGGCCACAGTCAAAAAGATGATGGACGACAATAAACTCCCATACCATACTTACGCAAACAAGACACAAAAGACGAAAGCATATGTCCTGAGAGGCCTTGACGGGGACATACCTCTAACAGAAATAAAAGAAGATCTTACTGATACCTACAACGTAGACGTGATAAATATTTATTTAATGAAAAAGACGAAAGTGCCTTTATATTTAATTGTGCTTGATTCGCAAACTTCCTTGCGTAAACTCCAACAGGAAGTTAAATTTATTCTAAATATAAAAGTGTCCTGGGAATACCGCCGATCGGAGAAAATAGTGACACAATGCAAACGGTGCCAAGGCTACGGTCACTCATCGACTTACTGCCGTAAAGATGTACGTTGCAGTAAATGCAGCTTATCACACGAAATCACATCATGCAATTCAAACCAAATTAAATGTGTAAACTGTGGAGGGCCACATAGGTCTATTGACACTGAATGCCCAGTCTATATCTTCAAGATCGGCCAAATCAAAGAAAGCCAAACTAAAAGAAATCCTAAACAACGACAACAATACAAACCTGCTCCTCTGCCCGCCAAGCCGGCCTGGCGGGGGCAGAACGGCGAAGAGCACGAGGGCCGGGGTAAAAATCAAACAAAGAGTACATCTAGAACAATCCAAGAAGAACAGAAAACAACATATGAGAAATTTTCCTAATACTTTACAAACAAGGCCCACGCAACAGCAGAATACAAATCAACCTAACCCGGTAAGCGACCATGCTATAACAAATAATGCTATTTCAAATATAACCCACCTTTCAAGTGTTGTTAATGAGATTAACTCATTAATAAACCTGAATGAATTATTCTTTGCGCTGGATGAGTATGCATCCATGCTCAGAGAATGTAACGGCGATAAGCAACTTTTAATCCAAGCATCACTGCGATTTTTTGCGGTAGAGATGCATAAATACAACATTCAGGGCAATTAATGAGTTAATTAAATGTTTCATATCGTTTCATGGAATTGTAATGGAATCAGGCAGAAGCTTGACGAATTCCGCAATTTCCTGTATAAATCCCAACCCCAGGTTGTCTTCCTGATTGAAACGCATTTAAATCAGAACATAAACCTAAGATTTCGCGGATATTCCGTAGAAAGATATGACAGGCCAATTCGGCGTGGAGGGGGTGTTGCATGCTTGATACACAGGTCCCTCCGCTACAAACGAAGAATGGCATTGCGCACGGCCATTGAATATGTTAGCGTCGAGCTGGAGGGGCGGCTGTGTATCAGTGGGGGGTATGCAGCGCGCGGCCCTCGCTACACGCACCAAGACTTTCTAGCCTTCTTGCAGCCAGGCTGCAAATCACTACTTATCGGCGATTTTAACGCCAACCATATAGAGCTCGGTGATAATTACACTAACTCTCATGGCCGCGTTCTAGCTTCAATGATCGAAGACAACCTGGACATTACACTTCTTCGCCCAAGCGCCCCTACCCACTATCCCTCTGATGTTCATAGACGGCCCTCTCTTCTGGACGTGGCGATAACCCGAGGGATAAATAATGCCACTATACTCAAGGTGATAAATGATCTGAATGCGGATCATTTGCCAATTAAGTTGAGCCTGTCAGCTATAAGGCCAGACAGGCGGCCGGCAGCCTATGAGACATACGTCTCATACAAAAACCTAGACTGGCAAATGTTCCGACAAAGCATGAATGAGATCACCCTTATCCCGAGGCAAATCGATACTGTCCCGGAGCTTGAGCAAGAAGTGAACAACTTAACCTCTAACATCCAGCGCGTGCGAGACGCCCTATGTCCAGTAGTCAGGAAGAAGCCATACGTAGAAACTCTTCCTGACGACATCCTACACCTTATTAATTTCCGTAACCGACTTCGGCGCAGGTGGCAAAGGAACCGCAATAATATTGAAAAACAACGTATAGATGCGATCACCGAGCAGATTAAGACTCAAATCCGCGAGCATAAAACCACGAAATGGATGCGCTTCGTGAATGAGCTCGGCACAGAAGATGGCTCTCTATGGAGGCTCGCGAGGCAGGTCCGTGGTGCTCAGGCCGAATTCCCGGTGATTAATCACCGAGGTCGCGACGTACTTGACGATCAAGGAAAGGCCGAAGCATTCGCGGACTTCCTTGAGGGAGTACACAGCAGTGCACCGGACACTGTGCCATTGCACGCGCATATCGCGGAGCGGTCCAATCTGTTCGGTGGTCGTGCATACCCTATACCACCCTCAGTATTCAATCAACTGCGAATAACGCCTGGCGAAATTCGCAAAGTCCTGAGTCGCCTGCCAAAGAACAAGGCTCCGGGAATTGGTACAATTCCCTACCTCCTCCTCAAAAACCTTCCCTTAAAAACCGTTATACCGTTAATGCACATCATGAATGCTATAATTCGCCTGCAGCACTTCCCAACTCCCTGGAAGGAAGCGAGGATAGTGCTGTTCCATAAAAGCGGCAAAGACCCGCACCAGACCAGTTCCTACCGACCAATATCACTCTTGAGCACCCTGAGCAAAGTTACGGAGAAGCTCTTGCTGCCGAGATTTAGCGGGGCAGCCGAGAAGCTTGACATTCTCCAAAAGGAGCAATTCAGTTTTCGTGGCAAGCATAGTACTAATATGCTTGCCGCGAAGATCGTGTCAGACATTCTGGACGGCTTCAATAAAAGGCATTGCACGGCCCTGCTTCTCCTCGACATTGAGAGAGCGTTCGACAGGGTGTGGCACGACGGCCTGCTGCACAAGCTCTTCATAGAGCATTGTTTTCCAATGCATCTTGCAGCACTCGCCGGGTCATACCTTGCCGAGCGCAAATTCTCGGTTAAAGTCGGTAGCTCAATCTCGACCACGAGACCTTTAGCTGCCGGTGTACCGCAAGGAACAGTGCTATCCCCGCTGCTATTCAGCTACTACATAGCTGACCTTCCAAGAATCCCTGACACGTCGATAGCCCTATATGCCAACGATACCGCCCTCTACTCTACAGCCTCTCACGCGCAGGCGGCCGTTGATAGCCTGAGCAGACACATGGAGCAAGTACTTACTTACTACGAAAAGTGGAAAATTCGCCTGAACTCAAATAAGACCGAGCTCGCTATCTTCACGCGCAAACGAACAAATAACGAAGCTACTCCTTTAAATATTAATGGCACAAATATCGTAGCCAAAGCCCAAGTCAAATATCTAGGGATAGTCCTAGATACCGGACTAAGATTTCACAAACACATAAACTATATCAAAAGCAAACATTTTGTGCTAACCAATAGCTTAGGTAAGCTTATAAAACATAGTTCATTTTTAAGCCCCGCAAACAAGCTTACCATTTATCGAGCCGTGACTCGACCGACGCTACTAGATGGTGCACCAGTATGGAGCGCGGTCGCTGAGACTCACCTCAAGAAGATCCAAGTGATACAAAATAAACACCTCAGAGCAGCCTTTTCAGCCAACTGGTATACGCGGGTGAGTGACCTGCACGACTGGGCGGGGATCGAGTATGTGCGAGAACATATTCACCGCCTGGCGTGTAGGTTCTTCACTCGCGAGATCACTGGCTCAGAGGTGACGTCAAATTTGGCAAGCGCTCGATATGACCCGGAGCGTCGAACGAAGCACGGACCGATCCATGGCAAAACCTCACTGTTCTATATGGAACACAGACCCCCCTAGCTTAGTAAAAACCTGCTTAAATCCAGCTAACACACATAGCCGGAACGGACGCCTGCGTTCCTCTGTCCCCTCATACGTTTTATAGCATCGTGACGCCTTGCCTCCAATGACTCTATTACAATTCCCTCCTGCACCTAGGCTAACACCTGCATTTAACCTATCAAGGTAAATAACATAATGTATATATATGTACGCATGCAGAATGTACATAAAGTGTGAATGTTGTAATGTTGTTCTTGAATCACCTGACACAACTTGCTCTAGTGACAAATAATCACCCTCCTTCCACTACGCGGTCCTGGACCCATAAATGTATATGATTATGTGTGTATATGTACGTATGGGTGGTTATATGTATGTATATATGTATGAATGATGGTATGAATGATTGAATATTAAAAGATAGACTGTATATAGATATGTACATATTACTTGTTTGTAAGTGTCAACAAAAAGCCAAAGAAACGAGAAATGGAGTTTTTTACATACTTTTCTCCATATCAACCTCCGGCGAACGCATCCTCTTGGCAAAATCATCCCCCCTAAATACAGCCCTTTGGCAATACGTACTTGAAAACACTTGAAAGGTGCGCCTAGGTAAGATAGTTCCAAAAGGCATGGTCGCGAAACTGTTGTGCAAAATGTAGCACTTAACATCGAATCCTTAGAGGATAGTTGACATGTTGCGTGGTCCTTTGGCTGTCCATGTGGGACAGTAAGGCACCTAAACTCGACATGTATACACATATGTAGTTACATTACAGCAGTAATAGGACACAATACTTT
>MU182169.1:499122-510603 GCA_016904865.1 Pissodes strobi | reverse complement strand
GGTAAACAAAAAAGCAAAATGTAGGGTTGGAAGCCAAGTTTTTTCTAGATTACATATAAAACAAAGCACCAATAATTTTCTGACATAAAAACCTACTCTATATATATTTTTTAAATAGAACACCCTGTATATTACTACATTTTTGGACTCTCTAGTGAAATCAAAACACATGTCGTGTATAATATCCTATACATATCTTTAGCTGTTTACGAAATATTGACAGTTGAAAGTCGGGCATTTTGACATTTTGACAGGCTTTAAAATCTAAACCGCACGAGATCAAAGAAAACGGTTTGCACATCTCTATCTTAGGTTTTCATAAACTATCGAATGACAGTAGCTTTCAATTTAAGCGGAGGTTTAAAAGTTCCGGTCAATTTTATTCGCGGGTTAAATTCAAAATTACTGTCATTTGATAGCTCATGAAAACCTAAGACAGGAATATGCAAACTGTTTTCTTGGCTCTCATGCGGTTTAGATTTTAAAGCCTATCAAAATGTCAAAATGCACGACTTTCAACTGTCAATATTTCGTAAACACCTAAAGAAAGATAGGTATAAGATATTATACACGAAATGTGTTTAGACTTCTCTAGAGATTCCAAAAATCTAGTAATATACTGGGTGTTCCATTTAAAAAATATAGAGTAGGCTGATATGTCAGAAAATCGTTAGTGTTTTGTTTTATATGTAACGTAGAAAAAAACTTGGCTCTACATTTTGCTTTTTTGTTTAACTTGATATCTTTAAAAACAAAAAAGTTACAGCGAATCAAAATGTTGTCAAGATAAATTGAACGCACGGTACATGTTGCTCCGATTTAGCGTAATTGTGCACTTCATGCATAAACTAGTTCGTGAACTATAGCCAGATCAAAAATTTAATTTCATTTCACCATCTTGACAATATTTTTATCTAGCGAATAAGATGAAAAAGCTGTTACGAAAAAATATGCAAAATCGTACATAATACGTTTATAAAATTGTGCAGGTTGCTAAGAATCTATATAAAACAAAATTATGTACTTATATAAGATCTTTTTTAAGCTTAGAAGAGAACAACTAGATAAATCAAAATTTTTCAAATTATTATTGCAGATCTTCACAAGTTCGTCTAAAACCGCAACTACTTGTGCAAAATACAATCTCATATAAAAAACTTTTTTCTTCAAACGTCAGTAAATCCGTCATTACTCGACTGTGTAGGCGGCCGTGAAGTTTCCTTTTTCCTCCGCCGGAGCTTTACTTTTCACTTTTCCGCCGGCGGAGGTAAAAGTGTTGTCATAGCAACATAGATACAATACAAACAGACAACAAGATAAGCGTCAACAACTCAAGATTTATTAAACTACAATTTGTATTTATCACTCAATTTGTGACTGCATTTCTAAAAATCAGTAATTTAGGAACAAATTGGTAATTATTTAATCGAACTTACTCAATAACTGCTTATCAATACGGAATTAAAACGCAATCGGAGACGCATCTTAAAAAAAAATTATTGTTGACAGTGTCCACTGACAGCTTTATGTTACATTACTATAGCAACAACCTGTGCCTATTCACCGAGACCGGTCTAAGCCGCCTTGCGAACCCACTTATCTTTAATAATAATTAGATATTTTTACTATTAAAAAGAAATGTTTTTGCATTAATTTGTCGACATTTGAAGAAAAAACAGCATATTTTATGTGGAGAAAAAGTTACTTTTCATGGCTTGCTCTCTATTACCAGCCTCACTCCGTTCGGCTGTTAAACACGAGCGCGCCATGAAAAGAATCACTTTTCCTCCATATAAAATAATATACTATTGTTGTGTATAGATCCTGTTGATATTTAAGGATTAACTTGGAACTTATATTCTATTATAGTTATATTCATGTGAGTTTATTTCAATTTCAATTTATTATATGTGTGTTATAACGTTAAAAAATAAATAATTTTCTACATAAATGAGTTGATTTATTGATCGTAATTTATTAACCGTAACTATGTAACTCAATTATATTTTTCTTTATGTAATTGACTTTTCTTTCAAGAATGCTGTACTTACTATAAGTAATCTACATTCGCCATTCTTAATTTCACTTCAAAAGACATTTCTAACTATTTCTTTCAGGTGTAATGTTTAAATAAATATCCGGCTCTCTTTATGCAGCTTTTTGGATCAAAAAATTTGTTATTCTCTACTCGAAATAAACAGTATTTTATAAATCATATATTTTGTAATGAAAGTTTAAATAAAATAATAGGGGAGAGTAACAATTTTAGTATATATCGTCCCAAAAAATTTGAGTACGGCTCACTTCACTAATGATTGCCGGGGGGTTGACGTCAAGTTAGATTTATTTATTTCCTCCCCACTACATAGTGATAAAGTTGGTCCTCGCTTGTCAAAGGTGCCGCGCTTAAGTGTCGCAGCTATAGTTTTCTTTAGGCTATGCTTAAGTTTATTGTCAATATATAATCCTAAAAATTTGTTAACAGTTGAATTGTTTAATAAATTATTGTCTAAATACACTGGACCTACCAAGGGGTAAACCGCTGCCAAATATTTGTACACCAGATTACACAATATTGAGTGCCTTCACGGACTTCATCTGATATTACACAGAATTCACCGAAGATTACACGGACTTCGCCAGATACTATACAGACTTCCCTCAGATTACACATGCTTTACAAGATTACACAGATTTCACATATGATTTCACAGAGTTTATCTATGATTACACTGGATTACACAGATTACACATATGCATGCACAGACTTCACACTTATGTGAATATACGTATGTAGTAACTTATAATAACTATATTTCGTTTAAAAAAGGAACAGTTCTAAATTATTTCAATGTCTTTAATAAAATAAAAAACAAAAAAATTAAATCATACAACAAATATTATTAAAAGTAACATAAGTAAATTCTTTGGTGAGATAAGTAACTAGCTTATTGTACTTATTGTATCATGTCTTGAAATAAAGAAATTAAGTAAGTAAGTAAGCAGCTAACTTAAGCAGTTAAATTCAATTAATAGCTTAAGAAATAACAGCTTCAAATTATTCTAATGTCTAATATAAAACAAAAATTTCCATACGACTCCATAATTATCTAGCATTTAGCAACACTGTTTAGGACATCGAACAGGTAGTTGCGACGTTGTGACATGTACCTTGTGAATTACGCATAGTTATTGCGCATGCGCATGTTAGATAATTGTACACAAATACCATAAGGATTACACGGACTTCACCATGATTTCACGGATTACACTCCAAGATTTCACGGATTACACTAGATTACTCATTGATTACACACGGATTACACATAAGTACATGCAGATTTCACATGGCTACACATAGATTTCAAGATTTCACATGATTACAAGTAGATTACACGTGATTACACAAAATCTGTACATCAGATTACATCAGCGGTTTACCCCTCGGGACCTACACTACGTTTAAAATACATAATATTTGTTTTGGTGATATTAAAACATAATTTGTTTGCATCACACCACATTTTCACCAAAGACAAATCATAATTAATAATATCTGTCAAGTCTTCCCTGCTTGCACCACTCCACAGAATAGTAGCGTCGTCTGCAAACAAAGTAAAATTTCCCGAAATAGGCAGATTTACAATATCGTTAATATCCAGCAAAAATAGAACAGGCCCCAAGACTGAACCCTGGGGAACCCCACACCTTAACATTTGTTGGTCAGACACTAACTTGTTGTAAGAAACTTATTGTGTTCTATTATTTAGGTACGATTCAAAGCAGCCAAGACCCAAGACTGGAACCCCTGAAACCATAGGCATTTAGTTTGTGCAACAGTATTCTATGATTTAAGCAATCAAATGCTTTCGTCAGGTCACAAAACACTGCTGCTGAAGCCACCCAATCATTCATCACCAGATAAAGTCTTTCAAGAAAATTAAAAATAGCATCATTTGTCAAACTATTCTCCAAAAACCCAAATTGCACTGAACTATAATTTCGCTTTGCAAAACTAATAATTCGAATTTTAACGAGCTTGTCTATGATTTTAGATAAAGTTGGTAACAATGCAACTGGTCTATAATTTGAAGGGCAATCCTCATCCCCACCCTTATACAGAGGAATAATATTTGCAGTAGAATGGCAAGCGTTTTGGAAGATTGTTTTCCAAAAATTCCGATTAGAAGCAAAAAAAAGAAAAACAAGAATTGGCTCACCAAGGGTTTAAGGGTTTCAGCTAAAAACATGAGATGTTTGCATTGGTTGCGAAAATATTTTTACAATGATCAGAACTTTATGAATTTATTTTTTAACTACAGAAAAATATACCGATGCACGATTCGAGCATCTGTAAATATTTTTTATTCCCAGAAAATAAGCAATGCCAGAAATAAACAAAGAGAGATATGGAATATAGTAAATGAACTTCGGCAAAAGACTAATTCTAAGAATGTAAATGGTGCAGTCTCTGAGTCCAATCTTTCATGTAATATAATTAACGATTTCTATTGTTCAATAGCTTCCAAACTATCCTCAGAAATTGAGAGTAAAGAAGACTTTAGTCAATACATGTCCCACGTAAATATAAAAGATTCATTTTTTCTCACCCCCACGAATTTAATAGAACTGAAAAGTGTTATATCAAAAATTAAGAATAAGAAATGTCACGGTTGGGATGATATGTCAATAAAAGTTTATGAAAGTCTGCCTGACTCAGTTTTAGCCATTCTCTGTGAAGCGATTAATGATTCCTTATTGGCGGGTGATTTTCTACAATGTCTTAAACTGGCAACAGTAGTGCCTATTTTTAAGGGTGGTGATGTTAACGAGCCTTCCGATTTCCGTCCCATAGCTCTTTTGAACACCTTATCAAAGATAGTGGAAAAAATTGTAAAACTACGCATGGTATCTTTTTTGACTAAAAATAATATATTAAGCAGGGAGCAATTCGGATTTAAGGCAGGTCTTAACACTAATGATGCTATTTATTCATTTCTGGAGGAGCTATATATCAACCTTAATAGGAAGGATTATGCATCGGCTATATTCTGCGACCTCAAGAAAGCTTTTGACTGCGTGGACCACCATGTTTTACTGTATAAGCTTGAGAAATATGGGTTCAGGGGTAGAGCATTGGACTGGTTCAGGGCTTACTTGTCTGGTAGAACGCAAAAGGTAATGTTTAGCGGTAAAGTGTCCAACGAAAGGAATGTAGCTCATGGAGTACCTCAAGGGTCTGTATTGGGCCCAATATTATTCTTATTATATATAAATGACATCACGAGATTAAAGATAGAGGGAAAATTCACACTGTTTGCGGATGACGCCACCGTCTTATGGAGCCATAAAAACGCTGTGATCCTAGAAAGTACAGTAAACAGAGATGTCGGTTTAGTAAAAAGATGGTGTGACGCTAACTTCTTAACTTTAAATATAAATAAAACATGTGTTATGAATTTTAAAGGTGATATTAATGTAACTCTAAAGGATGGTTTGCTTACTAATCTTGAAGAAAATAAATTTTTGGGCATTTATTTGGACAACAAGCTGAGATTTGTAACTCATATAGAGCAGTTAAAAACAAAATTGGCATCTGGTTGCTATGGTATCAGAGTCTTGAGTCGGCAATTAAATAGAGAGACTGTTAGGGTTGCATATTTTGGTCTCATTGAATCGCACTTGAGGTATGGTTTGTGTTTTTGGGGAAGTTGCGCCGGGGAACTCTTCAACGCGGTCTTTGTGTTGCAAAAGCGGGCTGTCAGATACATGTGTGGGGCTGGCACTCGGGACACTTGCAGACCCTTGTTTAGAGAACTGCGAGTGTTAACCTTGACGGGTTTACTCGTGCTCGAGACAGCAACGATGGTGCACAAAAAATTTCAAGATGACATACACTCCCCTAACCCAAACAACACAAGATCAACGCACAGAGTGCCAGTTCCAATACCAACAAGTGCACTAACAAGAAAGTCTATTATTTATAACGCTAAGGCCATTTTTAACCATTTGCCACTACAGCTTCGTACAATCAAGTCAGCTGAGGTCTTTAAAAAGCAATTGAAGACCCTATTAATGGACAACCCTTACTATTGTTTGGATGAGTTTTTCAATACAAATTTTAATTTAGTAATGCGGTAATGACGTTTGTTTTGTCTTACTTTCTGCGCAATTTTTTTCTCACTTGAGTGTTGCCTGTGTGTCTATTTTACTACCTATGACTTCAATAATTTTATCCAAATGTAACTGTATAGTGTTGTGCTTGATTTTTGCGGTATTACTTTTAATTGTCTTATTCTTTTCCTTTGTTTTTTTTTCTCCTTTTTATATTGCATACGTTAGCATGTAACACCTGGTAGTAGTTAGATTTGTCAATGTGACGTGTTATCTGATTTGCCTATCTATTTTATTGCTTTGTACACAAGTAATCTTAGTTAATAAAGCATTTTTTGATTTGATTTGATTTGATTTGAATCTTCAATGTGTCTGGAAAAGTACCCGTCACAAAAGAAAAATTCACAGTCTCCGCAAGAATCAGTAAAGCATCAACTGGAAGATTACAAAAAATTTTACACGACACACCGTCCAACCCTGGTGTTTTGTTATTATTTAATTGATGAATAGTTTTTTAATCTCATCGAAATTGGTGGGCACAAAAAAGAAAGTTTCTGGTACATAAGTATCCTTAATAAAGTTATCAAAATCTGTATTATTTTGTATTTGGCTGAATATACTATCTGCGATAGTACAGCAAAAATCATTAAGATCGTTAGCTGTCATTTTGGTATCAGAGAAATTAGTTATATTTTTCTTACCCCAAAGTTTATTAACAATCTTCCATGCCTCCCTCTATTTATTAGAAGAATAAGAGTTTCTATTTCTGTAATACATCTGTTTAGCTGCCTTCACTACCCTATGAAATGTGGATCTATATGCTGAAAAATATCCGACAAAACATGCGTTATGAATGTTATACTTTCTAATGCCATTACAGTGATCTTAAATTCTTAGCTGAGGTCCTAATTCCATTGGTTATCCAGGGTTTCTTTACTTTCTGCTTTTAAAGTTTATGTGGAAAGCAGGCATTAAAAATATTTATCAAACAAACATGAAATTATGCCAATGGATCATCGAAATTCGACACATTTTCCCACCTCTACAAAGCAGCCATGTGCGAGAACTTATCATAATTATCCTTCGTAAATAATCTACCCCATCTTTTTGATATCTCCCTTCTTTTCTGGTTTATAGTGAAACAACACCAGACTGCCTCATGATCTGAAAGACCACTATTTATAACACTGGATTTTATTTGTCATACTCTATTAGGCTTACAGAATGAAATGTTAAGCGAGTCGATTTATCAACATGAACATTTAGTCCATAAGACGTTATTAAATTTTTAAAAATGTGTGTATTCATATCTACTTAAGAAGAATCCGTCTAAGAAGTCTATGTTAAAGTCCCCGCTGAGAATTATTTGTGAATTGGAGGGGAGGGCCGAAATAGTTGACTCCAACTTAGCTAAAAAATCACGCACACTACTAGATGGCGTTCAATAAACACATAAAATATACATATTTTTACAATGACTATGGACTGCACACAATTCAAAAACATTTTCTTCTTTTTGATTGTTAATAGCAGAAATCTTAAACTTATATTCATTACACAAATCCTCACAAATTAAAATACTAGCTCCTCCATATCCACCTTATCTACAAAACATATCTACAACTACATAGTTTGGTAAAATTATCTGTTCAGTGGTCTGAGAGGTTGTTTAGTTGTAATTTTCTACTAACTGCATGCTTTATTATTTTTATGACTTAAATTCTTTAGTTGTAGGATGCTTTATACTCAAGATTTGTATCTTAAGTAATAAAGCATATTACCTATCTATCGATTCCTCGGATTATTTACTTTGCAAATGCCTCTTTCAATGGCACAATGTGCCATCAACTTATGTTTTGAGGAAATATTGTTTCCATCGGCTCTGAAAAGAGCTATTTTTGCTCCTCTTTTCAAGAAGGATAACATGCAATTGCCCTAAAACTACTATGAAAATATACATTTAAGTATTTATTTATTTATTTGACCTGCGTTTTCTTATAACATAAATTAGCTAAGCCAAGCTAGGCAGGCCACAACTAATCCAAACTAACTTAGACTAAACAAAAAAAGGAAATAATAGGGATATCTTCCATAGGGAAGTTAAGCTCCTTGGGCAAATTTCATGTAATTCAAATCTTGCATATTTACAATAATTTTCTACAAACCCTCCTGGATATGGAAAGTCATTTGCTGCAGAAAATCAGCACTTTTATTTTTAATTTCGCTAATCCAAGCTAACAGAAATTAACCAAAACTAACAATTACAATTAGCCAACTGTTCCATCTGTAAAACTTCCATGGCAAAAAATTGCCATGCTATGTATTTGAAGGCTTGAAGTGACAGTCTATAAGCTCAATTTTTTTGTACATGATTTCAGCTAAATGAAAATTGAGCTGCATCTTTGTATATAAATATTTAAATCTGATCTTAAATCTTGCTGTTATGTGGTAAGTTTGTAAAACTTGTAATTGTGGAATATTTGTTGAATCATTGGGCATTTAACAAAGAGTTAATTAGGAATCTGTGCAGACAATACCTTTAAGAGATCTCTTTATGATGTTATGTATTTAATGGAATTAAAATACTTTAGCCTTTCTTTATTTGACGTATTTTATATTATTATGGATTTTCATAATCCCAACACGGCACAATAGGACAAATATTAATACTTTCTGAGGTTCAAATAGACATCTAGGGATTTTTTAACTTACCACTTTGAATAGGGTGTAGAGTTAAAAGCAAAAGTATTACAAAAACACCACCACAACCACTGAACATTGTCTCGCACTAAATGAAGCACGGCACGAAAAAAATACACCCAAACAATCCTTTAATTTTCTATGCCATATTTCCGAATTTACAGCTGACTACTAACTGACGAGTCCATTCCAGTTGAAACTTATGAGCCTTTGTGCTAACCAGGGAAGTGCGCATGCTATTTTAATAAATATTCCCTTTTAACTTATCCACGAACGATTTTCAATTTTAACAGTCTCACATCAGCTGAACCTGCTTTTCGCGTAGTTCCAGAACCCCGATCCTTTCGAAAAAAATTATTATTTATTGGGAAACAAAGCACTAGGTTTGTAAATATTTTGGAATTGAATCATATATTCATTACAATAAGTGAAAGGTGACGTTCTGACGGTTCTGTTCCTGTTCTGTTCTGACGTTTGACGTTAGGGTCGTTAGAACATTTGTCCAATGACGTCGAAGCGCTTAGACAAGGAAAGAGAGAATACAGATAATGAGCCGCAGCTGTCTGTTACCATGATACAAAGAATTTATTATTTGTATCATGGTCTGTTACCAGTTGAGACCAAAGCCAAAGTGCCAGTGGCGTAGCATGGCGATTTAAACTCGGAAAAAACTATCTTAAAATATTTGTTTATAAGACAGCAAAGTGTTCAAAATTTTAAAAAAACAAAAATTTTCGGTTTCTTTTATATTTTGTGGCAGATACATGTATAAATGCTAAAATGTATGCCTATCATTTCTACTCTTTTCATATTCTTTATTTTTATTACTGGAATTTGTATTGTAACACATAGGAATGAAAGACCAGGTAGATAAAAACGTTTTTATTGAACATAAAAAAACACAAATAATACTGTTAAAAGGAAAACTTGCTAATTTTCGATAAGAATCTGTTTGACGAAAATTTATTATCATTTACAACTCAGAGCCAAATCAAAAACAACAACTTACCATGCTGGGATTGCTAGATATCCTATTAGAACTAAATGTGAACAGAAAGGTCCTTACAGCATAAATACTACTAGTAATCTAATCTTAGCTCTTTTAAATACATCCTAATAACTGTTAAAATTAATTGGTTCTTGATATATGAAAGCTTGGTGTTGAAATTAGGGTTGTCATAACAGATCCGTCCACAGATAGAGCTTTATTAAGGGTATGGATTATTATACGAAACTCTTCATAATCTAAGTAGAAGCGGATAAATGCAGCGCAATATTAACAATGTTGCCAAATTGCTTTGTCAAAGTTAATAAATGGTAAAAAAATGGTTGTACGCATGGCCCTTCGCACGCTATGAGAACGCAAGCAACAAACACTAACCAAAACTGACCCAAGGCATACCCCCAAATGAAGAAAAAAATTTTACAGACATAATCTTAAAAAAAAAGAGCGAGGCTACTAGTATCGAGACACTGATGTGTAAACATATCCTATATCGGCATCGACTTGAAAATCACGAGTGTCTCGCGACAGTAATGATTTTGGCTTCCGTCAAAGTCGAATGTTACAAATGCGGATACAGACGTCTAATTCATTCAAAGAAGGGGGACTCTTTGTGAATGTATTCGCGGAAACACATGCAAGCTGCTGTATATATATTACAATAAGTAATATTTCACTTTTCGCATTGCCCTCAGCTCGCTACCGCTCGCTACGGGGGCTCAAGAAAAGGAAATTAACCAGGTGCTAACCCAAACGTAACCCAAGAAAAAATCTGTTTGGAAACTTAATCGTAAAAAGAAAGCAACGGGGTTTGAACCCGGGCCGCCGCCGATAGTCGCTGAATTGAGATCTAACCATCTAAACCTATAGACCACGACGGCTCTAGCTGGAAATTGATACGAATGTCTCGCGAGAGCTTTACTTTGGCTGCCGTCACGGTCGAATGTTACAAATGCGGATACAGACCAGTACAGACATCAAATTCATTCAATGAAGCCGTGAATGTGAACGTATTCGCGGAAACACATTCAAGCTGCTGTATATATATTACAATAAGTAATATTTCACTTTTCGCATGGCCCTCCGCTAGCTACCGCTCGCTACGGGGGCTCAAGAAAAGGAAACTAACCAGGTGCTAACCCAAAACATACCCAAAATCAAGAAAAAAACTGTTTAGAAACTTAACTGTAAAAAAAGCAACATCATCATCATCAACCAAATCTTTATTATATTTCATTACTACATAATATGTCCTACTTAGTAGGTAGTAAATGATTTCTATGCATAATCTTATACGTTTCGCTCCGATCCCTCAGTGAAGCATCGCCAAGCCGCACTGACTTACGCATAAAACATCCCTCTAACCGAGGGGGGCTGTTGTAAGGCCCTTAAACCTACTTTTTGTGACCAATCATAAAATAGTAACGTTCCCTGGGATCAAATCCCATCAACATAGCTACCAGTGTATCGCGCAATGCTTGTAGAAGGTATACAGATTTTCAGTGTTGTGTTTTGCTGATTGTTAATTGTGGAGAAAAGATAAATCAAAAACTCCGCTTCTCGTTATGAAGTACACACGCTTGGCTGGCAGGAACGTCAAACTGGTGAGAGGAGTTAGATTACGGGGAGTGACGCCCCCGCCATTCCGAGTTGCCATGGGATAT
>MU182169.1:479643-499112 GCA_016904865.1 Pissodes strobi | reverse complement strand
TACGGGGAGTGACGCCCCCGCCATTCCGAGTTGCCATGGGATATGGCCCATCAAATCCCATCGTCCTCCCCCAGGCTGGAGAACACCAAAGTACAAAGTCTGGAACCGATCAATGACAGTTTGTGACAAGAGGGGCTGCATTGTATTGGCTGGCAGGAACGTCAAACTGGTGAGAACAGTTTGATTATGGGGAGTGACGCCCCCACCATTCCGAGTTGCCACGGGATGTGGCCCATCAAATCCCATCGTCCTCCTCCAGGCTGGAGAACACCAAAGTACAAAGTCTGGAGCTGATCACTGGGGAGTGATCCAACAAACCCCATTTTTACCCCTGTCAGACTAGGGACCGCCAAAGGAATGAGTCTGAGGCCGATGCTTCGAGTGGAAGCGGCCCTAGGTGGTAGATGCATAAGCCTACTCGCATCGTCCGGTGAAAGACCACCCCACCAGAATTGGGGAGCGCTAAGTGGTTTTCCCAAATCACGTTCCGCTTCCGCGCTGGTGGTCCCGGGTTTCACAGTAGGAATATATGGACATGATGGTGCTTCCAGGATCAAAATATTCCGGAGGTAAACTCCCCGGCCATTCGGATCTCCGGGCGCTGGGTGGCCCTGGGAGCCCTTCATTCCGCATTTCACAGACAGCAAAGATACCGAACCAATTTAGAATAGATTTCTGCAACATAAGAGGCCTAAATACAAACATAAATTCGGTACACCAACATCTACAAGCAAATAGACCACACATATTAGCCCTTACAGAAACACAAGTATGTTCTACAACAACAACAGTGAACTACCTCTATCCTGGTTACGACTTACATACCCGATTTAGATATAAGTTCGGAATATGCCTTTTTGTCCGAAGCGACCTTTCATGTCACCGCGAGGAAACACTCGAACTGAACAACCTTGACGTCATGTGGCTCAAGTTCACCGCCAAGGGATTAACCAAGTTTATATGTTGTCTCTATCGCCCTCCGAGCGATAGAGCCTACCAAAGCTTTTTCTCAACACTAGCTACCACCTTTGACTCAATACAGGTCGATCACCCCAGTTCAGAAATAATCGTTCTGGGAGACTTCAATGCCCACAACACCAACTGGCTCAAGCATCACAACAAGACCGACAACGAAGGTAGAGAAGCTGAAGCATTTGCCATCAGCTGCGGGCTTACTCAACTTGTAGACGAACCAACTCGAATCTCAGAGAGGGGTGAATTCGCCGCCCTCCTGGATCTTTTTCTGACCACCAATCCTGACCAGTACAAGGTTACAGTTGGTCCGCCATTAGGTACCTCCGACCACAAACTTATTACAACGGTTTGTGAATTGCCACTCATACAGAAGGATCCACCATTGCCTCGCAAAATCTGGCATTACAATTCTGCAAACTGGGACGATCTAAGGCAGTTTTACCTAGATTTTCCTTGGCTCGACGTCTACTTTGCCACTGACGACCCGTCAGACTGCTGCGAAGAGATCATGCAAGTAATCTCCTCAGGAATGGAAGCATACATCCCAAATTCCATCAAGTTACCATCAAAAGGAAAGCCCTGGTTCGACAAAAGATGCGAAAGAGCTGTAGGAAGGAAACAGCAAGCCTATAAGTACTGGCAGCAAAATCAGACCGCTGAAAATCGCAATTATTTTATCGAAGCGAGAAACGAGTGCAAGCGTGTGATCGACGAAACTAAGGACAAACACAATCAAAGGATCAGGAATAAACTTTTGCAATGCCCCAGTGGCTCCAGGAATTTCTGGTCGGTAGCAAAGGCAGTAAGTAACAACTTTACAAAAACGTCTCTCCCACCTTTGACGGACGAACGTGGCATCACGGCGACTACAGCCAAGGAAAAAGCAAACATGCTCGCCAAAATGTTTTCATCGCACTCTACCTTAGACGTGCCCCAAAGCAAGACTCTCCCCACTATACCGAACATCAACACCACCATGGCAGAAGTCAAGTTTTCTCATCGTGATATTCGCAAAATCCTTAAAGAACTAGATACGCAAAAGGCATCAGGACCGGACGGAATACCTGCCATCGTGCTAAAGAACTGCGCCAACGAACTATCACCTGTTTTTTCCAGGCTTTTTTCTCTTTCTTACAGAAAAGGGATTTACCCATCCTCTTGGAAAGTCGCTCGAGGGCAACCTGTTCCAAAAAAAGGCAAGAAAACCACGCCCTCAAACTATCGCCCGATTGCCTTGCTTCCAATAATCTCCAAAGTCATGGAACGTGTAGTCAACCAGCAACTACTCAAGTTCCTCGAGAGCAACAGAATAATCAGCGATAATCAATACGGCTTTCGCAAAGAGAGATCGACAGGAGATATATTGGCCTATGTTACCCATATATGGAGTAGGGCAATTGAAAACTACGGAGAGTCTCGAGCGATTGCGTTGGATATTTCAAAGGCATTCGACAGAGTTTGGCATGACGGACTGCTCAACAAACTGCCGTCCTTGGGACTGCCCGCCTCTCTCTGCAGCTGGCTGGCCAATTTCCTTAAGAACCGATCCCTACACGTTGCAGTCGATGGACACATCTCGGACACATTCACCATCAACGCGGGCGTGCCTCAGGGCGCAATACTTTCACCAACTCTGTTCCTCATCTATATTAATGACCTGCTGATCGAAACGAATAATCCTGTTTACAGTTTTGCAGATGACAGTACCCTTGTCTCCCACTTTAGATCAGAAAAACCCTTACCAGCGACTGAGACTCATCACCGCAGACAGGAGCAGATTACAGCAATTAATCAAGACCTGGAGAAAGTTCAAACTTGGGGCGACCGAAATTTCGTCCAGTTCAATGCAGCAAAGACCCAAGCAGCAACGTTTACTAAGAGGGCCAATACAGCGGGCCCTGACA
The DNA here is from genome assembly GCA_016904865.1 of Pissodes strobi. Taxonomy (NCBI): domain Eukaryota; kingdom Metazoa; phylum Arthropoda; class Insecta; order Coleoptera; family Curculionidae; genus Pissodes; species Pissodes strobi. Next base: position 496,233 of record MU182169.1, on the reverse strand, counting down.
TCATTATGGCAGGATCGACCATTCCTTCATCCTCGTCAATCGGGCTGCTGGGTGTCTCGGTCAACAGCAATATGTCATGGCATGACCATGTTGCTAACATCGCAAAATCAGCCTCCCAGAAGCTTGGTGCGCTATTTCGCAACAAAAAACTCTATACACCGCAGCAGTTGCTCTTGCTGTACAAAGCGCAAATAAGACCGTGCTTAGAATATTGCTCACATATCTGGGGTGCCGCACCAAAGCATACCCTAAAGCTGCTGGATTCCATTCAGAAGAGGGCTGTGCGTCTCGTCGGCGATCCGGAGTTGACCCGGAATCTGGATAGTCTGGAACATCGCAGACATGTGGCCGAGATGTCTCTGTTTTACAGATACTTTCACGGCAGATGTTCCCAGAATTTGGCCCGCATAATCCCGCCCCTGGCAACTCCTCTCAGGCAGTCCCGACAGACGGCAGGAGCGCACCAGTTCGTCGTACAACTAGAAACACCTAGAACATCGCTTTACCAGAACTCCTTTGTCTGGCGCACTGCATCACTGTGGAACTCACTTCCAGGACATCTGTTTCCCACTAATTACAACCTACAAATATTCAAGAACCGTGTCAATCAACATCTTCGCACACACACCGCTCGTCGAGCGCCATAGGATCTACCTTTAGTGTGTGTGCCACTGCCATAAAAAAAAAAAAAAAAAAAAAAAAAAATTCACTCTCTATCATTCACACCTATTTACATAATGTACAATATATACAAATAATGGGAGTTGCTTATGAAGCAAATCCCCGGTGCAGGAGGAATTATGTCCGGGCATAAGGGCATCGTGGTCCATAATTCGCTTGCAGGGTACAAGGAACGCAGGAGCCATTGCGTTCGTTGAATGACTACAACTTGAGCCGGTTGCCTGTTTTGTGTACGGTGTTTTTATTTATTTATTTATTTATTTATTTATTTATTTATAAATAGATGCCTTATGATACTTGATGTTTGACCTAAAACTAATAACAAACTTAACAATATATACATATTTACAAATAAATACCTATATACTACCGACTAAGGTGGTACCTAACAAGCGTCCACCTGAACCTAAGATAATTAAATAACTGACATGACAAAATTTTTAACTAAATGATTATTCTAACACTGCACTTTTTGTATTCTTCGGCTTCATGCAGTCCTTCCTGTGTACGGTGCGGTCTTCGTACGTCGAGTATATCTAGCTGGCTCCTCCCACCTGTACTTTGTGGGAGGAGTCAGTCACACTAACCCAAACTACCTCGGTTTCGCCATTATCTCAGGCGCACTTCTGTGCTCCTGATATCTGGTTTATGTATGAGGGTGTTTTGCGCCCAGAGGAGAGGGGGGGAATTGTTTATCCCTCAGGACATTTTATATGTTTAAAAAGACTGTTTCTAGTTATTTACAGGATATAGTGTTTCTAGTTATTCTAATATTTACATATTTACAATGATATTTCTAATGTGGAAATGGTTTATGGTTTGTGCTGCTTTTAAGGAGGCCTAGGCTCTAGAAAATATAGAGTAGTCTTTCTATGAATAGGCCCGTGGGAAGGACGACGTTCCTGACTAAAACGCAAATCGGCCAATCGTGCCGTTTCCGGCGAGCCATGTATTCCCAGATCATAGAACCTGCACGCTAGACGGTCGATATGTTCCCTGACATACTCGATGCCCGCCCAGTCATGCAGGTCCCAAATTCTAGTGTACATGCCCGCCGAAAAGACAGCCCTCAGGTGCATGTTCTGCAGAACTTGCACTGCTGTCAGGTGTCCCTCTGCTACGGAGCACCATACAGGGGCTCCGTATAAGAGGGTTGGCCTGGTGATCGCTTTATACAATACTAATTTATTTCCAGGGCTAAGGACCGATCTGCGTCTTATCAGTGTTCCCAGTTGTTTGTGAATGATTGCATTTTTACTTTTAATGTAGCTAATGTGCTTCCTGAACCTAAGCCCCCTATCGAGCACAATTCCCAGATATTTAACAGAGTCTTCGGCCGCGATTTCGGTATCATGTATTCTTAGAGGCTGTACAATTTGAGGAGATATCTTTCTAGAGAAAATGCCAAGCTCTGTTTTACCTGCATTTAATCTAATTTTCCATTTTTCGTAGTAATGGAGGATCACCTCCATGTACCGACTCAAGTTGTCAACGGCAGACTGCGCATGAGGGGCGTCAGAGTATAGGATGGTATCGTCAGCATAGAACGCTGCTGACGCGTTCGGGTGAGACGGAAAATCGGATATGTAATAATTAAAAAGTTGCGGGGTGTTCAAAAACCATTTTTGAACACGTCTTCAAATCTAACGATTTAATTTTTGTACAGTTTAACATTGCACGCCACTGTCCTCGCATTCCAAACAAATTAAAACCTTGGCGATACTACTAACGCCATCTCTTGTTTACCACGTTTATCCACTGCGTCGGCAGGCTAGAAAGCTAAAAGTTAAGCGTCCTCAAAAGGCCTACGACCAATCATAGCGCTTCCCGCTTTATCCGGGCGGTATTACTAGCGCCATCTGTTGTAACGACCTTTACTCATTTGGAGCCGGCCGTGCATCCTAAACTCATCTGACCAATCATAGCGTTTCCCGCTATACCCCGGCGACCGAGTCGACCAATCACAGCGCATCCTACAGGATGGCCAGTTCACCCTAACTAAAATTCCCTAAAATTCACATCTTTAATATTCAAATTTCATGAAAACTAATCAGCAGATTTCAACCGGATTTGTATTAAAATTCATAATATTACTTTAGACAACGGGTCATGTTAAGTTTTTACACAATATTTCTGTATTTACATTATTGCCCTTTACATGCCCGAAGCGGTGCATCTTCTCCCACCAGAAGGGGCGGTAACAACTTCTTCAAGTTGCTCTAGTTCCCACGTTCTAGAATTCAGTATTGAGTACGAAGAAGTCTCTTGAACCTCGACCATGTAAGTCGCAAAAGGCGCACCCCCGTTTCTAGCCGGCTGTCGCGAGGCGCCATGCCGGCAAGTTTTCACGTTTTGAGACCTCATATTCTCTCTAGTTCGTTACTCAAGTGATATAGTGATATCCTGCCACAGTCATTGTCACATCAAGCCCACAACAAGGTATTTATTGGCAAACTTAATGCCATTATTCTCCCGCCAAGCAATGGCGTCCCAATTGGTCTTATCCATGGGAGTTGTACAATCGAGCCCTGTCTCGAACCTCACCGCACTCAATAGAGCCTAGTCTCTAAATCTCAAGTAAGTAAACGAACATGTTTACAATCACATTCTCACAAAGCCTACAGAAAGGTATATTTGGGCATCTACTGCCATTATGGAGACCGACTGATCTCTAGTACTAAGCCTACAAAAAAGGCATTTATCGGCATCTACTGCCATTGTGGAGACCCACTGATCTCTTAACTCTCAAAGGCTGTGCCATGCGCTGCGCAGTCCCCAATGGTACTTCCATTGGATTTTTAACATTCTATATTACCAGTATACCACTGGTTGCTACACTTTTGCCTTATTCTAATATAAGGATTACTCTGCACTAGTCTGCATACACACTCATGCCTTATTCCAATGTAAGGATTAAACGGCACTAGTCTGCCAATATACTTAAGCTATCACAATGCTACATCCCATACGCGGATTTCTGCTTACCTATGCTACCTGCATAGCATACTTGTCTTACTAATCATTCATGCGTGCACCAATAAGCCGCATTCACAAGGCATTCATGTCATGCCAATATGCACTAACTGCATACCAGTCAAACCACTACAATCCAGTCATTCCTATTTGCAAGAAATAGAACTACATTGTACATAGAAGCTAGATATAGGCCTAGCAAGTGTTTTGTCAAAGTGACTTTCCCCCAGTGTTAGAAGATAACCTGAACATTGAACGTTTTCGTCAATGGTGTTCATAGTGTACATATTAGCTTATAGGTGGACTCTAAGGTAATACTAATCCTGTTATTATCGCTAGTATATTGTTGTATTTTATATCAAGGCTAAATCAGCTAACATAGTTGATAAGTAGCTGTTCCGCAGGAACTCATAACAGACATTTAACTGTACATAGGTTCAAGGTTATGTTTATAACCATATTTTAGCATAGTATTACAACTGTTTAACGCAATGATTTAGGTTTTAAGAGTATTATTTATGTCATATTTTTCAAGGTCGAAATTTGCCTCGACTGATATTTTTCACATCGTAGCACTGACTACGTGCAATAATTCACTGTTTATATTTTGTATATTTATGAGCTTCTAGTTATTTTCAGGTAAAATAACTTATTAAAATATTCATATAATGCTAAAGCTTTTTGTTTTATTTACAAAATGACTTTAGAACTAGCCCTATGGTAAATTTCAGTGCCCAAGAGCACATCTCTTTTTGTTCAGAAAATCGACCAAGATCGACTCTGAAACACGGGGAGAGCACTGTTCCCTGCGGGACACCGCACTGGATTGGCCTCATGGTCGAAGTGGCATTACCCACTTTCACCGAGAAGAAGCGTCCGGCAAGGTAAGACCCGACCAGCGCTGCTAAATGAAGTGGATACTCAAACTCTACATAGAGTTTATGTAGCAGGCCGGCGTGCCACACCCTGTCGAACGCCCTCTCAATATCGAGCAACAGCAGGGCAGTGCAATGCCTTTTGTTGAAGCTATCGTAAATTGCTTGAACGACTTTCGCAGCCAGCATGCACGTGCTGTGCCCGCTGCGAAAGCCGAACTGCTCCCTCGGGAGAATATCAAGCTCCTCGGCAGCCCCGCTGAGTCTCGATATCAAGAGCTTCTCGGTTACTCTTCCCAGGGTACTCAATAGGGATATCGGCCTATATGATGAGGTTAATGTCGGATCCTTTCCCTGTTTCGGGAACAGCACAATCCTCGCAACTTTCCAGGGGGAAGGAAAGTACTGCAAGCGAATTATGGCATTCACGATATGCATCAATTGTATAACGGTCTTTTTCGGGAGGTTTTTGAGGAGTAGGTAGGGAATGTTATCAATTCCCGGAGCCTTGTTCTTCGGTAAGCGGCTCAGGACTTTGGACAACTCACTGGGAGTTACTCTCAGCTTCTGCATCACCGTCGGCGGAATCGGGTAAGTCCGGTCGCCGAATAAGTGGACTCGCTCCGTGATTTCCCTGTGCAATGGCAGGGAATCAGGGACCTGCCTATGGATCTCTTCAAGAGAGTCCGCAAATGCCTCCGCCTTCCCCTGGTCGTCCAGGATGTCACGACCATGGTGTTTAAGCATCGGGAATTGAGGGGGGGCACTGCGAACTCGCCTTGCGAGCTTCCATAGGGACCCATCCTCCGTGCCTAGTTCGTTCACGAAGTTCATCCACTTTTTACTTTTAAATTCACGTATATGAAGCTTAATCTGATCCGTAATAGCGTTGACTCGACGCCTTTCGTCCGGGTTCCTAGTCCTTTGCCACCTACGTCGTAACCGATTCCGGAAGTCGATAAGATTAAGGACATTATCAGGAAGAGTTTCCACATGTGGCCTCTTCCTGATTACCGGGCATATAGCGTCTCTGACGCGCTGGATATTGGTAGTTAATGTGCTAACTTCATTCGCCAGCTCCTGGACAGTTTCGATCTGTCGAGGGATGACCGTGGCTTCATTCAACCTTTCCCGGTACATCCTCCAGTCAGTATTGGTGTACGCGACCGAAGTCACGACGGCTTCCGGCCGCCTGCCGAACCTTAATGCCGGCAGGCTTATACCGGCTGGAAGATGGTCCGAATTAAGGTCGCTTATTACTTTAAGCGCGCCTAATCTAGCCATCCCTCGGGAGATCGCTATGTCCAGGTAGGGTAAAAAAAAGCAACGGGGTTTGAACCCGAGCCGCCGCCGATAGCCACAGAATTGAGACCTAACCATCTAAACCTCTAGACCACGACGGCTTTTGCTGCAAAGTGATTGCATCGCGAAGACATCGAATGAAATCGCTCGAGTGAACGCCACCTCACTAGATGGCGCTGGAGACGCTTTTACCTTGACGGCAGCCAAAGGAAAGCTCTCGCGAGACACTCATAAATTGATTGCATCGCGAACACATCGAATGCAATCGCTCGAGTCAACGCCACCTACACTAGATAGCGTTAGTATGCATTTGTAACATTCGACCTTGATGGTAGCCAAAGTCATTACTGTCGCGAGACACTCATTGAAAATCTAACGCCATATTAGTCCGCGTGACGCCTGAATATAGGCAACCACCTATTTGGAATTGGTTGCCTATATTCTGGCGTTGATCCTTGAACGGGCCACGAGATTTCAGTTCATAGTGCACTTGCGTATGAGAGGCGCGTGATTGGCTAGCTGCGTAAGGTGACGCATGTCTTCGCGATGCCACCAGTCGTTTGTAAGCGTTGTTTGCAACGGTAATTCTGATACATACATGATTCTACGCATGCGGAAGCCCGAAAGCCAAAGTGGCATTGGCACAGATTACCCAAATATCTGGCATTGGTATCTGTAGACACAAATCAAAGAATGAAACGTTTTGATTTTTCTGTTGTGAATACGACTATAAATATTTGGCGACAGCATTGGGCGACACTCGACGACAGCATGGAATCACTCAATATCCCAGTTATACTAACACCCTCTGAATTAGGGGGTACTGGTTATACCAGAGCCCATCTTAAGTAAGCAGTGGATATACTCTTCTATTAACTGTGAACTTGAGCCACATGACGTCAAGGTTGTTCGGGTAGTGTATTTCCTCGCGGTGACATGCAAGGTCGCTTCGGACAAAAAGGCATATTCCGAGCTTATATCTAAAGCGGGTGTGTAAGTCGTAACCAGGATAGGGGTAGTTTACTGTTGTTGTAGAACATACTTGTGTTTCTGTAAGGGCTAGTATGTGTGGTCTAAGTATAATAAGCTTGTAGATGTTGGTATACCGAATTTATGTTTGTGTTTAGGTCTCTTATGTTGCAGAAATCTATTCTAAATTGGTTCGGAATCTTTGTTGTCTGTGAAATGCGGAATGAAATGCTCCCATCAGGGCCACCCGGCGCCTAGAGATCCGAATGGCCGGGGAGTTTGCCTTCGGGATATTTTGATCCTGGAAGCACCATCATGTCCATATATTCCTACTGTGGAACCCGGAACCACCAGCACGAAAGCGGAACGTGATTCGGAGAAACCACTTAGCATTTCCTAGTTCTGGTGGGGTGGTCTTTCACCGGACGATGTGAGTAGGCCTATGCATCTACCACCTAGGGTGGGCCGATTTATAATCAGGAGACTTTTAACAGCGTGTTTAGCAGTTAAAAATAAGGCCAACAGTCTGTATAAACTAATGTCTGAAAATGCACAGTTTTTATGATACAGGGTGTTAAAGGTTTTTTTTATAAATATACCAAATTTTCTTTAGACGATTTTAAGAAAAATTTGTGCTGTTCTTTGTAATAATAAGGGACTAATTTAGACCCAATTAGATTAGAATTATTAAATCCGGTAGCGTCCCGGGGGGCACCTTAGCCAATATTTAAAGAAAATGTATACCACTGACTCTTTTCGTATTTTTTTACTTTTTTCGGATTAAGTAAATAAATACAACTTTTTGATGTGTAAACATCTTACGCGGCGGTATGAGGGTAAATCTCGGCAAATGGGACGGAAATCTCTGAACGGAATGTGTAAAGCGATGTGACATTATAACCCGTGCGTATTGAGGAGCAAGCTAATCCAGGACGCCCGCGTTTGCAACGACTCAAATGGCGTTTCTAAAAAGCTAGCCGCTAGGGCGGCATTAGATTTTCATTATATTATATCCGCAGTGTATTTGGATCCATAGCACAGCTTATTTTTATAGACGGTTGAATATGAATTTTCGCTTCAAAATCGACGATAAATTCATCCGAAGCCACGCCTCTCGTCCTAAAAAAGTCCGGAAATTTCGGATTTTTATAGAATATGGCCATTTAAAATCGCTTTTAAACGAATTTTAGACGATAAAAAAACACATTTTAAATTCAACGAACTGTCAAGAGTATTATTCAGATGCCCAGATGTTTAAAACAATATTGAGTCATGGTCCTTTTCTAAAATTTGCAAAATTTGTTTGTTGACTTTCCCAAATGAAAGGACGCGGAACCAAGATGGCTAGCTGGTAATGAATAAGCTGTGTCCATAGGTTGATGTTATTCCTGGTGGCATTAGATTTTCGTGTCGAATTTGTGCAGTGAATTAATCCACTCCGATTGCAGCTTCCAGTAAGTATCATTAAAGAATCCTAACTAATATTATAAATGCAAATAACTAATATTATAAATGCGGTGTTTGTTTGTTTGTTTCTTACGCTTTCACACATAAACTACTCAACCGATCATCATGAAATTTTGTACAGATATTTTCAAGAGTATAGTAAAGGACATAGGACACTTTCAGCTTTTATCCTATTTTCAATGCGTAAACTACTTATCATGAAATTTTGTACATATATTTTCAAGAGTATATAGGAATGGACATAGGGCACTTTTAGCTTTTACCCGCGGCTTCGCTCGAGTTGATTTTTACGGTTAGTTTTAACCATAATTTTTATTTTCTTAAAGGTATATTTGTAAAAAGTTTTTTTCTTGATTTTGGGCATGTCTTGGGTTAGTTTTGGTTAGCTTTTCGTTTGCTGTGCCCTTGTAGCGAGCGGAGGACTATGAGTGAAGTATAATATTAGACATTCTAATGCAAACGTTACAAACGTAAACATTAAACAACGCACGTTAGGCGGTGTCTGGGATGGGAATGTATTTTGCAGGCTGTCAGTAACCGTTGATGTAAAACGTGTTCTTTCTAACGCCAGAATATAGGCAACTAATTCCAAATAAGTGGTTGCCTATATTCAGGCATCACGCGGCATTAGATTTTCATGTCGATATAGGATAGGTTTACACATCAGTGTCTCGAGTACTAGCAGACTCTCTCAATTTTTATTTTTATGGCTTAACTTTTTGCGTATCTTGCTTCGTTATCGATATAAAAAAATTAAAACCAGTTTATTGCATGACCATTGATCATAGAAAAATCATGGGAAAAATGATTAGTTTTAATCGCTTCCAACTTATTTTATGACACTTTTTATAATCAAAATACACTATTAAGTTCCAAAAAGAACAGGTACACCCCAGTTTTTGCCAGTATAGTAGTTTTCTTTTATATAATATCCAAGGCTATGCAATCAAGTTTTTTTCCGAAAACGAAGCAAGATACGAAAAAAAAATCAAGCGACACAAAATGTATTTATCGTTGTTTAATCCGAAAAAATATAAAAATTATATAAAAAAAATTAGTGGTTTATTTTTTTACAAAAATATTGTTTAAGGTGCCCTCGAGAAGCCACTGGATTTAATAATTTAAATCTAGTGAAGGCTAAATAAGCCTCACAAATCACACCACCAATTTTCATTAAAACCGTCAAAAGGATATTTAAGAAAAGGGGTGAAAGCACAGAATAAGAAACAATCAGAATACCGACAGAAAGAGAGGGTGCGATGCTTTGGAAGAAATTGGAAGAACGTATTGGCACAAATCCATGTTTTTCGTAAAGCACAGGCGGTCAAGGTCATAGCGGCCGATATCGGACCTCTCTTTCTGTTCGTATTCTGATTGTTTTATTATTCTGTGGTAAAAGTGCTATATCCGCACAAAAATATTTTCTAAACCTAAATAACTATTTCCCAAAACTTAGTCCGTTACACTACTATATGCCTACACAAAATGTTTATCGAGAACTCGAAAAAAGAAAACACTCCTCAAGAACAGAAAATTATACAGAAAAAGCAGCTGCGAAGCATAATAAACACAGATCGAACGGTAAACGCTGCTTCTACTTCCGATCGATTTCAACAACGGACGTCACGACTTTCCCCTTCCGTCTGTCGCTCCAAGGTTATCGGGCAACTAAGGAGGGCTCTAGCCCTCCTCACAGGTTCTACTAACTTTGATGGTTTTGGAGTACATTGCCCTAAACTACGATATAACTTCAGCTCCAGGCTCCCCGACGAATAAGATATTTGTGCAGCGGAGATGGTAGCAATACTCGAAGCCATTATTTTTATCATAAAAAAAATATCAATAAGGCAATCATATTCACAGACTCAAAAAGTGCAATAGACAAGCTAAACCAAAAGTATCTAGACCCGAACATGGACTTGTACACGCTAAAAACAAAAGCGCCCTTTGTGGCAGCTGTAGAGACAGGCAAAGATATCAGAGTGGCCTGGATCCCTGGACACATCACACTCTGGTATAACTGGTAACGAACAGGCAGACAAATTTGCTAATATAGAGAAAAATTTAAACGTACCAAAAAATCTGCCACTAAACAATGATCAAGTACTAGGATGATTGAAGAGTAAAATTTGGACAGAGGATAACTACAACTGGAAATTATCACAAGAAATAAAGGGCAAATGGAATGCCCAAATACAAGATGAATTACCAAATATACCCTTCTATAAAAAGTTCCCGTTTATCAAGAGACGACACATAACAACCATAATTATATTGAGATCAGGACACCGCCTAACCGGAAGATATTTGAATATGATGGACATCAGAGACTCATTAAACTGTGAATGCGGACAAATAGAAGATTAAAACTTTATACCTGGACTAGACTTATACAACATACTGTCGCAAGAAAATATCCCAAAACCTCTGTGTATGACCACTATACTTGGCAACCTAAACAACATAATCAAATTTCTAATCAGGTTTTTGAAATACAATAAGATCAGTTTATAACCGTGAACGCACACAGAGATGAAATCAACTCCTAACTTATTTTGTACATTTACCATAATTAAACAAAAAAAATCGTGTGCACAATGTGCGCATATCTGAGGTGAAACTTCTTAAACTAAATCCCATATCTTTTGCTTGTAAACTAACAAAGATATCACAATAAAATCGTATACATATCGTAACGGATTTGGTTAAAAAGTAGTTTTTTTTTTAATATACAACTCAATCAACAAAAAAGGAAGGCCTAAATGAAAACAAAATATTCTTCATAAAAGTTTCGCTTATGTCTTGACAAGGTATATCCCATATTTTTGCTTGTAAACTAACAAAGATATCACAATAAAATATCGTGACCGTTTTTCGTCCCCGACCGTCGCGGCCTCTCGTCGTGTCGCGACCTTTAAATTTTACTCACGGCGCGCGTTAAGAAGTTTCACTTAAAAAAAGGGGCAATCGAACATTGTCCAGTTTTCTCCTCTCAGAGTTCCAGTCCAGTGTGTTGTTCAATCATGTGTTGTATCGTCTTTACTAACATTAATCAACAACTCACCAGCAGTCGGAAAGAAGAAGCCGAAGCACACCACAGACTTGCACGAAAATAGAATACAGCACTATAAAAGCCTGAAAGCAAAACGAAATAATGTTTTGCACTATGGGCTAGAGCCAGATAAAAGTATGGACCCAAACAAATGCGCCGACAAATTGCCCGAAAGGAGCAGAAGTCAAAACCAAGGAATAGAAAAAAAGGACCTTGATGGTGGTTGTCAACGTAATGTGCGCGCAACTTTGAAGTCCTATGATGTGGTCCGACCAAGGTCAACATTGCAGTGTCACATTCGCGTCTACCTACCGTAATTTTGAGCCTTCACGTATGCGTACGTGTTAATTAATACATTTTTCAAAGTTGTTTTGAATTAGTTTATGTTAATTTTGTTTGGTTGCACCCCCGGAGCGAGCGAAGATCTACACGTGAGGTGGAATATTAGAACAACACTGGGCAGCTGCCGAATGCGCAGGTGCGAAGGTCGAAAATTTGAGTAGCGTCTTCTGACAGAGATCTATTTAAAACTTTTCTGTTCGGTTCCACAACGCGACCCGACGTTGGCCGAATCGGCAGAATTACCCTTGTATCATGAGAATTCCCCATGTTTTCGCGGTACACTGAATTGCCACCAACCGGCTGGTGGGTCAGTGGTTAGATAGTGTGATGGGAACGTTGCTGGTTCGATCCCTGGCAGTGCGAAGCTATGTTTTCAATTCTTTTTAAGGTTAAGTTTATAAAACGTTTTTTTTTCTTGATTTTGTGTATGGCTTGGGTTAGCTTGGATTAGTTTTGTTTGATTGCGAAATAACTTAATTATTGCCAATCGGCCAAGGTCGCCGAAGGTCACCAGAAAAATTCAAAACGGACCGCTGTCTGAAGACGGTAGATGAACGGATATTTCGTCAAGCTTACCACAGCGCAGCGGTGTGGTTTGTTAACTTAATGACGACATGGTTTACTTCGTGGTTCGGGTAGTGACGTAGTAGTAACTATTTCAATCCAAGGAAATTCCGCAGCCCACTTTCTCTATTTCTCCCTCTCTTCGTATCTCACAACACAGGCGTTTAATACACTGTTTTCACATTTTTGTCCTACATTTTCTATGTTTATTATATGCTTTAATATGAGTAAGGGAATTAATTTAATGTGTGGTATTATATAGAATGAAATAAACACCGGTTTTAATCAAGCGTGAAGCGCTAGATTTTCTAAAGTATAAGATTATATCGAGGGTTGTTTAATTACATTTCTTGAGGTATCCTTACATTCAATTCTTTATTATATCTTTAAGTTGGCTAATTCTTAGATATTTAATCTAAGTTTTCATATATTTATTTTGTTATTTCTATGTTTCTATACTCTAAGGTTCCTTATTTTATTTCCTTATCTCATAATCCCCTATTATCTAATGTTTTATCTATTTCTTCGTATTGTAGGAATCCGCAGAAATTTTTGTGATGTCTAATTTTTCCTCCTATCTTTAACTTTTGACCTGTTTTCCTTTATTTCCATGACTACTCTAGTTTACTATCTTCTCATATACTGTCTACTTTTCCTTATAACTTTATATATACATCTAAGCATATGTACCCCTATGTGGATTCCAATTTTATCTCTCAGGTCGTCATGTTCCCAAGTGTCTGTTATGATCTTCCCTATAAGGTACTTCTCTGCGACAGTTGGCAACAACACTCCCTATGTGACCTCTATATAATTTTGCTCTCTAGCTTCTTTTTTATATTAGTTCAATATTATAACTCTCGTACTCTCTATAACACTTTAATTTCTTTTATGCTTAAATGCCTATGTGTTTTTCCCAATATGGTACTATCGTTAAACACTTGCATTTAAAATTATAACTTTTTACTCCAGTTGCTCATATCTCAATTTCTCCTTTTGCTTCTCTAATGCCTACGTGTTTTTACAATGATTTCCCCAAAGTGGTAAGTGTCATTAACACTTGCATTGAAAATTATAACTTTTTCTAGTTATATATACGTCCATTTTTCTCTATATGAATCTTCTTTGGACGCCTACATGTTTGCATTATGATTTTCTCTATTTTCTCAGATACTGATCATCAACATTCGCGTTGTTTACATTATGATTTTCTCTATCATCTCAGGTACTTATCATCAACATTCGCGTTCCAAATTCTATTTTCATATTCCTAACATATTTGTCTTATTTTTCCTAATTTCCTATCCCTAGTTGCTTAGTTTCTGGTTTCTTTGTGTTTACTTAGTTTCTGGTTGCTTCTGAATTACTTAATAGTTACGGTTTTTTAGTTATTTTTATTTATTTATTTTTTTTTGTTTCCCTCCGTCCCTGGTCCAGTTCGTTGTATACCCTAGTGTATTGTTTCTTTATAGTTGCTAGTTTCTTCTGATATTTACGCTGTTTCCTCCTAGTTACTGTTACTGTATGTACCTTAGACCCATATAAACCCACACCAGATGCAAAAGATCGGCAAATTCCTCGCCAGCCAACTTTAACCTTGACGTGGCGGTTATACGCGGCCTGCACCAAATAATCTGGGTATGATTATAGAATTGCTCTTCAAAATTAAAATAGTTGGTCTGCACCAATTAAATGAAAACGTGTTTTGCTGGTGGCCTGGTTCAGGAAAAATTCAAATTTGCAATAGCCATTCACTTTCTATTTTTCCCAACAGGCGGTCATGGAAATCTTGTGTTATTATGGCTGTACTGACTTTTTTACAGAAATTCCCCTAATACGCTTTTATGCATGCCGATTTAAGGTTATTTTAACATTGAAAATATTTCTGTTATCCTAATATAGGGCCTCAAATCGTGAAAAAGTGTATACTACATTTGTCACATGACGTCGTACGCATGTTTATTTAAACTTGAATTTGATCATAAGGTATCGGAATCGGTTCAAATGACCAAAATAAATTGGAACTAACTGAAACTAACCGAAAGTTGATTGAACGACTAGCCAAAAGTAACCAAAAGCACCAAAACGGGCTAAAACGTATCGGAACAGGTTACAAACATTAAAATAAGTAAAAACTAACCAAAATGAGCCAAATTTTAGGGACTATCCAAAACTAACCAAAAACGTTAAATTTGATTATAACATATCGGAAGCGATTCAAAAGACTAAAATAAATTGGAACTAGCTAAAAGTAACCGAAACTTAACTGAATGACTGACCAAAAGCAAATAAAACCACCAAAACGGGCTAAAATGTATCGGTACAGATTCAAAATATTAAAGTAGTTGAAAACTAACCCAAATTAACCGAATATTGGCGACTAACCTAAACTAACCAAAAACATTAAAATTGGTTATAACGTATCGGAACTGGTTCAAATGACTAAAATAAATTAAAACTAACTGAAATCAGCCTAAAATTGATTGGACGATTAACCAAAACTAACCAAAAGTATCCAAAATCACAAAGGGGCTAAAACGTATAGGCACAGATTAAAAATAATAAAGTAAGTCAAAATTAACCAAAGTTTGGCGACTAACTTAAATTGGCCAAAAACATTTAAACTGGTTATAACGCATTGGATCCGGTTCAAATGACTAAAATAAATTAAAACTAACTGAAATTAACCGAAAGTTGGTTGATCGACTAACCAAAAGTATTCAAAAGCACCAAAAAGAGCTGAAACATATCAAGACAGATTAAAAACATTAAAGTAAGTTGAAATTAACTGAAATTAGCCGAATTTTGGTGACTAACTAAAACTAACCAATAACATTCAAATTGGTTATAACGTATCGGAACTGGTTTTTGGTTACTTGTGATTAGTTTTGGTTGGTTATTCAATCAGCTTCCGATTAGTGTTAGATACTTTTCATTTATTTTAGTCATTTAAAGCGATTTCGATACGTTATAACCAATTTTAATGTTTTTGGATAATTTTAGTTGGTCGCCAAAATTCGGCTAATTTTAGATCGTTTCAACTTACCTTAATATTTTGAATCTGTTCTAATGTGTTTTAGTCCTTTTTAGTGCTTTTCGTTCGTTTTGGTAAGTCATTGAATAAACTTTCGGCTAATTTCAGTTAGTTTTAATTTATTTTAGCCATTTGAACCAGTTCCGATACGTTATACTCAATTTTAGTGTTTTTGGTTGGTCACCAAAATTCGGTTAATTTGTATTAGTTTTAACTTACTTCCATAATGTAACAAGCAAATTTTGGAGAGGCGGCGTGCGACGTTCAAATGGGCGAGGACGTGACAACCCTGGAAAACGAATGGCGCAGTATGGTGTTATATAATACGGAGTATATAGATAGATTAGAAATAAGGCGTAGATATAGTTATTGTAAGAATAGCAGAGTCGACTCATGGCGTTATGTAATTATGATGACTATACTGGCGAAGTTTTAAGGTGTAAGGCGGAAATATTTGTGGCTGTAATAATATTGGCGAAATAAAACGTGTTACTAAAACTAATCGTTTACAGATCAGAAGTGGGATAACCTACGTATTGTGTTATTTGTTGTGGAGAACGGTGAAATACGCGATTTCGGCGAGTTAAATCGCAGTGACAACTTCTTCTTTTTTGTGAGTGGCGATATCACAAAAACTCATAACAAAAGGCGGGCGTTTGTTGCTATTCTTGACAGTGGATTGACATTTGGCGATTTTTCAGATATTCACGATAATAATAATAAACAAGTGTGTGCTAATTAATTAGTGATTATTGTAAAAATTGTGGCGTATTTTAACTGTGTTTATTGGCATTGGTGTTTAAAAGGCGTTTTTCAAGTGATTTCCTATGGAGGAAGGCAGAAGTGACGAGTTAGAGCTCGATTACGAGTTGGAATTGAGCGACGGTGACCACGGCGAAGGCGATTTGGCGATGGAAGACGAAACAGTCTCCATGGTACATAAGCTGTTGAAAGGCGGTTTGGCAACTAGTATCCAGCAGATTGTGGCGGCCGAAATGGCAAGGGCGGCGAAGCAAAAGGCGGCCGAAATGGTAAAGGCGACGAAACAAAGGGCGGCTGTTGGTACTGGCGGTACCAAGGGCATCAGAAAAGGCGATAAATCAGGTGAGAGCGTTCCTCAGGCGGTAGTAGAGCATGCTTGTAGCGATAAGGCGGACTCCGCTTGCAGTTTGGGCTGTATGGGGTCAAGGGCAAGGGCAGGCGGCGACCTTATTGACCCTTTCGATCCTGACAGCCGGGACTGTAACGTGGTCAAGTGGTTGAGCAAAATTGATCAGTTGGGCGATATTCATGAATGGTCGAACTATGAGAGAGCATATTTTATGCAGACG
>MU182169.1:465060-479633 GCA_016904865.1 Pissodes strobi | reverse complement strand
ATATTCATGAATGGTCGAACTATGAGAGAGCATATTTTATGCAGACGAAATTGCAAGGCGCAGCAATCGGCTCGATGAATATGACCTCTCATGGGAAGACTGGAAGGCGGCTCTTAGGAAGGCGTTTCCTAGAGTGCATGACTTTGCTCAGCTGCTCAAGGAGATGATAGCTAGGGTTAAATTGGACGGCGAAACCATGACCCATTATTATCATGATAAAATGGCGTTGATCAAAAGGTGCATGCAAGTGAGTCTGACTGGTGAGGTGCAAAGGGCGAATGGTCAGGTTGAAAGGTGCCTGCAAGTGAGTTTAACTGGCGAGGTGCAACTGGCGAATGCTCTGTTGGCGAAAGGCGAGAGCTGTGGCGATTTAAGGTCCAAAATTCTTATTGAGATAGCAAAAGGCGAGTGAAAATCTGACAAAGGCGTAATATAAAGGTGATATTCGATAAAAGGCGTAAGGTTGCAACCACAGGCGAAACCTTTAGTCTAGGCGATTTGGTGTTATGGCGAATGCACAGATCGATAAGATCTGGTTGATTTACTGGCGAGTTAAATTAATGAGGGCATTAATTGTTGCAGGATGGCCGAATGTAACAAGCAAATTTTGGAGAGGCGGCGTGCGACGTTCAAATGGGCGAGGACGTGACAACCCTGGAAAACGAATGGCGCAGTATGGTGTTATATAATACGGAGTATATAGATAGATTAGAAATAAGGCGTAGATATAGTTATTGTAAGAATAGCAGAGTCGACTCATGGCGTTATGTAATTATGATGACTATACTGGCGAAGTTTTAAGGTGTAAGGCGGAAATATTTGTGGCTGTAATAATATTGGCGAAATAAAACGTGTTACTAAAACTAATCGTTTACAATATTTTTAGTCTATTTCGATACGGTTTAGCCGGTTTTGGTGCTTTTATTTAATTTTGGTTAGTCATTCAGTCAATATACGAGTACTTTCAGCCAGTTCCAATTTATTTTAGTGAATTGAACGGTTCCGATACCTTATAACCAATTTAAATGATTTTGGTTAATTTTAGTTAGTCGCCAAAATTCGGTTAATTTGGGTTAGTTACTTATTTTAATACCTTTAATCAGTTCCGATACGTTTAGCCCTTTTTGGTGTTTATGGTTACTTTTGATTAGTCATTCAATCAGCTTACGGTTAGTTTTAGTTAGTTTTAATTTATTTCAGTTATTTGAACAGGATCCGATACTTTATATTTTAATGTGTTGGTTAATTTTAGTTAGCCGCCAAAATTAGGTTAATTTGGGTTAGTTACTTATTTTAATATCTTTAATCAGTTCCGATACGTTTTGGCCCTTTTTGGAGTTTATGGCTACTTTTCATTAGTTTTGGTTAGTCATTTAATCAGCTTGATGCGATGCGTTTTAGCCCGTTTTGGTTACTTTTGGTTAGTTAGTCGTTCAATCAACTTTGGGAAAGTTCAGTTAGTTTTAATATATTTCAGTCATTTGAAACGGTTTCGATACGTTATAAGCAACTTTTATGTTTTGGGTTAGTTTTGGTTAGTCGCGAAAATTCGGTTAATTTGGGTTAGTTTTAACTTACCTTAACATTGGTAATCGGTTCTGATAAGTTTTAGCCCGTTTTGGTGTCTTTGGTTAGTTTTGGTTAGTAATTCAATCAACTTTCGGTTACTTTCAGTCAGTTTCAAATTATTTTAGTCACTTGAACCGGTTCCGATACGTTATAATCAAATTTAATGTTTTCGGTTAGTTTTGGTTAGTCGTCAAAATTTAGTTCGTTTTGATTAGTTTTAACTTACTTTAATTTTTGTAACTTGTTTTGATGCTTTTTAGCCCGTTTTGATGCATTTGGTTAGTTTTGGATAGTCATTCAATAAACTTTCGGTTAGTTTCAGTTAGTTCCAATTTATTTTAGTCATTTGAGCCGATTCCGATACGTTATAATCAAATTAAGGTTTAAATAAACAAACTAACACGATCTCTCACGCGTATGACGTCATGAATGTGGCAAATGTAGCATACTTTTTGACGATTTCAGGTCCTACACCAGGAAAACAGAAACATTTTCAATGTTAAAATGCATTTCTAGATTGTCAGACATGCAGAATTTATTGGTTCAAACAAAAGTTCCATATCATAATAATAAAAAAATTTCTCATATGTGGCCAATATTCTGGCGGACACTGTATAACATTAGTTGGATTTATAAAAGATTTAACTATAACATTGTATCTGTCAGTTTTCAGATTTAATTAAATTTCGTGCTTATTCGATTTTAGAATATGCAATAACTTTGGAAATAAGTTCGCGGGAGTGTGCATTAAACAACATTTATACATGCCTTTCAGGATCGCGGGGTAATTTAAATAATGATTTTTCGCCACCGCTTCTATTAGAACAATTCAAATAAAGGCACTTATAACGAGGCATTTTTAAAAACATAAAATAAAGAGTAATTATTTTTCGTAACGCTCTCGGACTAAACCACAAGACTCGCGTGGCTCGCATTTAGATTCTCACTAGAACTTGCCCTGACTATTTCTTGGGATGGCTGGCCATCCCAAGGAGGCGGAGCATTAAACGAATTTTTGTTTCATGCGTTAGGTGGGAGGTTTCGCATCTGGTGTGGGTTTATCTGGACCTTAGATAATAGTTTTATGTGACTATAACTATGCTTTATGTTCACGCCGTTGTGCTTTACATGTATTTATCGTTAACACTTGAATTTACAACGGTAACTCTATTTCATAGTTACTCATTTCTCCATTTTTACTCCTCAATTTTTCACTTAATCCAACGCCCAAGTGCTTTTGCTATGAGTATCCCAATCCGGTACCTATCTCTAACATTTTGCGTTTAAAGTTTTAACTCTATACTCTAGCTACATTTCTCTATATCTGCATAGACTGCTTATTTTTTCCTCTCACAAGAGTGATTTTTACTTTTATCAAGGTATGATTGATACTTGTGTTTTAAAATTAAAATAGCTGAACATTTTCTTTTTCATTATGGTCCTCTTCTTGCCTTTTGATATGAACTGGTGATGCCTTGGTCCATGGGTCTATCGTATGCCTGTCCTTGAGTTTAATTTACTTTGCTGATTTTTCTTATGCTTATTTTGCCATGGAATAGAGATCTTTTTATAACTTCGCCGAGAGCAGTCCACTTACTCCTCGAAGGAACGAAATTTCGCCCGCAGAAAAGATTCACGCCCTCTGGAACCTGTGTCCTGTGTGATGAACAACTCGAAGTCTTCAATCTCTGTAATCTCCAAGCTGGTACATATATGAGCCGTGTGGATCCCAATGGCTATGATTTGTGTTTGGAGATTCATTTAATTCTGACGATAGGATTTTTTTCTGACTGACCCTGTATGTCAGCAATTAAAACAGCACTTGTCAAAAATGGCTTAAAAAGAAAATGAAGGTATATACTTATGTGTCCGGGAGTCAGAATGGCGTTACTTGTAGAAAGGTCGAAAAGGCACTTCCATCATGTGACTTCACTGCATCTAAATTCCTGAAACACCTTCGGGGTTAGGAATTTGAAGGGCTGCCTCCAATAAACGTTACTGCGGATCCGAACGGCACCTCCAACCAACGGTTATCTCCTCGGCGAATCCATGGTCCTAGCTCCAATGTACGGGGATCAGAACGGCATCCTCCACCACGTGTCAAAGAGGCTTCTCCCTTGAAAGAATTTGCTAGTAACCTTGGAGGTATTTTTTCGTTTAAAGAGGATTTTAAGGAGAGTTAATTCGTTTAATTTATACTGGTGTGCTTTCATTAGGTTTCACTTTGATTTATGGTTCTACTTTTCACTGACGTAACTTTAGGGGCGTTTGAGCTTGTTACCTGGTTAGCGTTTGCCTTAATTAAAAGATACTACTCAACCAGATGATCAAGCTCGGAAGGTTTGAACTTGGATACCAGAGAAGCGTTTGCCTTAATTAAAAGGTACTATTTAACCAGATGATCAAGATCGGAGGGTTTGAACTTGTTACAAGAGAAGCGTTTGTCTTAATTAAAAAGTACTACTTAACCAGATAAGTTGTCGTTTACTCAATTTGCACGTTCTTTTATACTAAACTTTTTTGAAAGTTTACTGACTGTTTAGATAATAATTATAATATTCAATGTCAAGTATCAAGTTCAAACTTTAGACTGAGTGTTCTTTTTTAGTGAATACGATTTCTAGTTTACAGTATATTTAAAAAACCATTTATATCATGTCATACTCCTTTTCCTATTATATATTGAATAAAAAATTCATCATAAAAATAAGGTAATTTCACAAAAAGAGGTAATATCAATAATTGCTTGATTTTAAACGCATAATTATGTCAAGAGGTGCTTTTATTGCGAATTCTTCGTTATTAATTAGCACGGTATACGTACCTATTCAATTTTGATAATAATAAATTTTCTAAGGAAAATAGTTAATAGTTACTTTTAGCATTTAGCAGATTCTCCTTTCAAATTCACAATTTCAAACTTTTGGTTTAGTGTGACGTCATGGTTTGACATATGGTGCGAGGAAATATGAGTGGTTAAGTGTGGTATATCGTGGTAACCTCGAGGACATTTTTGAGACGCGGTTAATTCTATCCCCAGGATCCAAGAATGGAATTGGGCCCAAGAAAAGGAAACTAACCAAGTGCTAACCGAAAGTAACCCCAGACATACCGAAATTCAAGAAAAAAATTGTTTAGAAACATAACCTTAGAAAAAAATAAAAAAAGCAGCGGAATTTGAACCCGGGCAGCGATATTTCAGATACTAGTGCACTTGTATATGGCTCTCCGCTAGCTTGGCTTGCTCCGAGGCTCCAGAAAAGGAAACTAACCAAGTGCTAACCCAAGCCATGCCCAAGAGAAACCCAAAAATCATGAAAAAAACTGTTTACTTAAAAAAAAACAAAACCTAGGGTGAACCCGGGTCGCCGAAGTGGAGGCTAGCCATGTAGCCCCTAGACCTTAGACTATAGACCATCTGCTGACTTACAAACAACTGGTTGCATCGCGAAGACATGGCGTCACGTAGCCAATCACGCGCTCCTCATTCACAAGTGCACTAGTAACTGAAATCTCGTACCCGGGCTGCCGAAGCGAGAGCTAACCTAACCATTTAGAATTTTAGACCCCTCGACCAGCGTATTCCATTCTTGAATCTTGGGGCTAGAAACACGGCCACCTTGTCGCATAGGTGGCCGTGCTAAAATTATCCGCGTCCATGATGACAGAATTGACAAATGACATTGTGAATGGTGACAGTGCAAAGAGCTTAGACAAGGAAAGAAGAGGACAGAAAACAAGGGAAAAAGCCTGTTACCAGCTGTCACATAAATTACTGGGAAACTTCAATAAATTAATTGAAAATATAGGTAATAAATAATAATTAATAAGTTAAAGTAATTTTCAGTCGTAAAATAATATAGCCATTTTATAGGTAGAGTATGAAAAATATATTACCTACGCATCTGTTGAATGAAGAAGATTTATGTCTTTATTGATTATTTGATGACTGAAAATATCCAAGGCCGGATATCAAATTACTCTCGATAATTAAGTAAACATCCCTACCATGATATACTCAGAGGTAACACAATGTGAACATTATACATTATTATTAAAACAATAAATAGGTAAATAAACTACAAGGTCAGCAGGCAATAACTACTTCGACTCTTGCAACCATATGCCGAACAATTTACCATTATGAATCTTAATTTTTATCTCTTTTTGTTCAAAAACTCACAAAATAACTGCAAAATGGCACCGCCACAACAATAGATGTGTTTGTCACATAAATAATGGCCGCCGCTCTGAAAAGGCTTCAATTTCAGTGCATTGGCTTAATGTCATGCGCGGTACAAAGAACTTTTTTGCCCTGTCTACCAAGGCCAAGCCTTGCACTGACTCGCGTCTACCTACAGACATAAGCAGATAATTCTAGCGCCGGAACAAGCGCTGTTGCCAATTATGGGATTTGTCGCCATGTCTCTGTGATGCAACCAGTTGTGGCAAGAGTCCTCGTGGTCGAGAGGTCTAGATGGTTAGGGCTCACTTCAGCGGCCCGGGTTGCTATATTTCCATTCGTAGTGCACTTGTGAATGCATGCGATTTAAAGACCTGCAATTGGCAGGTATATGGCCCTCCGCTCGCTTTAGGGCTGAAGAAAAGGAAACTACTAACCAAGTGCTAACCCAAGCCATACCCAGGAAAAACCCAAAAATCAAGGAAAAACTGTTTACCTAAAAAAACCAAAACCGACGGGATTTGAACCCGGGTCGCCGAAGTCATGGCCAGCCATGCAGACCTCTAGACCAAATGCTGACTTACAAACAACTGGTTGCATGGCGAAAACATGCGTCACCTCATGTAGCTAGCCAATTACGCGCCTCTTATTCACAAGTGCATTATGAACTGAAATCTCAGGCGCGGGTTCAAACCATCGACCTCCATGATACAATAACAGTTATTGTATCATGATCGACCTCCATTATATGGATAAGCA
Organism: Pissodes strobi; assembly: GCA_016904865.1. Lineage (NCBI taxonomy): Eukaryota > Metazoa > Arthropoda > Insecta > Coleoptera > Curculionidae > Pissodes > Pissodes strobi. The sequence continues at coordinate 473,122 of MU182169.1, read as the reverse complement.
CAAAAAATTAAAGCTCTCTCCCCCCCACGGATCATTTCTATATTATTGAACCCATATAAGTAGTCTGTAAATAGTATATTATATACCTAGGTTGAGAAGTAAGCTATTATTTACCGAGCACTTTTATATCCTGAGGCGCATAGCGCCGAAGGATATAATGTGCGAGGTTAATAATGGCCTTCTCAACCGAGGTATATATAGATTTTTTTTACTACTAACACTGATATATTACCATATTTGATTCGATTTGATTTTTATATTAGTCATTTTCTACTTATTTTGCAAATAGTTCGAAATATCAAGTAGCCTGGAAGTTCAGTTGTCTAATTGACAGATATCGTAACATAATCTCCTGACAGCTCCATACATACAAAGTACCTTCTTTCCATCTCAATTTTGACAAAATCGCATTATTATTAAGAATATTATGGGGAGTCATGAAAAGTGAGTTATACTGTATATAATTTTTTTACTAATAGCACTGATACAATCCTTATCATTATTTGAAGTGATTAGATTTTGAAATTAATCATTTCCTACTCATTTTTCAAATAATCCGAAATGACAACTAGTTGACAAACTAACAAGTTTGACATTTTGACATTTTCCGTTTCATTATTGACCTAGGTTTTTTTAAATATTATTATTTACCTAGGGTGAGAAATGTTACTTCTCATTTGAGGAATAGAGTAAATAATGGTGATTTATCATGTTAGTAGTAAAAATAGTATATTATTTTATATGGAGGAAAAGTGATACTTTTCATGGCGCGCTCGTGTTTAACAGCCGAACGGAGTGAGGCTGGTAATAGAGAGCAAGTCATGAAAAGTAACTTTTCCTCCAAATAAAATATGCTGTTTTTTCTTCAAATGTCGACAAATTAATGCAAAAACATCTCTTTTTAATAGTAATAATATCTAATTATTATTAAAGATAAATGGGTTCGCAAGGCGGCTTAGACCACGGTCGTAGGTGGCCTTGCTTAGACCGGTGTCGGTGAATATAATGTAACATAAAGCTGTCAGTGGACACTGTCAACAATAATTAGATTGCGTCTCCGATTGCGTTTTAATTCCGTATTGATAAGCAGTTATTGAGTAAGTTCGATTAAATAATAACCAATTTGTTCCTAAATTAGTGATTTTTAGAAATGCAGTCACAAATTGAGTGATAAATACAAATTGTAGTTTAATAAATCTTGAGTTGTTGACGCTTATTTTGTTGTCTGTTTGTATTGTATCTATGTTGCTATGACAACACTTTTACCTCCGCCGGCGGAAAAGTGAAAAGTAAAGCTCCGGCGGAGGAAAAACGAAACTTTACGGCCGCCTACACAGTCGAGTAATGACGGATTTACTGACGTTTGAAGAAAAAAGATTTTTTTTGAATAATATATTAAAATAGCAGAAACAAGTATGGGGAACAATTTCCCATTTAAGGATCTAAAAAAAACTATTTACAGCATCAAAGCTAAACAATGTAAATTAAAATCCATCCTACCTATAAGAAGACTCTTTTAATACAAAATGATGAAACTGAATAAACTCACTGACCTATTTATGCATCGTGATTTATACTAAAGGTCAGTAAATAAACCCCTTCTAAGGTGATATTATTCCCATATTTTGTAAGTTATGCTGCAGTTATCCTTAAAAAATAATTATATTTACTTAAAATATGAAATCCCTGGTATTGTACGCTTATTTTGGCAACACCAAACCAAACACCGTTGGGTATTTGCTTCGACCTTGGCAGTTGACGCCATTGTCTTTTAAGGTCTTTTGTCTTTAAATTCCAACGTCTACACCAACTTATACACTAATAACGAACTATTATAATAATAAACTAAACCAGATTTCCAAAAGTAAATTAATTATTTTCAACTAACACGATAACATAAACCACTCAAGCGTACGTACTTCAATAATTGAACGAAACAAAACGCCGAAACTCGAAACCCAAAACGGCAAACACAAAAAAATTAATTATTTTGAAGTGCAAGCAACAAGCAAGGTCAGAGAAATTTGATAATATTAATATTATTGATTACTGAACTGAACTGTAAAAGTTTTATCAGCTGATTTCGTTCTGTCGCTTCTCGGTGTTTGTGCGCATGAGTAAAACTATCCTATTTTCAGTTCTAGAACCCGGTTTTTTCCCCCATGATGGGTACGATTTTTCGATGCACACAGAGGGCTTGTGCTGCTTATCCATATAATGGAGGTCGGTGCTTCAAACCCCGTTGCTTTTTTTTGTTTATTTAAGGTTATAGTAGTAATAGTAGTAGTAAACTCTCTATTGGCCATTTTCGTGAGAAATTCAGCCAGAAAAGACCTCTATCCGGCTTAGTAAGTGCTGGGTCGACCCATCCCAGATTAGTTACACCTGATAGATAGAGATACTATTTTTAGAGCACCCAGTATGTAGAGTACGTACCCCTGGGGCTCCGACTTGTATATGCACGGCTTGTTTTAAGGTTCGAACGCCACCGGCTGGACATTCACACACATTTAAATCTTGTACATGCACGGGGCTCTAACCCCCGGCTGGACGTCCGAATCTTATTCGGGGAATCTACACAGCCCCTGAAAGCCCCATGTGCCCCCAAACTAACATATATTATATATATGAAGCTGGAACAAAATGGCCGATACCCGACACGCATGATACGACACGTGCACACTCGACCGAAGACGAATCGGAAGTCCTTTCTTAAGGTTATGTTTCTATGGATTTAAATAGTTTTTTCTTGATTTTGGGTATGTCTTGGGATAATATGGGTTAGCACTTGGTTAGTTCCCTTTTCTTGAGCGAGCCTTTGTTTATACAGCAATGAGCAGCATTTAAAGATCCTTTACAGGCGTAGCCGACTATATCAAAATCGGCCTCTCCTATTGGTCGATCCATCTCGTATTACAATATGTCTTCATGACGCAATCAATTTCTCGCAAGAGCTCTTGTGGTGTAGGGGTTTAGGTCGTTGGGTCTCGCCTGGAAAACACGGGTTCGAACCCCGTTGCTTTTTTAAAATTTTTTTTTTAAAGATTATGTTTCTAAACAGCTTTTTTTCTTGATTTTGGGTATGTCTTGGGTTAGATTGGGTTAGCACCTGGTTAGTTTCCTTTTCTGGAGCCCCCGTAGCTAGCGAAGCGAGCGGAAGGTCATGCGGATCGACCAATAAGAGAGGCCGATTTTGATATAGTCGGCTACGCCTGTAAAGGATCTTAAAACGCCAATGAGCAAGCGAATCGAGCAGAGGGCCATGCGAAAAGTGAAATAATTGGCAACACCGCTGATTCCGGCGCAAGAATCAGTGTTAGTCCACATTCATACGTGATCACGGATCAGTGTTGCCGATTGTCACATAATTATCAGATTTTAACATAATTTTGCCAGCAGTCTGATACAAAATTTGAAGATGGCATAATTATCAATTTTAACATAATTTTAACAGACAATTTATTCTGCCAATAGTATAATTTGATATTTAATACAGTGGCTTTATACAAAAAGGCTTTGTAAGATTTAAAATATTTAAATGGCCCCCATCTCGTATAAATATTCCCTAACTGTATGCGTAGCTTTTATTACTTGAAAATAGAGGGAGGCAGTCGAAAACCACCGATACAGTAGTTCTATACAAGATAGAGCCACTGTAACCACCGATTCGAGTGGGAGACATCTAAAGGTGCGTATCCACTAAGCGCGCAAAACGTTTGCGATTGTTTGCAAACTCAATGTTTGTTGGAGAGGTTTATCGCGCGTATTAGCAAATGTTTGTATCATTTGGTCGTGTTCCGAGCGGTGTCGGTACATCAATTTGATTTGTCGTTTGTGTGTGCGCTTTGCTTTTTTGGGTATCTACAGTTATTTGCGAATAATTGGCTGGTGGAGACGATTGTCAATAATAGAACTGCAAACAGTTGCAAACGTTTGCTCGCAATGATTTTTTGGTGGATACGCACCTTAAAAGATGAACCTTTACCTATTCAGTGACTTTAAGATCGCCTACAGTCAATACCTTAGGAGGTATTGCGGCAGGCTTAAACCAATGTAAGATCACCAAAGCCACTGTAAGATCGCCTTGTTTTCGGCGCCATCTCTTTGTTCATGGCGTAAGTGGGGGTAAAATTTTAAGCTTTTAATAAACGGCCAATCGCAAACCTTTTTTGGAAGTATCCGAGTACTGGGCTTGTGAGCGCGTCATAAATACATTTCTGAATAATAGATGTCTTTATGGTCCAAGGAATCGCTTGCAGCGGGTTTCGTGGTGCAGTGGTTAGATGCTGTGTTTGTGACACGGCGGTCCGGGTTCGAATCCAACGGCAAGACCTGTTTTTTGCATGAAGTGAAAAAAATACAGATGTAAACATTGTGATGCGCGCGCAAGCCCAGGACTCGTTTGGCGGGAGGACTCGGCGGATGGTTCCAAAATAGCGAACCTCATGGCGAATCGGAAGATATATTTTGCTGGTCCCGCCATCTTCAGGTTTTAACATAATCTACATCAAAATCTGATAATTTTGGCTTAGCTATCACATAATTTCATTTCATGCCAGCGGCAACACTGTCACGGATATCCGTATACGTGAAACGCACACGTTGAATTTTGCCCATCCACATGGAACTTCCGTGATACGCATCCGTATGTGTTTTGACGTGCGCATCGAGTTATTTTTTATTTGCAGCAATTTGAATTTAGTTTGTATTGTATATGGCAGTTACTGCTGCTAGTTAGTTTTGTAAGTTTTGCCAGTTTTTTAAAGTAGCACTAGCCTACTAACCTCACTACCTCAGAAATTAATTCAGAAATCTCTCTTTTACTTACGAGTGTTATGTGTAGGAATTTAAAGAGAAAAACTGTGTGGGGAATATCCAATTACACGAAAAAATTAAATTGGCATATGTAGCATATTTAGCAAAAATAAACGAAAAAAATTCTAATCCCCAATATACAGGACAATATGGACAAGGCCAATTTTTACTGAGGAAGTACGAAACCTTTATGAATGTAGAAATATATTGTTTCGCGAGTTGGAGGATGGCCATTGGCCTGTCTAAATTTTTGAATTATTTTAGAATGTCATCTGCAATGTTTTTTCCATACTAATGACACTGTTTTAGGATCAACCACTTGTTGGAAAATAGAACCGCTTTTTTACCTTTATACGGTTTTTGCATTATTTAGTCACTAAGGCGCGTTCGGGATGCTCACGCCATTCACTCCGTGCCTACCTAAACGTACTCCAGCCGTTCGGGTAAAGCTTTTCGTGCAAATGGAGTGGCTCTTTCAGCGTTCGACAATTACGGAGTGGGGTAAAAAGAGTTTACTCCAAAAGTTCCACATCGCAGAAGGAATATCTTGGAGTGGGCATGCGTGGTATGCATAGAAATAGGGGAGTCCTATTTCTATGGTGGTATGAGAATCGAGGTGTCATTTTCGATTTTCAATTTAAAAGTTCGTTGATGGCAAATTACAATATCACTACTAAATTTCAGTTATCGATCTAATGTCACAGTTTATAATACCGTACCCGAATGACGGTATATTATATATATAACTGTGTGACGGTATAAACTGTGTGTCTTGTTGTGTAAAAATGTAAGAAACGAATCACAAAATAATATTTTGTGAAACGAATTAACCAAACAGGAAACCAAGATGAGTATTCAAAACCAAAACTATTAATTTAAATTGGAGGTATTCTAGGCCAAGTTCATCAATTCAAAAGAGCTCAGCATAACAATACCTTTTCCTTTTAAACCTGCAACGCTATGTATTTTAATCAGTAAATCTTCAAATGTTCTTGGTAACATTCGAAAGTGTTTCTTAAATTGATTGTCATCCAAAAGGGATATTGTAATCTCTGCGAAATTATCGCTTTTTTCTATAATATTATCTTCTCCATCTGAAGATAATAAAATAAATGTCCTTAATAAAATTTGTAACCCAAACTAATACAAACATTGTGTTCGAATCCTCTTAAATAAAAACCCCTTTTTCTAAATCACAAATTGTGTTCTAAATATTAAAATTGAAAACATGAAAACAGCTGTCTTGAATCCGTCAGTAATTTGTCGTTTCCAGGTCCAACAACTCCGAAGCGTTCGACTACGACTATACACTTTTGACACTATACGCTCCAATGTCACGTGCCCGAAAATCCACGCGCACTCGACTCCAACTCCATTTTAATACCCGAACCCAGCTCTTAGGTGGCTTCGACAATTCCATTCCAATTCGAGGCCATTCCTACTAGGAATATGATCGTGACATGAGTATTGTGAAGCAAAATTCATATACTGAAACTTCCGACGATTGGAGAGAGGTTCCGAGAAACGCACGTGTAAAACCTTCTCCTTTTCAGGTCGTCGATTGTGGTAAAGACTTTAATCTCCAAATTCTTAAGATATCCACTGAAAATACGGGATTAATTTACCACAAACCATCATACTTTGGGTCCTACTATTCTCCAATATAAAAACCATCACCGAAAGGGTCCAAGAAAAAAATCCTCAAAATTCATCATTCTAGAATTCCTACAATGGGAAACTGCCTATAAGCGCTGCCAAATACAGGCACCTACTTCATCCTACCCAATTCCTGGAAAACCCGGAGGCAAAGATGTTTTATCAAAATTTAACCTCTAATGACTACATGGACCCCATTGCCCATTGACGCAAAGAATTCAGAAGAAGAAAGATAGCTGGCTTTTTAATGCAAATTTTTTATTTTTTTTATTTTGTTTAGTGGTTTCTTGTCGACGTTTCGGACTCTGTTTACTACATCTTCAGGGCTCTGTAAAAAGAGGAAAATGTCGCCAAATTATTTTTAATTTAATTTTTGGTTGCTATGATTTATGAGCCCTGAAGTGGAGTAATTAGACTCCGAAACGGTCGAAGGAATTTGGTTTTCTTTGGCCATTGACCACTTTACCTCTACCTACAAGTCCCACACTCAGTTTGGTCACTAGCACCGCTCAGAATTTATACTTTCGATGGTAATAGTTAAACTTTAATTTGTATTTTTTTCAGAATTAACTTTTATGCAATGACGGTGTTTCAGATATGTTCCAAATAGTTTTCACAAACAGATTGAATAACCCAACCGTAGTATCCACATTTATAGACAGATTCTTCCATTTTATATTAAGTATTTATTTTTCATTAATTTCTTCAACTAAACATTATCATTAAGCAACTGCCAAAATTAAAATTTTTTAAATTATTTCTCTCTGTCACACAGCCGCAACCATCACACCCAAACGGATAGGTATACCGAAAAAGTTAAAATTAACCAACTTTCATCCGTTTTGACCTTGACGGGGAGTCAAGTCGCTTTCCTGATACACAATTGGATGTTGTTGGTCACGTGGGCACAACGGATCCGTGATCACGTATGCATGTGGACTCACTATTAGCCCCTCCTGTCAATAGTACTAGTCGCTAGGTTGCGCCGGTCTAGAATCGTTCCCGACACGATTGTGTTATGCATTCGAGGAAACACATGCAAGCTGCTGTATATTTCGTAATAAGTGCATACAAAGTACGGGCACGTGTTACAATAAGTAATATTTCACTTTTCGTACGGCCCTCCGCTCGCTACGGGGGCTCAAGAAAAGGAAACTAACCAGGGGCTAACCAACCAGGGGCTAACCCAAACGTAACCCAAGACATATCCAAAATCAAGGAAAAACTGTTTGCTAACCAAAATTAACCCAAGACATACCCAAAATCAGGAAAAAAAACTGTTTAGAAACTTAACCGTAAAAAAAAATAAAAAAAAAGCAACGGAATTCGAACCCGAGCCGATGGCCACCGCCGATAGACCACCGATCTTGCGATAGACACAAAATTGACACCCAACGATTTAAACCTCTAGACCACCAAGGTTTATACTGCAAATTGATTGCATCACGAAGACATACGCGAATACAATCGCTCGAGTCATCGCCACATACACTAGATGGCGTTGGAGTCGTAAGAGAGAGAGAGAGGGAAACGTCGCACGCAGTTACGGAGGGCTATAGGGTAGGAGACCGAACGCTTATGGCCGAATTTG
>MU182169.1:439033-455060 GCA_016904865.1 Pissodes strobi | reverse complement strand
TATATATATATTTATTTTTATTTATTTATATATGTATTTATCACTGATCACCGTAATGAAATAAATTATATTTTTAACATAACTGCATTTTTTCTGAGTTTAAATTTAAGTAATAAAAAAAGTGTATTAAAGTTGTGTGTTTGATTTCCTTTTCAAAAAGAAAAAATTAATTAAAAACCAAGTATCTTTGGGATCGTATTAACATAATGCATCCAAAAAGGTACTTATTCTACGGAACACTTTGTATTTACGATTATTTAAGACCGGTGGTTAATTTCTTATTAACATTACCTATACTTTTTCTGTTTCTCAATGTATTCTCTTTTCATAAAAAAAATCGATTCTGATAAGTAAGTAAAGGAATATAAAAAGTTTCCTCTATGTTGCATATACTTTTCGGAAATACTGTATAATCTTTTTGGACCCATCATTTGCTATGCTATTTTTTCAAAAACATTCCTGCTGTGACATAAAACACAAACACTGCTAAAGAACTTCTTTTAAGCCTAAATCGTTGAAAACAATTAAAGATAAATTAAGTTGGAAAGCACATGTTGTTTTGTCAATTTTATCATTTAATAAAATTATAAAGCAAAATCCGTCGACGAAATTTTAATGAATATTTAAAAAATAGCTTTTACTTCATATAAAATCGTTATTTGTCTCTCAGAAAGCAATAAGTTAACTAATTTCAATAAAAAATAGTTATTGTCCCATAAGAATCCATGCATTTTTTAGCGCGGATGAAACACATGCGCCTCTGGCGGCAGTTTTTGAAAGCTGATTTATCGATGCAAAACTGTGACCGAAACAAATGTATTGCGATCGGTCTCCTACCCTATAGCCCTCCGTACACGCAGTATTTCGTCATCGGGAACGATTCTTGACCGGCGCGACCACAAGAGTCTAGCGACCCGACCAAATTTTCGATACCAAAGGCCACCTATACTACATAGGCTGGCCTTGCGTGGAATATATTCACAAAGAAGGGGGATTTTATGTGAATGTATTCGCGGAAACACATGCAAGCTACTGTATATCGACTATAATACGGCTTTTATTAAATATATCCTGGTTTTTAGTTAAATAAAGCAACATATTTTGGAAAAAGTGCATCCAAAGTACGGGCACGTATTACAATAAGTAATATCACTTTTCGCATGGCCCTCCGCTCGCTGCGCTCGCTACGGGGGCTCAAGAAAAGGAAAGTAACCAGGTGCTAACCCAAACTAACCCAAGACATACCCAAAATCAAGAACAAAACTGTTTAGAAACTTAACCTTAAAAAAAATAAAAAGAAAACAACGGGGTTTGAACCCGAGCCGCCGACGCCGATAAATGCCGCTGCCAAGTTCAGACCTAACCATCTAGTCCTCTGGACCACCACGCCTTATATGCAAATCGATTGCATCATGATGACATAGCGCGAATGCAATCGCTTGAGTCAACGCCATCTGCACTAGATGGCGCTAGAGTCGGTATCGAAAATTATATCGGGTCTACAGACGCTTGTGCGCGACCTAGCCGCTAATGTCAATAGTCAATCAATCCTGTCATCATCAGTATCAAAATAAATAAAAACAAAATGAATGTGCTGGCAAATTGTCCTTGAAATAAATAGAAGCCAATAATCCATTTAAGACAAAACAAATAGTTGTATTTATCCTCCAAAACAAGTCTTCGTTCAGTTATCGTCATTTATTTATGTTAAATCATGGTGAATCTACGCAAAGAAGATTCCTCTAAAGAGGAAGAGCCGTTTGGATTGGGTTGTGCGTTAGATTACTTTTCGGAGTATGAAGAAGTTCTACAGATGATAGATAACCTTAAATTCGTGATTCAGGCTGACCGGTCTGTCAAGGAAAAAGCATATGAAAAATTTTCTTTTATTCTGAGTCAGTATATAGAACAACCACATTTGCTTGATTCCCACATAGATTCTATCCTTGAAAAATTTATTAAAATTATACGAAACAATGAGAACTCTATTGAACTAAAGCATGTTACATTTAGCTATATGTTTGTCATAGTAAATGTTAGGGGCTATAAGGATATAGTAAAGCATCTGCCTCATGAAGTAGCAGATTTTGAACCAGTATTATGCCTCTTAGAAAGTCAAGATCCTAATGATCCTGATACCTGGACCACTAGATATATTTTACTCTTGTGGTTGTCAATAATCATAATGATACCATTTCATCTTTCACGATTTGATGGGTTTTATGAGAGTGAATCCACGAAAAAGTCTGTAATGGACAGAGTATTAGATGTCATCAAGACATATGCAGTTGTACCTGATAAGTGTAGAGATGCAGCTGCATTCCTCTCATATAAATTTATTAATAGGTAAGCATATTATACATTCTTTATTTAATACTTAGTTATAGTTTTTGAGTTTGACTGTTACATTATTAAACCATAAATCTGAGTTTTTCAATGAATATTTTTTAGAAATGATGCAAAAGAAAAACATTTAGTGACATTCTTCGAATGGGTCTTGGAACAAAGCTTGGCAAAAAACTCAAATGTTTTTGTAAAATATGGAACTTTGGCATGCATTGCCATGATTATAAAGCACGGGAAAAGAGAGGACATCTTACCACATGCTCAAAAGTTATTAGCTTGGATCATAAACTCGGAGTTTAAGGAGAGTTCTGGAACTAGTGTCCAGAAGTTGGTATATAAGATTGTGCAGAGAATAGGTAGATTATTGTTTGCTTCAAGCCATTTATATTTGTAAACTTACTGCCCACCAGATTATTCAGCGAACTTTTTGTTTATTTGGTTGATTTATTTATGGTTTTATATTATTTCTTATAAACAAAACAATTTCTACATACATTTAAAATTATTGCAATTACATGTACATGAGGGTTTACAATGTATTGATTCAAAAGTTTATAAACTAAATCAAGAAGAATAATGTATCAATCACAGTAGGATTCAACAAAATTAAACACAAGTTTAAAAAAAAACACAAAAATCCAAAACATAAGAAATAAATTTCATTGTGGCACTTAAGCAGTGTATTGAAAACACTTGTATGTGCCAAGAAAAGGAAGTAATAAAGAAATAAATAAAGCCAATCAACTATAACTAGCCTAACCTAATAAATAAAAAAAATTGAGAATTCAATCTGATTTACTTAGCATCAATCAGGGCCATAATAACCTAAATTCTGATAGATTCCACAATCATGCCCAATCAAAAATACTTCCGAATGGATTAAAATTTGTAAATATGTACACACAGGTAATAAATTAAAAACTTTAGAAGCTATGTAGGCAATTAACAAACTTTAAGTTTGGCTTAGTGTTTTTGTGGCTTTTAGGAATTTGCATGTCTGTTAATAGAATGATTTACATAATATATTTTGAGCACTTCATGAGTTTGTAAATAAAAATACATCATGACTAAATATATATTTCAAATACTGGTTACTTTCTCCAAGAAAGCTAGAACAGATGTAAATAGTCTGCCTCTATTAAATGTTATCTTTAATATCTATTTTTAAGCAATATTAAGTTTGTAAAGGCCATTCTTATACAACCCACCCCATATCAAAATAGCATACCTAAGCAAAAATTCAACAAAAACCTTGTAAACAATAAATAAAGTATTTTTATCCAGAAATTATCTAAGTGTATAAAATGTATGTTTTCGAATTCTACTTGAAAGATGGCCAATATGAGAATGCCATTTAAAGTACTGATTATTATGATGCCAAAATTTATTCTGTAATCATTCATCACATTTAAAAAGTCAGGCCTATATGCTGCTGTTAGAGAAATTGGAATATAGTTAATTTTTCTTAATTTTAAAGTCAACTTAAAAGTTTCCAATCAAATTTTTACAATCGCTAATCCATATACATATTACCTTATTTTTTTTTGTTTATTCCCAGTCATTCCAACTAAGAATCATTGCTGCATCATCAGTGTAGAATATTGTACATAAGTTACAAACCAAACCAGTCCCAACACAGTACCCTGTGATACACCGACTCTTATTTTTAATATAATACTTTGTGTGTTATTTATTTTGACAGTCTGAAATCTATCTGTCAGGTAATTTTCTATCAGACACTATCTAAGTCCATAGTGCAACAACACATCTAGAAGTTTGTTATGGGGTACAATATTGAAAGCCTTAGCAAGATCAATACCAACCCCATGCATTTTTTACCATAGCTGTTAGAGCAACTTCAAATGCAAGTCTAAAATAGCATCAGTGGTACTATGCCCTTCCATAAATCCAAACTGAGCAGCAGAAATGATATTAGTAATTTTATAAAAGTCGACCAATATGGACTTTAGTGCCTTCTCGAAAATATTGGCAAAATTACTTATTAAGCCTATTGATTTTTTTTGTTTTATATTTGTCATACACCCATCTCCATGTATGGGCTTTACCATTATAATTTTAAATTCAGTCTGAACAATGCGAGTATTAAATTTGAAATTAATAATAGACATAAGTGGATTAATTATTTCCAAGTGAGTTTGTGTTAGTAGATCCGCAGATATGCCATCATATCCCAGATAACTATTGCATTTCAATGAAAACATAATATTCATTGATTAATGATTAATTTTTTTTTTGTAAATGCTTTAAGATAACTTGATCTTGGAACTTGATGAGATAGAATGTGAGGTTGTTGTTGGTCAGGGATTTGTTTTCTCATTTCTATCCCAACATTTATAAAGTAATTATTACAGTAGTTAGCAGTTAGCCATATCTAGTTTTTATATTTTCTTGGTTTTTGTCATTTATCTTCAATGTTAATTTAGTAGAATAATTTTCATAACATGCATCTTAAATTATTTCATACATTTCCTTAATATTATTTTTATTGTTTTCAATTTTATTTTTGCAGTAGTTGTTTTATGTATTCATTTATTTAACTTGTTTCTTACTATATTCTTTTTACTCATGATCCAAATCTACACTATAATTATTTAATATATTTTTGAAGCTTGTTCCTGTTTTTTGTGAGGCCATTGAGTGATCCATTTTTTTTTTGTTTTGATGAACTTTAACTTTATTCAACATATACAATACATTATATAGTATATATAAACATCCAAAATAACCTAATTTAAGATATCTTTATGTGAGTTAGTTTCGTGACGCCTAGGTATAGATACACCTGTGTGCGTCATGGTCTATTAATCAAATTAGTCATAGTATAATACAAATTTCACAACTCAAAAGTTTAAAGCCATATTCCTAACACTAAACCAATGTATGCATGGGAGAAAACAATGTAAACAGAAAACCTGTAGCAATTTTCAATGAAATAAAGGTTAAAAAATTTGATAATGATTATGCACATATCGGGTGTTGCATCAGAAAACCGTCCATAGGAAATCCCATGCAAATTTTAATACCTCCTAATATTATCTCCCCTATTTATTTTAGAGCAAACTTGTATTAGACTTTTTTGAAGGTCCTTGTATGGTAGACTCCCATGTAAAATATGAATAATTTTCATTTAGCTAATTAAGAGGTATTTGAAAAATGTTTCCTAGAATTGGTGGTGCAAAAATGCGATCCTGATAATTTTCTCAATTAAACCACTAGCAGATGTCAAATTATAATATCTGACAAAGATTTAATATTTTTTATTACGCATGCATCATAATCAACGATTATCGCACGCTGCAGCGTGCTTAAAATGATGTTTATGATGCGCCTACTTTTTTAAAGGTTGCTATAGAAACATTTGATCATGTCAAATGTGACAGATTAATATATTCGTCAAAATATCCCTTAAGTTTAATATTTAAAACATTTCTGAGATTATGATGCATTCGTAATAAAAAATAGCGTATGATATACGTGTATAAGAGGCCTTTAAAGCCCTTGCGACTTACAAAACACTCCGCTGCGCGTCGTGTTTTGAAATATGTCGCGCGTGCTTTAAAGGCCCTCTTATACACTTATATCATAATATACTATTATAGTCACTATTTGTCTTTATTTATTAAAAATGGCAGAAAAAAGGAACTTTAATCATCCTAAATAATAAAAACAAAGAAATAGCAACAATAATTAAATACAATTTGCTTATTCTACTGAATCAGGTGTTCAAATAATCCCCCAATTAGTGCTAAACAGTACCCTAGACGGTCATAAAATTCCATTCTTGAGTTGCTAAGCTGTTGAGGGGAAATGTGTGCATAAACCGCAGAAATTATATTTTTTAATTGTTCCAAGTCTTGGTAACTGGTTTCTTTGTAAATGCGACTTGTCAGGTGGCCCCACAAGAAGAAGTGGTTCATAGAAAGATCGGGCGATCTGGCTGGCCATTCAACGGTGTGATTTGGTTCGATTACGTGCCCATTGAAGGCGTTCTGCAGGTATTCACGAACTATTGTGTGCAGGACAACCATCCATCTGAAACCAGGTCTCTTCATTTTCCGTAGCAACTTCTGCCAGTGCTGGTCCAATGTAATTTTGTAGCAATTCAAGAAAACATTCCCCAGTCAAGATTCCTTCCAAAAAAAATGGTTCAATAATATGATGTTCCAGAATACCCGCCCACAAATTAATCATTTGGGGATATTGTGTCCTTGTTTCAACAAAGCGGTGTTGATTTGTTTTGCTCCAATACCTGAGGTTTTGAGAATTAGGTTCATTGTTCAGCGTAAACCTACACTCATCCGTAAAACAGATATTGCGCAAAAAACTTCGGTCATTATTGGCTCTTTGCATTACATTAAAACAAAATTCAGCTCTTCGAAACTCATCTTCGTCTCCTAATTCCTGATGTTTTTGATACTCGTAGGGGTGATATTTATATTTATATTTTCTCAGATAATATTAGGAGGTACTAAAATTCGCATGGGATTTCCTATGGACGGTTTTCCGATGCAACACCCGGTATATTGTGCATTCTCTGCTAAATTTAGTCTTATGTTTTATTTCTTTAACTATACTTGGTAATAGGTTGTATGCTTTGGAAGCAAGATATGTAAAGTATTTCAGATTGATATTCTTTAAATTTATTGGTATACTTAGGTTTCTCCGGGTTTTTGTTCTTGTATGGTAAGAATAACTTATACTATTTCTAACAGATTCATTTACATGTATATATGTGCAAACAGATGTTATATAAATGGTTCTTATGTTTGCCGTTTGTTCATTAAAAAGAAGTTAAGAAGGATACATTATATCTTTCTTATATATTAACTGTCGAATATATTTCTGTATGATATTTAGTTTATACAGAGCATTGTTATAGAATCCCCCCCACACCAGTATACCATATCGTATTAATGTCTCTAGAAAGGATTTGTAGACTATAATTATCTCTTTAGTATTTAAAAAAGTTATAATATTAAACTTATAGATTAATTTTCGGATTCTGTTAGTCAAATAGTCTATATGAGGTTGCCATTTAAAATGTTGGTCGAAGATAATTATTTTGTTTGTGACGTTTCCTTTATTTGATCATTATTTATTATCATACATGAAAAATATGGGCGATTCCTTATTGTCAGTGAAAATGCTATATTTTAGTTTTACTCATTAAGATCTTATATAAGTTGATAAAATTATTAGTAGCGGTCTTTGCGTTCTGAAAATGGCTGTATGTAAATTATCTTTAAATGCATTAGGTTCATCATTAACTCTTAGACATAATTCTTTAGGTCTTACATTTCTACCGCCACGTATCGCGTCCTGGCGATACCAACGAGGGAATCGTTCTTTGGTAGCAAATTTAAGCGCCGCGGGTGACTTAGCGTCAACGTTACCATCTAATCATGCAGCTGAGCAACAAGAGGAACACGTCGACGTGCCAGATGAAGTTGAAGAAGTTATAGATCAACTTATACAGGGACTGCGATGTTCGGATGGCGTTGTGAGGTATTTTCTGTTTTCTTTGTACCACTAAACTGGATTATTTTAGTAAACACTATTGATTTCAGATGGTCCGCCGCCAAAGGCGTTGGCAGAGTGACAGCTCGGCTTCCAAAAGATTTAGCCGACGAGGTAGTAGGTTCAGTCTTGGAATTGCTGGGTCCTAGAGAAAATGATGCTGCATGGCATGGGGGATGCATAGCTTTAGCCGAATTAGGTAACTCATATTCAATCTTGTTCAAATTTGAAATTTACCTACATTTTCGATTAACTTTTAACATATTCGTCATGAGGATGTATAGATATAAAAAGTTACCAAATTTTTCACTATATTTTTGTAGGTAGGAGAGGTCTTCTGTTGCCAGAACGACTGCCGCAAGTCGTGCCTTTGGTTCTTAAAGCGCTGGTCTATGACGAACCGAAGGGTTATTCTTCAGTAGGTTCCCATATCAGAGACGCCGCATGCTATGTGTGTTGGTCGTTTGCTCGCGCTTACGAACCACACGATTTGGCTCCTTATGTACGAGATATTGCTAGTAATTTGGTGATAGTAACGTGTTTCGATAAAGAGGTAAATAAATAATTAAACAATCATTTGATATGTTTAATTTGTTTGTTATTGCTTTAGATGTTACTTCAGAAAAAAAATTACACAGCATATATTTTTAGGGCTACTACATTGAACTTTAATTAGTCACTCTAAACACTTATTACATTAGTCAGCGTTATGAATGCGCCAATATCAATATAACATTAATAGATGCCTGATATTCGAAATACTGATTAAGTTATCAATGCATAATCATAGTTAAAACTAGTGGTCCCTAATGTTAAATACGTAGCCTGCAACTTTCTTTGTTTAAAAGAGAAAGATGACATTTATGATGAATTTGTTCAACATTTAATAGAGTCTTTTAAAATACTAACAGAACTTAGAGAATCATTATTATGTTTGAGACTAACCCTGTGCTGTTCATCATTTCTCATGCGTGTGTAAATATGCATGCAATATAATCTCTGCCACCTCTAATTGATTATTATCGAAATTTGAAGTTTTCAGTCTTGAACAAGTGTTTTATACCAAAGGATAATTTTATATGTTTGCATATCTAGATTAATTTATGAAAGTATATGTGCCAGTTATATCCAGACATATTTCTAGATTAATTGCAGAAGGGCGGCGTCCGCGGCTTTCCAAGAAAACGTCGGCCGACAAGGCACTTTTCCGCACGGAATAGAGATTTTGACTACAGCAGACTTCTATGCCGTCAGCGTTCGGAACAACTCCTATCTCAATATAAGCGTTTTCATAGCCCAGTTTGAAGAGTACACGATTCCACTAATCGATCACCTTGTGGCTAGGAAAGTCGATCATTGGGACTGCTCTATTAGAGAACTCACTGCTAAGGCTTTGCATAACCTTACTCCTCAGGTAAATTGTTAATTATTATTGAATTTTAATTTTTATTTACTGCTTATATTAGTTCTAATAGAGTGCACCAAAACAATACAACTATATTATTATTGCATAGTTTGGGTTCATAGTAATCAGCAGATTTTCTGAATAATTTCAGCTATTAGTATATATAGAGTTAGAATTCATTCGATTGGGTTGGGCCAATTGCTTTGTGGGTCCTGTTTAAAAAGGGATGCTGGCAACCTAAATAACCTTAAAATCAACCTTCAACAGGGACAATGGAATTCCTAGAAACAAATCAAGTGGCATTATAACGTAAACTGCCATTGCAGGTAAACAAACAATGATTAACTAAGAACGTGAAGAGGCGAAAGGGCATTTGTATTCGTACACGTGAGTAGGCCCAGATGGGGCCCTCCACTGCAACGCTTGGTCTACTGTAGCTCACATCTGTGGTTTCCGCTAGGCCAGAGGCTTAAACAATTTTAGTCTCAAACACGCTTTATTGTTATGAGAGAACAAGCTCTTATTAACAAAGCTAACCCATAATAATAAAAACTAAACTAAAAAAGTGTATATCCAAGTAGCTTACAAACTAAATATCAAGAGTGCCCTAAGAGGAACGAACAATAATAAAATAAAAATAAGGGACAAGAAAAAAGTAAAAGTAAAATACAACAAATAAATAATCTGGGTAATACAACACATTAAAATGAGAAACAAGAAAAAAGTTTACTACAATTTAAAATCTTATAACATGCCATTAATTCATGAAGTCAATTAGTTTTCTGGGGGTGAATAGTTTTCAAATCTACAAGTGTAATTTGAAAATTTTAAAACACTGTTTGTCTGGTTATTTCCATTGCTGGAGAATGGCATAAAACGTACTCTATTGTTTCTTCGTCCTCCCAGCACAAGCAGCATTCCTTTTCTTCGGAAAGCCCTATCTTATTCATATGTGGCTTCTTAGCCGACAATGGTCAGTGTACATGCTAACTACAGTCTGTACCTGTTGTCGTCCAAGTTGAAGTTTTCTAGTTCTCACTCCTGATGACACTGCCATCTTTGAATGAGTTAGGTCCGGCAACTCTCTCCATTTGTCTACAAATTGCTGTTGTGTCCACCTGTAGAGGGCATCTTTAACTGTGCTATAAGTTATTCCCAGTACTAGTTCTGGTCCTTGCGGCCGCCTGCTTCGCAAGGGCATATCAGCTCTCTTGTTGCCTTCATATCCTGTTTGTCCAGGTATCCAGTTTGGTGAGTAGTTCCTGGGAGTTCCATGCTGCCTTGGATGAACAACAGCTAGATTCAAGAGGTTTTAAAGCCGCTTGACTGTCCGAAAATATTTTGATTGACTTGCCTTTCCAGTTTCGATCGATGAGCAGCTGTGCAGTCATATCAATGACTTGAACTTCAGCCTGAAAAATGGTTGCATGTTTGCCTAGGGAACATTTAAGCTCAAGCCTACCATTTTTATTAGTCTTGGAGCCGTCAGTGAACCAACTATTCTCTGTTGTTCTCAGATATTCCGAGTTTTTTGCCCATTCGTTCCTCTCAGGTAGGAGGACGTCATAGAAATGGTAATAGTTAGTTTTGGTAACATGGGACATAAGTTTTGAGAAAAAAATCAGCAAAATAACGAAATTTTATTTAAACTTAAATATTAATGGTTAATTTTACATATTTTGATAATATGAAAACTAATCTACAAAACTGATAGCGGACCATGGTCCTCAATAGCACGCAGACTTGTCTTATCTTCCTTTGGATGATGTTAGGGTCCACTTCTCGATTTTTTCTAAAAATTCGAGATCGAAATTGCTATTCATTTTGGGCGTCCCAACCGTTTTCATAAACCTTTCGAAATAATAATGGCCAAAATTCTTCTATTGGCCGAGCTTGATGGACATTTGGGGGTTATGTTCTCCCGGTACATAATTGACGTTATTCTGCTCCAACCATTCCCGAGTCCTTCTGGCATAATGGCACGAAGCGAGATCAGGCCAAAATATTATATCGTTATCCTGATGATGGATATTAATAAAATTAAGCAATTTTGGTAAACATCTTTGGGTATAAAGGCCAGCATCCGCAGCTTCTCCCGAACTCTTCCAAGATAGGGTGTTGAAATCCCAGCCTCAGAAATCGCGCAGGAGGCTAAAACTTTGTCAGCAAATTTCTCTTTTGCTTTGAATTTTCTTCATTTGGGCAGTTATTAATATCAGAGGTATAAAATCCATCGTTACCTTTCAGAATGTGACAGTGTAAAGTACTTATCATCCATGACAATCACACGGGTCCTCACAAAATGCCTTCGCCTCAGAGCTATGCAACATCTAGGTATTTTTTTCGAGCTAAGCCTAACGGTATTTGGGACACTTTCTTCTTTTTCGATAATGTACACCATTTCTCGATAAACTTCTCTGGGCGGTCTTGTATGAGACTCCAAAACGGCGACCCACCTTTCGACTAAAGGTTCCAATTCTGTCTTGACCTGATTGTGTCAGCCTATTAATCCTAATACAGGAGGTTGCAAGAAATTTTACGTTGCGCCAAACATGGTAGCACTGCAACATTTGTTTGAGTTTAAAAATGGGTATGATAGGCACTAGATAAAGTCAGCTTTTCGATATTATTCGACTCAATCAAATTTAAATTCTTAAATAAGGAGATAAGATATAATAAATAGCTCACCCTGGACATAATTAACCATGTAATCGATTGTATTTAGAAATTGAACATTGCATTCGTTTTTATGTAATAAGTGCTCCTGAATTATCCTAAATCTTAATTAATAGACGGTAAGTATTTAGATATTACCATATATTACCATATATATTACAATCAATGACTATAATTAATGAATTAAATGAATGAACGATACAGAGTATAATACAGCACCTAGATGACTGAACATCCATACAAGCTAACATTATTTGCCAATCATATATCTATCTTTCTTATATATGCTACACATTTCTACTCACAGACCCTGTGTTTCTACTTCCCTTTTACTGTCTTTTGTCAGAATGTTAGTGTAAACTTTTCCAAATTATTAGAAATATACAGCCTACATTCTCTCCTATATACACTTTGTTTACTAATACATTTAAATTTCAATGGTAAAATGTTCTAAATTTTTGGAGCCAAGTAATTAACAAATCGTAAATTTAAACCTGTATATCTATTTGGAATTTGTAAATTTTTATCTTCTCTAGCTCGAGTCTCATGGGTATGATTTACATGCTTGCTAATTTCTTTATTCTTAAAAACAAAATAATATATTTCCAAAATGTAAATGGAACGAACATCAAATATTTTTCATGTGAATATAGCAATCTCGTAGAGTAGAGCTTGCTCTTCTTATACATTACTTTGATAATATAATTTTGGACAATATTTAGGGGCTTAAGGGATTTGTTGTACAAGCCACCCCATACCACAATGCAATATCTAAGTAAGGATTCTACAATAGTTTTATATACAGAGATTAGCAATTTTTTGCTAAGTATTTTCCTTAATGTATAAAATTTATAGATTAGTTTCCTTATATTCTTTGTCAGGTACATAACATGGGAATCGCACTTTAAATGTTTGTCCACAACAATGTCCAAATACTTTGCTGACGATACTTCTTTAATGGTTCCATTCAAATTGACAGCATGAATCTGATCAAAGCTAGGTCGATTCGCTTCTCTGAGGGAAAAAACAATGTAGTTTGTTTTGGTTACATTAAGTGATAATTTAAAAGTGTCCAGCCAATCTGCACTAGTTCTGGTTTGGTCCCAAGTTTGACTACAAAAAATAGTCGCCGTATCGTCCGCAAAGGACACTATTGATCCACTTTCCAGGTTTAAGTCTGTTAAGGAATTGATATATGTAATAAAGAGAATGGGACCGAGCACGGTACCTTGGGGCACTCCAATCATTATATTTTGCGTATCACTCAATGTGCTTCCAATTTTAACAAACTTCTTTCTATCTCGGAGGTAACTCCGAAAGACATTCAACGCAATACCCCTAGCTCCATTTCTGCATAAAACATCCAAAAGCATATCATGCGGTACCGTATCAGAAACAAGGTTATTTTTATCTAGAAACCTCAAGAGTCTATCTTTGAGACATTATTCGAAGATTTTTGTAAAATTATTTATCAAACTAATTCCAGTACAATACCTGTGCTGAAGATTAAATTTATTTATTATATGTACAAGAGATGAGATCAAATATAAGTGTGCTTCCTTGATGACCCTAGTATCAATCATGTCCATGCCTGGTGGGCTGTCATTTTTTAGACTGCTTATTTGTTTCACAATTTCATTGTTATCAACCGGATTTAAGAACAAGGACTGAGGGTTAGTCCGGTTGGGGTTTGAATTTTTTTAACACGTTCGCTGCCGGCCAAATATTACTATCAACCCCCAGGTGCCGAAGAAGGCTTTAAATATAAAACACCTCCTGCTAACTGAAAGTTTAATTTTTGATCAAGCCAAAAACATTGATAATATAAATAATTCTTACTATTATGAACCGCAAGTGCCGCCGCGAAAACATGCACCTACCGCCAGTGCCGACGGAAGACGGAGTTTTAATTCTTTTACGTTAAAATGGAGCATCTGTTGATACATCGGCGCTGCCGGAGAGTAGCCGATGTATCAACGTGTGATACAGCAGCAGCGAACGTGTTTAAACATTTCGATTCCAATATTCACAAAATACTTGTTACAATAACTGGCCATACCCTTGGAATCCTCAAAACCATCTGAGTTTTCTTTGATTGGAGGAATACAGGTCTTTGCACGTGAAACATTATCTGTTGCATCATGGATCAATTTGTATACTTTTTTTAAATTATAGCCTGCACTTTCCATCTGACTTTTGTAATAGTCATATTTGGCTTTTTGAATAATTGTGTTCAAATTGTTTCTATATAGTTTATATGCCTGGGTATCTGTGACCCTGTTTTTTGATAATAGTCTTTTTCTCATTTTGTCTCTTTTTTATCCTTAATAGTTATCCAGGGCTTACTTCTTTTTCAACAAAGGTTCTCGTAAAGGTGGCTTTGTCGCGAACTTCCATGGATATTCTGTAAAATTCATCTGTTGCCAAGTTTACATCAGTCTGTTTTAAGACTGCATTCCAATCAACATTTTTAATTAAATCACATAATTTTCGCTCATTCATCTTACTGATTGTCTTTGTCGCTTTTTTATTTGCTTCAGGTTCATTTTCATTCAAATCTATGTTTAGCATAACTGGATAATGATCCATCAGATCAAATAATGTATGAGTTGATTATAGTTAGGTTACTTTTTATTTTATTTTTGACAAAGATATGGTCTAGACATGTGCTACTTTCCGAAGTTACACGGGTTGGCGCGGAGAATGTAGGACAAAAATCCAAAATGGTTCAGTATAGAAAAATACAAGTTTATAGTACCTTCCTGTTTATCCACGATGTTTATATGTATGTCACCCAAAAATATATCAATCTGAGAACTGCTATTACAATTTTGTAGATAAATTTCAAGGTATTCCAAAAATAGTGCTTTGCTTGTGTTTGAGGGCCTGTACAGATATATTACATGAATTTCTTTTTTATTTTTTTTTAGAGTAATGCTACTTATAGTTAGTTACATTAGGATTTTTTAACAAAGAATGGTTGACATCAACTACCAAGTTAGTCTTCACAAAAATTACGACATTCTATTATGTTTAGCATTATTGAAGTACATTGAATATCCTATTTTATATCGATCATCATAGCATTCGAACGATTCACTTAAGACTATAAAGTCACAATAATCTAATACATTATATGCATGCAGAAATACCAGCAATTCATTGAAATTTTTGTGAATACTTCTGATATTCAAGTGTAATAATTTATTTTCAAAATTAAATCTATTTTTTAAATCATTACCGTCAACACATTCGACTTCGTTCCCGAGCGATTCCAAGTTTTGCAAAACCACCAGTTCTTGCCGTTCACAAGCCATTCGATTTCCATGGTCTATTTTTCCACGCAGTATGTTTAGTAGGTATTTATGGGAAGGACACTCAGGATCGTTCGCCGCATGTCGGTCGTCGTAATCAAGTCTATATTTTTCATTTGCTGTAGCACAATGAACACACTTCTGTAGGGAGCCTTGACAGTCTTTTCCTTGATGCTCACCCGCGCAGTGCTCGCATGCTACCTCATTCTGGCATTTATCCAGTTTGTGATAAGGCTGCTGACATCTAAAACACCTAACAATACCTAGATCTTCTTACACAGTATATCTCTGCCAGCCTATATATAGTTTTTGCA
The DNA here is from genome assembly GCA_016904865.1 of Pissodes strobi. Classification (NCBI taxonomy): domain Eukaryota; kingdom Metazoa; phylum Arthropoda; class Insecta; order Coleoptera; family Curculionidae; genus Pissodes; species Pissodes strobi. The sequence continues at coordinate 439,467 of MU182169.1, read as the reverse complement.
AACTCATCATTCTTCTAAAAATATTTGGCGAACACTCCCAGTAAATCGTTGACAATCGCCCATTTTTCTTGGGTTTCGTATATATGTAATTTTTTATATTGGTTGGATCTTCTAAAATTTGGTTTTGATCCAGAATTGATCGTGTTATGTTATGCTGATCCATCTCATCAGAGAAGCCGACAATCTTAGAGCGAGGCCATCTCATTTTCGTTATCTGAACCTCGTACTCTTTCAGTTTATTATCAGCTTCTTTTTTAAGGATCTCTATATCATTTTTGTTTCTGCACTTAATCAGAAAACCCCCATCTTTGGTGAGCCGGGCATTCTTTACGGCAAAGACAATCATGCTACGAATAGACAATCCAACTAATGTAAAATAAAACGCCCCCGAAAAGGATCCCAACTGCAAGCGAGTTGGGATCCATCGAGGATTT
>MU182169.1:354278-438933 GCA_016904865.1 Pissodes strobi | reverse complement strand
CCGAAAAGGATCCCAACTGCAAGCGAGTTGGGATCCATCGAGGATTTTTCCATTGGAAATCCTCGATGGATCCCAACTCGCTTGCAGTTGGGATCCTTTTCGGGGGCGTTTTATTTTACATTAGATGGATTGTCTATTCGTAGTATGATTGTCTTTGTTTACGGTCACCTTCAAGTCTGCTGGATTGATTGTTTTCTTGATATCTGCTTCATTTTTAGTAGCATTTTGCTGTCGTTTTGGCTTAATTATTATGCTTGGTAAATTCGAAATCATTTCTAGTGGCTTTTTAGTTTTCCCTGCAGCTTCACTATAGGGTATCCACATAGAACACTCAGATTGGGTTGGGATTATTCCAAACCTGCAAATTTTTGCTGTAGGAGATATATTATTTCTTCTTTGGCATTAATAATGTTTTATTGTTCTTCAATTTTCCCAATAAAAGTAAGGTGTGTGTATCGAATTTAACGCATTTTTGGCATCTAAATTTCAGAATCCTGGACTCTTTCAGCTCCAGGACCTTCACCTCAGAAGAAGTTAGGTTTCCACATTGTTTACAATATTTTCCCCCACAATAATCGCATGAAAATATCGGATTTTTACTCACTGCTATCACCTCACAAATCTCACACTTCATTTTAATGATTAATAAATGTACTATATTTAGTAAATTTTGTGTGCTGCCAACACCCCTTGATAAGGCGAGCCTCGATTGTGTTCACTTAACTAATCCTCATTGAAGTATAGTTTTTGTTGGGTTTTTCAACAATTCCTTTATCTGTCGGAACTTATAATTCTCTAAAATTTCCCTAGTTGCATACAATTATCAGGAAAGGAACATTCCCTTTTGATGCGAAATTTCACTAGGCACCCAATGACACCCAACACAACTTTTGAATCACTCAGCAAGTCATCAAATTGCCAATAAATTGTGGAAACATTGAAAACACACGGTTCTGTTACAATACATGTACATTACATGTATTGTAACATTACATGTACATGTATTGTACGATTGTACAATACAATATGTAGATCTGAGTTAATGATTGATACTAGGTTGGTCTAGCTCAGCCCATCAATTCCATATTCAAGATATATGAGTCCTAATTGTTTCATTAGGTAGTTGCTGAAATATGATCTGCGAAAAAATCTTGGCCATTTCTTAGACCTTTAGAATAATTTACGAAATATTGTATTTTAATTATCTGTTGTTTTAGGCTGCCCAGTATATGGTTGACAAGATACTGCCGACACTTTTCGAGAAAGCGAAAAGCATCGATTTGAATTGTCGACATGGTACGGTTATGGCGATAGGCCAAATTGTGTATGCACTTTCCAAAATAAATAGTAAAGAAAATTTGCGGTTGACCGAAAACCTTTTGCAGAAAATAAGTATTTTAATACCGACATTCAGAGAGAACTTGTATTTTCGAGGATTGGGCGGAGAATTGATGAAACAGGCATGTGCAGATTTTATTGAAAAATGCTCAATGTCTAAGTTGCCTTTCCATCAAGACACCGTTGTAGGTAAGTTAGTATTCTAAAGTCCCGTTTTACATTCTGTGGACTACTAACTCTTCGATGCTGACCAGTCAGTAACCACGCATCTATTCAATTATTTGGTTTTCGAACTGTAACCTTAGTTGGGCTTAATTTTTTAACTCCAACACTTTTGAACCTCAGCCTAGGGCTACAACTTTCAACTATTGGCTGTTCAGCGGACAAAATCAGTGAAATATATCATCCTATTCTCGTTAAGTATATTTTATTCATTAGTAGAATTTTAAATCTTAGTAACTCTATGGAGCTTTATGTGGATATATACATCAAGTATATTTTTTATGTGCCAGGGATTGAAGTGTATGGGTATATCCAATCTGAATGACTGTCGTTCGACATATATTCATACATTAGTTTGCCAACCGTTGATATTGTCACGACTAGCAACCATCCGAATGTTTTTCTGCTACCCTATAGAACTGGCCTTTCAGCGTTCCGCCTCTATGTATGAGTCATCGCCGGCCGGCCGCGAAGATGCAGGAACGCCAGAATTATCTCGATGGCCTGGTCGAGAATCATATAGAGTGGCCTCGGAATACTTCCCGAGTATTCGTGATAGATTTGAGATTGTATATAAGGAGGAGACCTAAGGCGAATGGGAGTTAGTTAATCATTGAGTGTTGAATAGTCGTAAAGTTATAAGAGTAGTTTAGTGTGTTTAATTGTATACAGTGATAGAGAATAGAGAGAGTATTATTGAAAAGTAGTAAAAACTGTAATTTTATCAGAACCCACGGGAAAAAGAAACATTTGGCGTCAGAAGTGGATTGTGTAGAGACCAGATTTGTGAAGTATTCTTCGAGGAGAAAAGAGGATACAAGTACGTCAACGAGAACGTTTTGATTGGTGGATTTTGTGAAAATTTTTTAACATTTTATGCTCAATACGAGGCAACAAACGGCAGAAATGGGCCAAATAAATAAAATGTTGGCCGATTTCATAGAAAATCTAAATTCTGAGAAACAAGCAGAACAGGACAGGCTTCAAAAAATTTTGCAAGATCGAGAAGACAAAAGGCAAGCAGAACAGGATCGGCTTTAGAAAAATTTTCAAGATCAAGAAGATGAAAAGCAAATAGAACAGAACCGGCTTCAGAAAATGTTTCAAGATCAAGAAGAGAAATGGCAAATACAACAGGACCGGCTTCATAAAATTTTACAAGGCCAAGAAGATAAATGGCAAATAGAGCAAGGAAAAGTGCAGAAAATATTGGACGGTCAAAATGAGAAATTTGAAAAAGAAGTAGACAATATACAAAAAGAAGTTGGAAACGTACAGAAAGAAGTGAAGAATCTTCAAGCAGAAGTTGCCAGACTAAAAGATCAAGTACCCACCGAGAGGGCATTCGCCTCGGGACAAAACATCAAACCTCCAACGTATGACGGTCAAACATCGTGGACAATGTACAGAAGGCAATTTGAAGCGGCTGCTGTTGCCAACGCCAACGGTTGGAATAACGAAGAAATGGCTACATCACTAGTAATAGCGCTTCGTGGATCTGCCCTGGAACTACTACAGACTATTCCCATCAGCCAACAGGGGAAATATGACGTACTTGCAACTGCCCTAGAGAGACGATTTGGAGACCAACATAGAAGACAACTGTATCAGGCACAAGTTAGGTCCCGACATCAGAAGCCTGGTAAAAACCTGCAAGAGTTTGAGGCAGACATTAGACGTCTCATTCAATTGGCCTACCCGGGAGCAACAGAAGAATTTCAAGAGGAACTTGCTACCCAATATTTCGTGAATGGTATAAGAGATCCAGAAACTCAGAAGATGCTACGTCTAGCCAAATTTGATAACAGCAGTGAAGCTTTGGGTAGAGCGCTGGAAATCGAGGCGACCTGTAACATCTCTAAGCCAAAAATCAGGGCCGTAGCCATCCAGGAAGAAAAGCCGGCGAACAGCTATGAATTAACTGAGATGGGCGAAATTTTAAAGAAATTAACGGAAGTTCTTCAGGCCACGGAGAGATTCCGGGAACCAATAAAAGATAGGCCACGTAACCGAAATACCTCAAATCAGTGTTGGATGTGGCCGGACTTGGCATTTCAAGAGAGACTGCTGTGTACAACTACGGTCTAGACCTCCACCCAGAGACGCTAGGGCCTCCAAGTCAAATCAGGAAAATTTCAATTAGTCAACATTGTGGGGCGGGTGTTGGCTTAAGAGGATAAAGCCCCCAGGATCGTCTCCATAAAAAGCCTAGGTAAAGCCGCCGACGGCCTAACTATTAAAGGAAAGATCAACGGAAGAGCCATAACAATTTCTGTTGACACTGGTGCGGCGGTATCTTTGATGAGGTCCAACATAGTAAATAGAGTAGAAGTTCTACCCATATCGAAGAATGTTATTTTACGTACGGTTACCGGTGAGACTGCTGAAGTACTTGGAGAAATGGATATTGAACTTCCACTGGGACGAATTAAATTACACCACACACTGTTAGTAGGCGACATAGAAGACGAATTTATTTTGGGGATGGATCTCATCGGTCAACATGGATTCTCTTTTGACAATAAACTTAACCTTCTGAAGTTTGACACCTAAGAGTTCATCCTTACCAAAACAGACGATGGCACACCGACTAAAGTAGTGGCTGCATGTACTGTCAAAATAAGCGGAAATACCGAGCAGATAATTTTTGGGTAATTGGAGGCTGCATCGAACTTATCCAACACCACGATTTGCCTTGAAAACACCCTGTAGGCATAGCACTAGTCAAAACCGACGGCGAAATACCGATAAGGATAGCAAATATTTCATCTAATTCCACTAAAATCAATAAAGGAGATGTGATAGCCACTTGCGAGCCGGTGCAGTGGGTAACCAGTTGCGAAACGCAGTCAGAATTAACACCCTCAACATCACCTAAGGAAGTCCTAGAACATTTCCAGAAGTCGTGGCATCATCTGTCTTCCGGAGAACTGAAGAGAGCTACACAATTTATCAAAGAGCAGAGCACAGCCTTTGAAAGGAAAAATGGCAATACTGGAGAAACGAACATCATAAAACATAAAATCGACACTGGAAGTGCTCAACCCATACGGCAGCATCCTCGGAGGCTACCAGTGACGAAGCAGCAAGAGGTTACCACATTAGTCAACAAAATGCTTGACGATGGAATTATTGAAGAATCATCAAGCCTATGGTCGTCTTCTGTTGTCTTAGTCACCAAGAAGGATGGGACAACCAGGTTCTGCGTGGACTATAGAAAGCTCAATGACGTCACCAAGAAAGACAGCTATCCACTTCCCAGAATTGATGACACGTTGACGACACTAGCAGGTTCTCATTGGTTCTCAACACTCGATTTAAAGAGCGGCTACTGGCAAGTAGGCATCAACGAACAAGATAAGGAAAAAACTGCCTGTTGTACCGAAAGTGGTTTATATCAGTTTAAAGTTATGCCCTTCGGACTATGCAATGCGCATGATACTTTTGAGCGTCTTATGGAAGTTGTTTTTGGAAGACATGCCTGGTCTATCTTGATGATATAATGGTAATGGGAAAAACTTTCGAAGAGCATCTACAAAACCTGCATGAAGTTTTTACTAGATTCAAGAATGCTCAGCTCTTACTGAATCCAAAGAAATGTTTTCTTTTCCAACAAAAAATTGAATTTCTCGGGCATGTCGTGTCATCAGAGGGAATCCAAACAGATCAACGGAAGATTACAGCAATCAAGGACTGGCCTCGTCCTCGCGACAAACATGAACTGCGGAGCTTCCTTGGACTACCCAAGTAACAATTATTAGGCACTTTGTATTTATTTTGGGTTTAAAAGTGCTTTAATATGTTCAATAAAAATATATTGGTTTTAAAGCCACCTTAGGATAAACTAAGCGTTCTTAAAGACCACTTATTTGTATGCAAATGATTTAATGCACTCTTTAAATCAAAATAAAAAAACTATTTGCTCTTAATGCTCTATTGATCTTATACTGCTTTTATAATACTCTTGACACTGACTATTTTAAAACTAATTTGCCTTTTTAAAGAATTAAATAGCAAGTTGGTTTTAAAACAATCAATTTTGGAACAAATAGTTTTAATCTAGTTTTATGGAGTACCCTTGATGTACTCATTAAAACCAATTAAGAAACCTATTTTATCTTAAGACTATATGCTCGATAAAATTCCATATTAAATCTAGAAACCGCTGTTCGGGTGTCCCTATTTGTTATAATTATATTATTATGTTAATGTAACCAAATCTAACAGTAATATGCAAAACATCGGTTTTTTAATTAAATTAGGCACACAAAAGATGAAAATGCACTAAATGCAGCAATCACTGAACTGGCACAATTTGTAAGGTTAGGAGTTCATTCGCGCGCCATACCACTTTAAATCAATAAGCCCACGAGTTTGAACACTTTGAATATATTAAAGCAACTTTGTTTTAAAATGAAGAGTAAATAGGCTACTGTGAGATTAATTGTATTTAAAGTGGTAAATAAAACGCTGTTTGAAGTCTTGTAGGATTTAAATTGTTCTATAGATTTGTAATCAGTTTCAATGTAGATCGCGCCATGTTTTATGTAAACATCCTCTTAAATATCCGAAGAACGGTGTGCCGAAACATTCAATTTAATAAAAAAAATGCATTTAGATGTTTACATGCGAAATAAAATTTGAAGATATTTTTTAAATATTTTTTTAAATAATAAAAAACGCATTAAATTGATGGCGCTCGAGTTGTGTAGAAATTTTTTGTTATTTTTCATCAGAAAAGTAGGATGCGTTGGTAAATTCTTTACCAGAACAGTTTGCATTTGATTATTATTCATGATCTGCTTTATATGCGCGCGTTACATTTATTCTCTGCCATTGCCATTATAAGATGAGACACTTACCGTTAACTATTTATCCAGATGGTTTTAATACAGTTTTAAAATTTAGTCTTGAAGGCCCTTTTAGGATGGGCCCTTTTTGGCTAGAAGCTGCTTTATGGCTGTCCGAAGACTATCTTGAAGACCATTTGGTTTTATTTGAACTTTTATTGTATAATTTTAAAGCGACCTTGGAGATCATGATAAAAGCATTAGTGTTACTTGGGTATGTACTTATTATAGAATATTTGTTGAAGGATTTGCAAATATAGCTGCACCTCTACATAAGGTCACTGAAGAACGAGCAAATTATAACTGGGATCATAACTGTGATTCTGCGTTCAGGAAATTAAATGCGGCGCTATGTTCTAGTCCAATATTGGGATATACGGAACAAAAGGGTAAATTTGTATTGGACACAGACGGACAACAAGCAACACCGGCATCGAAGCAGTTTTATCGCTAGTACAAGCAGGAGAAGAACGCGTTATCGAATATTACAGTCGAGCACTTTCGAAACCTGAACGTAACTACTGTGTAACCCGAAAAGAGCTTTTGGCAATAGTAGGGTCTGTTGAGCATTTCCATCAATATCTGTATGGACACAAATTTCTAATAAGGACTGATTATGCAGCACTTAAATGGCTTTTGGATATGAAACAGCCTGAAGGACAGGTAGCCAGATGGCTTGAAAAGTTACAACAATATAACTTTAAGGTTGAGATCAGGGCAGGGAGATTGCATAATAATGCAGATGCTTTATCCAGAAGGCCATGCGAGGATATTTGTAAGCAATTGCCAAAGAATAGATCAACGAGAAGGAATTACCCCCATTAGGCAAATGAAATTTGAAGTTGATCAGCAGTGGACTACAGAGCAACTTAAAAAGGATCAGCTTGAGGATAGTGAAATAGAATTATTGCTAAAAGCTAAAGAAGAACATCAACCAAGACCAAGCTGAAGAGAGATTTCAATTAAAGGACTTGCTTTTAAAACTCTATGGGTGGTGGAAAATGGACTTCTTAAACGAGCCTGGGGAAGCGCCAATGGAAAAGTAGTGAAGACACAGTTAGTGGTACCAAGGAAGAAGATATCGGAAGTCCTGGAAGAAGTTCATAATGGAAAGTCTGGTGCTCATCTCGGAGTGAACAAAACTATTGGCAAGATCCGCGACAGGTTTTACTGGGTCAACTACTGCCAGGATGTGAAGTCGTGGTGTCGGCAGTGCTCAACCTGTGCCGCAATTCAAGGACCCAAAACTAAGGGAAAAATGAAACAGTATAATGTGGGCCTACCGTTTGAACGGAAGTGGTTTACATCAGTTTAAAGTTATGCCATTGACGTAGGTGGCCCTTTTCCAAAAACAAATAATGGTAACAAGTACATTTTAGTGGCAATTGATTACTTGATTACCTGAAGTATTTGCGATCCCCAATCAAGAAGCTGTTACCATAGCAGAGGTCCTCGTGAATAATCTATTCAGCAGATTTGGTGTTCCTTTAGAGCTGCACTCAGATCAAGGATGCAACTTTGAATCCAAGGTTTTCCAGAAAGTCTGTGATTTACTGAACATCCATAAAACACGGACTACAGCCTTACATCCACAATCAGACGGCATGGTTGAACGGTTTAACCAGACCATTGAAGAACATTTGTCAAAGTTCGTAGGTGAACATCAGAAAGATTGGGACCAACACATAGCACTATCTTTGATGGCATATAGATCAGCAGTCCATGACACGACTGGACTAACACCAACCATGGTTTTATTTGGAAGATAACTCCGTTTACCCTATAACCTATTATTCGGAACGCAAGACAACCAGGATATGGAAATTCAGGACTACGCGGACTCTCTTAAGGAAAAATTACTATACATCCATGAATTAGTCAGAGAGAACACGGAGAAAGCCAGTGACCGAATGAAGACACGATATGATCTCAAAGCTAATACTATGGGATTTCGGAGGAACGATAAAGTCTGGTTATATAATCCGCAAGCCCCAAGCTAACTCCAATATGGGACGGGCCCTATACAGTCATCAAAAGAATTAATGACGTAGTGTATAGAATTCAGCGTAGCCTCAGAAGCAAACTGAAAGTTGTCCACCTCGACAGGCTGAAAGCATATCACGGACATGAAGTAGCTGATCGAGACGATCAGGTTTAAGAGGGAGGCAATGTCACGACTAGCAACCATCCAAATGTTTTTGTGCTACTCTATAGAACTGGCCTTGCAGCGTCCCGCGTCTATGTACGAGTCATCGCCGGCCGGCCGCGAAGATTTAGAAGACTAGAATTATCTCCATGGCCTGGTCGAGAATCATATAGAGTGGCCTCGGAATACTTCCCGAGTATTCGTGATAGATTTGAGATTGTATATAAGGAGCAGACCTAAGGCGAATGGGAGTTAGTTAATCATTGAGTGTTGAATTGTAAAGATCTAATAGTCGTAAAGTTATAAGAGTAATTTAGTGTGTTTAATTGTATACAGTCATAGAAAATAAAGAGAGTATTATTGAAACGTAGTAAAAGTTGTAATTTTATCAGAACCCACGGGAAAAAACGTAATAATATATTGACTTTATTCGTCGAAATAATTTAAACCTGCATGTTGCGCGGAATGCATTCAATTTCTTCCTGTTGTCATACAAACGACTTAAATAAACATTGTTTCACATTTTTTTAGAAGACTGGTTAGCATTGTTAAACGAATGTCTATCCTATGAAGTAGCCAATGTTCGCTTAGCCGCCGTAACAGCGTTGCCGATTCTGCTGAACGAATATTACGGCTCGCCGGACAAAGCGGAAGTTAACAAAATTATTGTAAAAAATTACGTCGCCGAATTATCACTGGAATTGAGACAGTCATCGAGGATGGGTTACGCTCTAGCGTTAGGTTCGTTGCCAAAATACATCTTGCGGCCGAACTTTAAGTTTATACTGAAGGCGTTGATAGACTCGACCAAGATCACTGTAGCAACTGCAAAGTGGGCCGAAAGCAGGAGAGACGGCGTTAAAGCACTGACTTCGATAGTGTCGACTATGGCTGACGAAATTGGTAAAGGTACGTTAAAAATTCTATGCTAATTTGGGTGGTGCGGATTCTACGTCGAAACTGTCTTATAAATATTTTAGCATCTTGGATTTGCTGTCCGTTTTGTTAATACTGTTTATTTTTCAGATTTTACTGAAGATGATATCACACAAATCTACAATACATTGTTTGAAGGCTTAAAAGACTATACCCAAGACAAAAGAGGTGACATTGGGGCCTGGGTCAGGGAAGCCAGTGTTACTGGGCTGCAGGTAATATTAAAACGTATTTGCAATAATTACACTTTCGCGCTAATAACGGAAACATTTACCTGTGTTGAAACACACTAGAACTACTCTACCTTTTAAAAAGGGGCCCAACGAATAAGAATTACGACTTTATTAGCTTCCTTTCTCACGCACTGAAATCTGTTCTCACGCACTGAAATCTGTTACCAAAATATCACCGTTCGTTTAGTCTAATCTAGACCAATACAAACCCTATGAGCAAACGTGATTCTGACAGGATTGTAGATCCATATTATGTCTCTGCTTCATGGATTATGACAAGGCCTTTGATCGAATTCACCTCAAAACAGGTAATATGAGACATGATGAGAGGCGCAACTGCGACATACTATCAACATGCCTATGAGGGGATATGACGTACCTGATGTCGCCTCTAGCGTATTTTTTTTCCTATCTGATTATTCATTTGCCCTCGATTAGACAGAAGGTATGCATGAGTTTTAACCTTTAGCAAGACGTAGTTCATTGTTGAAAAAAGAACCATATCTCATCTTATATTGTTGGTCTGTTTGTACGCCGAAATATAACTTATTTGATTGATAGAATTGCATTTGCCTAATTCTCTTAGTCAGAGTCAAAAATTGCTTTATTGTCATAAACACAAGTGTTGTTGACAAAGCCATGATAGAAGAAATACGTAAAAAAAGAAAAAAATACAAATAATTATTACCTATAGTTGGTGAAAATAGAAATCATATACAATGAATAGAAAATATTAAAATTAAAAAGGATTAAACATTTTTAAAGTATAGAGAAATCACCTATAAACTAATTCTATTTAACTACCAGTTTAGTTTAAAAGTAAAATACAAGTAAACAGGTAATATAAAAACACAATAGTACAAACAGAAATACAATGTATAAGTAAAATAAAGTTGAGACAAAATGATACAGTCTTGACTAAACACAGAATAAAATAAAGTTGAGACAAAATGACACACTCTTGACAAAACATAGAATAGAATAAAATAAAATAGGCAAGTCACTTACTTATGGGTACCATCATAGACAAAATTGTTATGACGTATGATCAACTATAAGAGTAAAAAAGACGAAAAGCCAGATTAGAAATGGTCCAAGAGGTATTCCTCTATATCATAATATGCCAGCAAGAGCTACAATTCCTTAACTTGCTTCCTAAATTGCTTATCTATCTGCAATCTTTCTCAATATGTTTGTCAAACCTTAACCTATCGTCAATGACTATGCCTAAAACCGTATTAAAATTTGTCATATGATTATGTTCTGTGAGCCTAAAGGGGGGTTCTGACTAGTCAGTTTGAATGAATCATTTTAACTGAATCATTATTAATGAAAATAAGATTAAACGTCGCTTTGTTCACATGTTTTGCTGAATACATCAGCTGGTCCAGATAACTCTATCAGTGATCTCGTTCTCGTAGACATAAAATGCCGAAAACAAAATTGAAACCAGTTGTTTGCAAAGTATATGTTTACAATTAGCAAATGAATTACAAAATATTTTGATCAATCAGAATTGTCCAAAAATTCTTTGGTTTTTTCATCACGCCATCAAAAAACCATTCTGATCAACGAGATTTACGCTCACTAACCCAAACTAAGCAAATCGTTGAACATATTATGTTCTCACACTTCAGTTTGTATTTATTACTAGATAATGATCAGCCAAAATGAATAAAAGTAGAACTAGTTTTCACTTTCACTGAAAGTACGAATTTGGTGATAATTTTTAATGAAAAGGTGTTCTCACGTTCATTATTTGTTCAGTATCACTGAATTAGTCAAACTGCTTCAGCGAAACTGACAAGTCAGAACACCGCGTTAGCTTATTTCATTCAGCACACATTTAAAATTCAAATTCTTCGACTTAGACACATTAAATGACAAACAATAATTGCTGTCGCACCATCGCTTAGCACTAGCCAAATCCTGGTTAATTAATCTGGTTAGTTCATGAGTATTATCGCTACCATGCCATCAGCTAACGATGTGCATCGGCCATGTTTCACTGTGAATGGTAAATCATTTATATACAAAAGAAAGAAAAGTGGTCCAAGAACGGACCCCTGAGGCACACCTGCCGTGACACTCAACTCGTCTGTCTCTCCACCAGCAAATCGAACTTTCTTACACCTATTCGTCAGAAATGATTCCATCCATTTTAAGATAGAACCCCGAAACCCATAGACCTCCAGCTTTCGCAGCAGTATCTCATGCGACATGCAATCAAAGGCTTTTGCCAAGTCAGAAAATACCGCTGCGGCAGCCTCCCCATCATTCAGTCCCAGATACAGCTCCTCCAGCAAGTGAAAAATAGCATCGTTGGTATTCTTGGAGGTTTTTTTTTCTTCTTAATTTCAGATTACGTACATGTATACAATAAATCGTAAAAATAAATATAAAGTGAAATGACGTCAACAAAGAAACGCCCAAACAACGCACTCAAACAACAACAATTCATATATTCCTGAATATTATAGGTTCAAGATTAACCAAGAACTGCTTTAATTTTTGTTTAAAATGCTTTTCAGTTGAGACACTTTTTATATTGTTATCTAACTTGTTATAAAGTTTAATACCCATATAGTAGCGACTTTTCTCAACTAGTGTTAATCGATGTACGGGAAAAGAGATGGCGTTTGTACGAGTGTTAGATCTGTGACTAACATTCACAAAAAATGTGTTTTTAAAAACAAACATGATTACTTCAAATATGTACATAGCATAAATGGTAAGAATTCCCTTAGATCTAACGACACCCCGGCACGATTCAAGAAAAGACATTTTGTAAATTGTTCTTATAAGACGTTTCTGCGTCACAAAAATTTCCCGAACTCTATAGTTAGAAGCCCAAAAAATTATACCATATCTAGCGGTACTTTTGAAATTCGCAAAATACAATATTCTTTTAGAAGACTCATTTAAATACTTTGAAACAAATCTAATACAGTAACAGATTCTATTCAACTTCCCATTCAAATAATCAATGAGACCAACCAGTCTAAAAACTCATCAACATGAATACTGTAACGCGCTAATAAGCAAAATGCTTATCCAGACGCCCATATGCCTGACTCTCTCAGTCGGAGTTAATTTTTTTTATTAGAAAGTCGTGGGTTAAAGTGTTTGGTTGTTAGAAGGGCGCCACTAAATTTTTATCGTGAGAAATTTATCGGAAAGACTTTCGGTTGGAGAAATGGATAATAAAACCTAGAAAAAATACCCGGTGAAAGTGCGAAATAAACAATATTAAATAATTAGCTAAATAAAAACATTAGAATTAAATCAAATGATAGCTATGCATCAGTTATCCAATTAAACACCTGAATTACTAGCAGTGGTTTATTAACACTAAACACGCACGTACAATAGTATATCGTTCATCAGTACCTTCCTGGTACAGAGTATCTTCAAGAAAATCAATCAACCAATTAAGAAGATTTAATCTTAAGTTATGCAGAGATATTTTTTTTCTAGAAAAGTCTACAGCCATGTGATAAAGAGGAAATAATTTCCTAGTAAATTTTATATTAAACAACGAGAGGAATATCTCAAATACAATCTAATACGAATTTATTAGGTGAAATAATTTATAGGAAAATTAGCTTTAAGTAATGAGAAAAAAATATCTCCTATAAAGTCTAATATTCTTTTATACTGTTCTATACTATGAAATAATTTTCAGGAAGTTTAATACTTAGTTAATGAAAAGGAGTATTTCAAATACAACTAGTACGGTTTAATAAGAAAAAAAATCAATGATAGGTTAGCATTACCCGATAACTATTATCTAAATGAATATTAACAAAATCACACTAGAATGAATATTCACAAAATCATTGTTTACTTACTCCCTGGGCAGTAATGTCGTGGAAAATGCCTAATTAATGGAAAAATTTCTGAAAGTGATATATACAAATATAGCCGCTTACGGAAGAAAAATTCGAGCTCGGACGAATCTGTTTTGGGCTTGAAATCAAATAGCAATATTAAATAAATTTAAGGAAGTTCTGCCGTGGGTTTACAGCGAGATATAATTTACATAATGCTAATGTAATATTGGTACTAATTTTACAATGTAACATAAGAAATTAAAAAGTGGAAAACGGTAACAAATTACGGTATTCTAGAGAAATATCTCCTTAAAACAACGCACTATATCGGCGAACTGAATCTCAAAATATCTTGAAATGTTTTATCCGGTATGTACTTCTAATAAGATAGTCTATAGTTTTTTCACTCAAGAATCATCGATAGTGGCAGCAGAAAGCCAAGAGAAAGCTCAATAAAATCGCCTTATTGAGAATAATAATTCTACTTTATAAGGATAAAATTGATTCTACCAGTTTCACTGATGACTTTGGCTTCGATAAATGAAAGACCTAGGCTAGGCACTAATTGGAGAGTCGGGCTTCACCCAAACTCCCGGACTGGTCCACGCTGGAGAAGACGGTTAGGCTCCAACACAGGCGAGGAGGTGCTCAAAAGGCCATTGATCCCTCGGAACGAACCTTTAAATTTAAAGGGTCACCACACCATCTTTCACACGGTGTCTTACAATACAATTGACGATATTGAGTACTTTTAAGCGATACTAGATACTACGCTTGTAGATAAATTGGCCTCTACCAACTCGGTAAAAAACACGGCCGTCTTCACGCCTCGAAGACGTAGCCGAGAAGGTCGTCCTGTCCGCTACCTTCCGTAGATATTCGTAGATATTTCCTACTGACTTGAGGTACTCCTACTGTATTCTGCGATATGTCCGATTTATATCTTATCCCATCCTTCTGGACAACAACTCTTTGGGATCTGTGACTTAAATAAGACCTAACCACTCAAGAGCGCGCTCCCTTACTCCTTACAAATAAAGCTTTTGTAAAAGTATATTTCTGTCTAGGCAATCAAAGGCTCTTGACAGATCCAAAAATACACCTAGTCCCACATTGCCTCTCTCCAAATGTCCCAAGGTTGCCGGTGTAAAATCAAAAATAGCGGTCTGTGTAGATCTTTTGGCAAGATATCCAAGCTGACTTTCACAAAAAATGTTACATTCTGTTAAAAATTCCATCAATCTAACGCACATTACAATTTCAAAAACCTTTAAAAATCCAGGAAGCAGACTTATGGGTCTAAATTTATTAAATGAATCCACTACAAAGGCTTAATTAACGACAATTTTAAAGATTCAGGGAACACGCCTTCCCTGAGTGAATTGTAAAGTGTGTAACAAAGAACCCCAGTGATTGCTGGTATTATCGGACGAATAAGACTTGAAGGGATCTCATCCGCTCCAGAACTGTGTTTGTTTTTGAGTTTCTTAGTTAATTCTAAAAGTTCTTCTTTTGTAACGGCTCTTAAAAATAAAGTTCTGGGGTTTTCTTGAATATTAGATTATTTATATTTTTTTCTATACATTTTGTTAAGTCTGGAATTAAGTCAGTCAAATATGCATTGTAATTATTTGATATTCCATCAGGATTTCCAGCAATCATGCAGTCACTTTTACACTTGATGTTTTTTGTCATTTCCTCATATATTGTCCACATACACTTGTTTTTATTATCAGACTTTCTTATTCTTGCAGCATAGTGTTCCGATCGAGCTTTGACTAATAATTGGTCATATTCTTTTTTTACCTCTCAATACATTTCAGGATACATATTGTTTTGCGTTTTTAAAATTAGAAGATTATCCAATCGACGCTTCACAAGTTCAATTTGTTAATTTTTTGGGTATATACTTTGTGAACATTTTTGATTAGGTTTAAATATTTTTGCTGGACAATTTTGATTAAAAATCATTATAAAATTATTCATAAAAACATACCATTGTTGATTAACATCAAATGGATCCACTTCAAAAACATCCTGCCATTCTTGTTCCATTAATGTACCAAAAAACTTTTTCTACTTACTTCGCTAAAAAAACTCTTAAAATAAGATGTTTTTTTTAGTAACCAAATCTAAACTATAAACTTTTTGGGCTGTATGATCTGAGATAGTAGTGCATAATACAAGACTTGAAATATATTGAGCTGGAACATTTGTGAAGATATTATCAATACAAGATTGTGAAGATGGTGTTATTCTGGTGTTTTTCCAAAATTGTGGGATACATATCAAAAGAGGTTAAAACAAAGAAAAGCTATGTCCTAGAATTGCTATGTTTCAAAAATTCTGTGTTAAAGTCACCTGCAAGAAACATTTTTTTGTTTTCTAGGATAATAGTCTGAAGTAGTAATTCCAACTTTTGGAAAAAAAATCAAGTCTCTCTTTTGTAATCGATACACTGAGATTATAACAAAATTTTCATTTTTAAAATTACACTCCACACAAGCACATTAAAATATTCCGTCTAATGAAATGTCTTCGATTTTTCTTCTATTTAGACATTTTAGATTTTTATTTACATAAATAGCTGCACCCCCATAACCTTCTTCCCTACAAAAACTACTTATGTTTTGTAATACAAATACATTTACAGTCTGTATGTTCTTCAAGTAACGCATTCATGAGGTCTAGACTATTTCCCAGCGATTGGACGTTTTGGTGAATTATCCCAAAGATATTATTACTTACACCTACCTGTATCTTATCTACTTTCTTGGGATTGTGTAATAAAGATTTTGAGCGTGCCCTAATTTCTTTTAATTCAGACTTGCTACTATTTGCCAGTCATTTATAAAAAACTACCAGAGTAATTTATTTGATTTTTGTAATTACTTAGTCTTCTTTGGTATACAGGACAGTTTCTGTCTCGAGCTGAGTGCTTATTTTCCTCAATCTTAAATTTCACTTTAGTGCAGTTCACACACTTTAGGTCTGTAGTAGTACAATCTTTACTCAGATGGTCAACAGCAGCACACTTATAACAACATGTTGTCTCTTGGCAGTTTTTGGACACTTGACCAAAACCATGCAATTAAAGCACATAGCCCAGTTAAAATGTTTCTCAACATAAACTTTCATAAGATAAAAAAACCGTTTCCTTTTTTAAAAACTATTTTGCAATGTCCGGCGGCGCTTCCAAGATCCAATTCTCCTTAGCTGTATTACGGCAGTCTTTTTTGGCGATTACTTTGATTTCCTTGGCGATATCTTTGTTTGGAAAGTCATTTGTTATCTGGCTATTTAATCTTATTAGCTCTTCTACAAATGCAGAGTTTAATAGCCTTTATAAATTCCATAATCATAAACATTGGGTTACTATTTTGGGAGTCTCTTATTTTGATTTTTTTTATTTTCAAGGGCGTTTCAGATTTTCCTGTGCTGATCCTCATTATTACTTTCCACCACTAGTGCACCGCTTCTTAGTTGCTTTATATTTTTCAAGCCCCCTTGTATGTCACTGGCATCAATTTGGTTTTTAAGTTGTCGGATTGTTTCATTTGGGTCCGAGATATTGTCTTTTTGTATAATGGTTTCCAGTTTCTTTTTTACCATTTTAGGTGGGGGGTTTCCACGTTTGCGCCTCTTTAGGTTTATTTTCATATTCTGCCCTTTGTGTCACGGTCGTATATGTTTTCTGCTGTAAAAGCAAAGGCTCGGTGGGATGTGCATTGTTGATTCCCGGTCTACACGACTTATTTTTTGAAGTTCTAGAAGTTGTGTTCTGTGCTCTAATGCCATTTTTTCTTTTTCTAACTCGCCAATATTTTATACGTGATACGTGATTAATGCTAAACATTAATGTATATATCCAGTAGCAGCTCTTACCATCTCTTGATCTTCCCTGTTTGTAGCGTTATGTATTATATCCAATGATCCTAAGATCTGCAACAGCATTATATACATATGCATTTGGTTTTTAGTTTCATCGTTTGTTGTTGTAATATTTGTGTTTGATGCTGATCCTACTTGACTGGGGGCAATGTTTAGTCCATTACATTGTTTCTTATTTAGTCTTTTGTTAGATTTTTCTTTCACCACATTTCCAACATTGCTCTCAGTATCCTTTTTTGGCGTAGACAGTGGAGTTGTGCGGGTAACAGAGTTTCTGGGTTTAAAAACGTCGCATCGCTTGGGTTTTTAAAAATTTCGTCTCGAGATTGGTATTCTTCAAAGTTAAATTCCAACTCATTGAGATCCTCTGGTATTTGCGATATTAGACTCTCCATATTGTGTACCTAAATAGGTTTTTATCGACGACGATGTGTTTTGTCTGGGCCGTAAATTATTTAATTTATTTCAGTTGCTAAATATTCTGTGTAATCAAGTGAAGATGACCTGTTTTTCCGCGAAAACTGTTCACTAAACTTCCGTGTTTTTTCTTCTGCGGCTTTAATGCTGCTACTATTTTCGCCCATAATATGGGAGATCTGGAAATTCGCTGCTCAAAAAGCATCCGTTTATAGAAAAGCTAATACTAAGATGGCTGACTGGGGAAGGCTAGCTACAAGCCTTACAGAAATCCCGTCCCATCCAGAGGAATTTTAATTTTTGATGTGTATTAAAGTATCAGTTATTTCTAGAGCCGTTACCTGTGCAAAGTAAAAGGAATCTGCAGGGGCCCTTTGTAAGATGGACAATGGATCAGTAACGCCTGCTGTAATGCTTCCAGTAATTTGAGCGGCAACTGAACAGTAACAAGAGTTAATAGTGTTGGCATCCAGTTGTGCCTTACAATTTGTAGACTTATTAATACCACGTAGTGTTATTTGCGTCGCTTGTTAGAATCCACGCATTATACATTTCCTCATACTGTTTTTTTATTATCACTGCATTTTTAGGTTCTTACACTGCTTCTTGCAGAGCATTACCCACAGATTCTGCAGTCAGATTTGATGAACAAAATTTTATCGAACATAGCGCAACAAGCTGTAGAGAAGATCGATCGAACCAGAGCACTTTCAGGGAAAGCTTTTTACAGTTTTATCTACAAGTAAGTTGATCTATTGTTTTTGTAATTACAGTTTTCAATTGCGGCGTCGCTTATTCTTAGAAAATTTGGTAAATCCGTTTTATCTAATATTTACGATAAATATGGTATTTTCTGCTACTATACAATTTCAAGCATTCGAACTTGCTGATTTTCGAGATTTGATTAAAGTAAAATTTGATGTCAGTTTTTAACTCAACTTTGACCACTAGTAAAAGGCCTGAATCATTCTGTCGCTACTTGAAAATTTCAAGGTTTAAAGAGTTATTCCTTCTCTATTGGACAGTGAAAGCCGCACTTCGGTATAATATTTGACTAATTTTTCAATGGCGATTTTCCAAGGGTTTTTAGCTTTTTTGCAATTTTTTTTGAGAAACTAGAAATCTGGATCGACTTAAAAAAGCTAATGACTTCTTCTTCATCTACCACCGAATTAGTTAATAACGCACTTTTTCATTGAAATCTATGACAAAAAATGTCCAATTTTGTTTGGAGAAATGTGTAGAGTGTTATTACCCCTGCATTTCCTCGTTGTATTACATTTAGTTTTAATTGCAATATTTAGAAATTCAAGATATTGTATCTTTGAATCAAGTCGTGATTCAGACAGAGCATCTCTTAATTCTGGTGATGTAGCTCTGTCGATTTCTCTATAGTTTTAGTATAGCATGGATTCAAACCACTGTCAGTACTTTAAAACAGATCGTATATATGTGATTTGTAGATAATAAACGTAAAGTTTCCTGCCAATGTAATATGTTGTGATGCCCTTAGATTTAGAGTTAGTCTTAGGTTTATTTATAATTTAATGTCGACTTTATTAACTATGTTGATATATTGTGTTCTGAATTTTATACCGTAACTTTTCTTGTGTGACAATTGTAAAAAAACTAATTTTATGAACATGAACAAAGTGAGGGGGGAATCACCTCTGAAATTTTGTACACTAAAATTCCATTTTATCGCAATTCCATGGTAATTAACGCAATTCCATACAATTCCACAGCAATTCCACCCAATTCCATGCAATTCCAGATAATTCCATGAAATTCCAAACAATTATTTTTCTACCCTAAAATATTATTATTTGTAATTTTATTAACTCAAACTTAGTAAGAACAAAGCGTTTTGCACTGGTACTTCAAATCCTAAAAAATGAAATTAGAAATCGAGGACCAAATAATTCACTAAATAAGAAAAACAAGTGAACATTTGCTTTTATTAAACACATATGGGTTGGTTTGGGTTAGAATAATAACATTAAGAATATTACAAACATAGAAGTAGGAACTTGATTTTAACATTATTCTAAAGCTACAGTCTATTTATTTTCAAGAGAAACATGAAGCAAAACATCGATAATCATTACTTGGCGGAAGCAGCATATTGGTCCTCTGGTTGTAAAAATTAAAAAGAATGACAGATAAAAGTCTGCCTACATGCTGATAGTTGTTTATATCGTGTCTATCTTCGCAATAAATAGAGTTTACAAAAGTAGATTACATATTTAAAAAAAAAACATAATAAGTAAGGAATTTTCTTAAAAACAACTTACAAGCAGATAGAACCAATTAACTCACATATAACAAAGTAAGTTGTTAGGCATTTTTCGTCGAGTTAGTACAGGGTGTTCACCCATAATGTCCCCCCCCCCCCTTTAACTTTGTTAATTTTTAAGCTACAAGAAAATAAAAAAACAAAATTGTAGGGTTTTTGATGTAGTATTTGCACACCTAAAGAAAAAAACAAAAAATTGTATATTATACAGGGTAGATCAAAAAGAACCATTTTTTAAAATCTAGCCCCCATTTTTTATTCGATTTTTCGATTCTACCTAAAATTCTAAGCATTTTTAATGTAACACACTATATGCCTATTCCTAATACTTCAGGAGTTATTGACAGTTGAAGTCGCTATTTTTAATTATAATAATAATTCTTTTAATCATATTTAAAACAGAAGTTACAAAAGCACTACTCGAAGCAATGAGGTCGAATTGAGGAAACTCACTATTTACACCTCAATGACTTCAAAAGCTAAAAAAAGTTATATTCTTAGGTGGCTGTTGCCATAAAAAAATAAAAGAGCAAAACAAAATCGCGACTTCAACTGTCAATAACTTCTAAAGTATTAGGAATAGGCATATAGTGTGTTATATTAAAAATCCTTAGAATTTTATGGAAAATCGAATAATAAATGGGGGCTAGATTTAAAAAAATGTTTATTTTTGATCTACCCTGTATACTGCACAATTTTTTGTTTTTTCCTTTACGTGTGTAAAAACTACATTAAAAGCCCTACAATTTTGTTTATTATTTTTTTTGTAGCTAAAAAATTAACAAACTTAAAGGGGGAGGACATTATGGGTGAACACCCTGTACAAACCTTATTAATAGAGCTCAGAATTCTTAAAACTCATTTTTTGAGCTAATTGATGCACAATAATCATCCTGATTTAGGTTTGTTGCTCGGGTTATTTGGTCTACATCTTCTGAGAGACTTGCCAAAACAACACTAAAATTATTATTATTATTTATTTATTCACGGATAAACCACTTTACATATCTCACTATACAATCAAATAATAATAGACAATGCAAAATTAGTTAAAATACTTATATAAAATCAACTTATCTAAAACAGCCTTCTAACATCACATTTAAAAATTTCAATTGATTTACCAAAAATACCAAGACGGTCCTGGAAAAAATTGAGTGTTCTAACAATTCTAGCCAGGGGACCACTCTGACCATAGTTGGTCATGTGAAATGGCACTTTAAAAGTTTCTGTATGCCTGCTACGCCTAGGCGGTACATTTAAATTGATCAACCTCAAAAGATCAGGACAATCAATTACAGAGTTCACAATCTTGTGCAAGAAACACAAATCTACACAAGTCCTCCTGTTTTCCAGAGAAAGCAACCCCAGTTGAGATCTCAAAAACTCATATGAGTACTCCTCTCTCTGAAGCCCCATTCTATACCCAACAATTCGTAAGTATTTATTTTGCACTCCCTGTAACATATCAATATGTGTGCGATAAGAAGGAGACCACACAACAGAACTATACTTCAGGATGGATCTAACCAGAGAGCAGTACAATAGTCTAAAAGTGGCTACGGAGAATTCACACGATTGCCTACCAACAAACTCTGAGATCTTTAAGGCGCGTGATGTAATCGCTTCAATATGAGAGTTAAAGGTAAGTTTGTGGTCGAGAAGAATTCCAAGATCTTTTATTTCTGAAGACACCTCCAGATTATTGTTGTCAATTCGCTACTGAAAACCTATGGGGTTTTGTTTCCTGCCGAAGGATATTTGTTGACATTTTTTAACATTTAGGTCCATTTTATTAAGTTTACACCAATCAGAGAAGGAGATGTCTTCCTGAAGAAGAAGAGCATCTCTAAGTGAATTTACTGGTCGAAAAAATTTAATGTCATCAGCAAACATTAAAAATTTGCTCTGGTTGGGCATAAAGAAGCCAAGGTCAATCAGGAAAAGACTAGAAAGGATAGGGCCACAGTGCGATCCTTGGGGAACACCGGATGGAACATGTATCTCTTTGGACACAAAACTGCCGATTTTTACCATCTGAGACCTGCCAGTCACAAAGCTCTTGAACCATGATAGAAGCGGATCTCTAATTCATATCGCCTTAAGTTTCAGCAAGAGTAGATGGTGGTTGACCCTGTCAAATGCTTTAAAAGTCAGTATAAACAGAGTCAACCTGCCATCCCCCTTCCATTTGATTCAAAATGAAATTCTCATACAGCACCAAGTTGGTCTCAGTAGACCTTCCCCTAAAGAACCCTAACTGTTCTAAGTTAATTACCTATTTCATATCCCATGACAATCTCTCACAGCCAAGCCTGTCCAAGAGCTTTGGTATTTCAGACTGCTCGGTAGTTTTCCACCTCAGTTTTTGGTCCGTTTTTGTATATAGGTTTAAGATAGTTAAGTCTCAAAAAATCAGCAAATTGACCTGCACTAAGTGACAAATTAAAGAGCATTTGAATAGGTATAGAGATTGTGAAAATACACTTTTTCAAGAAAAATTATGGTATGCCATCTGGACCGATGGATAGTTTGGAGGGTAGCCGGGTTATACCCTCAAATACCTGTCCCGTAGAGAAACCGTAACTCCTGACGCCCACCAGCATTGGAATATTCTCGTAAGTAACTCTCCCTGCCCGACCATCAGAGTAAACAGTTGAAAAATATAAGAGATTACATAGCTGGTTTACATCATGGCTCTCCAAGCTATTGTATGTCATACATAGTGGAAGGTTATGCGATATCTCGCTCAACTATCTCAATATGCCTTGTATGGCATATCTGTTCAAGCTCAGCGCACCGCCTACGCAATTCAGCAAAGATATTATGGTGTACATAGTCCCCATGTGCTTTGAACTTTTTATGTGCAATCTTATTATTTATTATGAGACTACGAAGCTCTGCGCTGAACCAGACAGGAAATGTTGAGGTTTTAAATCTCCTCACAGGAACAAATAAATATACAACAGAAAACAGGATATCGTAAAAAATGTCCACACACTCATTTATATCCCTATTCAAAAGCAATGAACACCAATCTATATTTGCTAAGAAATCATTTGCACCTTCATAATTGCCCTTTTTAAAATCAAAGAAATATTCTTCATACCTTATTACCTCTTCAGAATGGTCCCCCAATTCTAGATTGACCTCAATAGAATTGTGATGTACACTGTCAGGAAAAGGCGAATCCACCGCCCTCGCGACAGTCACATCGCTCACACCGAAAAACATAAGGTCCAGAAAAACAGATCGACTATTTGCTATCGTGTTTAGTTGATAAAGATTATGACTACTACAACCGTTCACCAGTGTAAGCGCCGGACTACCCGCAGGGAAGGTTGCCACTAAACCTCAAATTTTACAAAAATAAAATCAATTGTGCTACAATGATCCGTATATACATCAATAGCTGACGATGGCGGAATATAAACACAGCCAAATATATAAAGTTTTCTGCCATATTTAAAATACACAAATACTTGCTCGACCTGATAATCAGGAACTACCAGTCTTCTTGCCCCTAAGAACTTCGTAATAGCTATAAGCACTCCTCCACCACGAAGTTTATCATTTCTAACATCTCCACGATCACATCAGAAGACATCATACTCATTCATGCCAAGATCAGCATTGTTAAAATCTTTATTTAGCCAAGTTTCAGAAAATGTTAAAACATCATATGGACAAATCCTCATTGAAAAAAGTTAAACGAATAAAATTAAATGGTAAGGAATCGCTTTAATTAACTGACGGAAT
Organism: Pissodes strobi; assembly: GCA_016904865.1. Classification (NCBI taxonomy): domain Eukaryota; kingdom Metazoa; phylum Arthropoda; class Insecta; order Coleoptera; family Curculionidae; genus Pissodes; species Pissodes strobi. The sequence goes on along the minus strand of MU182169.1, from coordinate 415,012 downwards.
GTACATGCAAGAAATGTCATAACAGCTCCTTTTTAAGAACGTTGTGGGATGTATTAATTTTAATAAGATCAGCTCGTATTAGTTTAAACGGGCCAGAGCCAATAAGATTTACCATAAAATATGAATTATTGATGCCCTTTAGCAATATCTACATTCTTGGACCAGTTATAATCGTTACCTTCTTATTTAAGAAACGTCATTTTATATTCTCTTTCCTGAACTTTCTCAATTACTCGCCCAATAAACTAGCCTTCCTCATAGTGCACAGCGTAAAAATGTTCGATTTCAATATCCCTATAATGTTCAGAATCTGAGTGCAGACGGTGTGGTTGTTGGATATCCCTGCAGTCGTCTAAAAAAATTTCTGTGTCTGTGGAATCGTCATAAGACAGAACCTCGGATGCAGACTCGGATGAAGATGAAGTATCGTCAGATTCCACCGGTTTGTTACAATATTTCCGTTTCCTAATGCTTTTTTTCTTATCAGCTCTCGACTTCGTTAATATTATATATCTTTTTAGTCTATCGTTACTTATTTGCCCTTTGCTATCACTCAACAACCAGCAAAAACTGGATTTTTTTTTTATTACAGCTGTTCGGTCGTTATGTAAATTTACACAAACGCACTGTTTCTTGATAAATCTACCTTCTTTTCTGAGTAATCTTTTAAATCTAAAGACTTTTGCTGCAATGGTCTCAAGACTGACTCACCATCAATATTTTGCATACTTGTCTCACCCGAGGTCTCACCTTTCAGGTTTTGACTTAGATCATGTAATATAATATCATTTTCTATGATATAGGTCCCGTTGCAGTATGTATAATTGGAATTTTGCTTACCTTTATTTATGAATATATGACGCACTGGATTAAAACACAAAAATCAAAAATATCAATAAGCACCACCACAGAAGTCAAACGTGTTAAGAAAGAGACCGTCTGATGCAAGATTATAGATGAATATATTATATTGCAACGTGCAATGTTAATAAAGAGCTCAGCTCGTGATCTACGCACCTACACTGCTAAAACATACAAGACAAGCTTCATCTCGAGAAGTAGAAGTAGAGCGAAAGAGCGAGAGGCCAATATTGCTCCCTTGGAGCCGAGCTTGGAGCATATCCGGCGTTGTCAGATGGTGCAATTTTTACCGGAATGCGGGATTACTGTCGGTGTCGATGTTTCACATGCAGTAATATTTTTTAAAATATTTTTGTTAATCAATAATAAAATACAGTAAGTATTTATTACATGTTAATTGAAATTTGATCTAGAATTATGTCCTGATAATCTTATTTATATAATGGCGTGCCTCGTCGTTTATGGTAAACAGTACAACCTAAGCTTTCGATTGCGCATAATTACATCCAATATTTTAGTACTCTTTATTAGTAAAGCTCCTTTAAAATGTATTTCATGTATTTCAAGTTTATCAATTTTTATATATATACAAATTTTAGGCAATTCCATGCAATTCCACGAAATACCACGCAATTCCATTCAATTCCTCGCAATACCACGCAATTCCATTCATGTGTAGACCAAAATTCTAAGGTGATTTCCTCCTCCGAATAAAGTCAGTAATTTAGTAAATAGATGCACAATGACTTAGAAGCTTTTTATATAAGATGGAGATCAAATCAGCTCTTTTCCCAGTCTCTGACGTAAGCCTCCCGAACTGCTATCTTAGAGTTGCTTGCTCCTAGATGTAAAATTATGTGCCTTCAACAACCATGTCTGTGTTTTTTTTCCTAGCATATTGACATATTCACACTGTCTACTAGCTAAAACAAGATTACAACAGTTGTGTGTACAGTGCGTGAATGTAGGCAAGAGGAGGATTAAATAGAGATAGATTGATGCAGGAAGGAGCGCGCTGCATATAAAAATGAGCTGTTAACACTAATAAGTACTTAATTGAAATGAGTATTTTCATGTATATAGCCAGTTTATATATATGTTTTACTAATAAAGCTTCTTTTTTTTTAGTAATCCTCGGGTGCCCAATATAGAACACTACGACGAAATATCGCTAATCTTTCCCAAAGACGAATGTGATTTCTTAAATTGGAACTCTGCCGGATCCACTTTTCCCAAGTTTATTCGATTGCTACAGTTTCCTGTCTATACCTACAGCATCTTAGTTGGACTGATTTGTAGTTTGGGTGGCTTAACCGAGTCATTGGTAAGAAAACATACACAATTTACATCAAAATGCCAGGAAAAAAACCAGCTTTGCTTACCCATAAAAGTCTAAATAGGTTTTAGTGTTTAAGTAATGTAACAGGCAGCCAATGAACTATATTTTGTAAGATATAAATAATACCTGATGATCCTTTTAAACAGTAGGCTGTTGTTAAATGTGCCAGGGCAATTTATCAAATCAAATCAAATAAGGCTTTATTGTCATACATTTCAAGAAATTCATTGACAAAGCTGGGAAAAAAGGTCGTCAGTTTGCTAAATACTTAAAATAGTCATACACTAAAGGTTATAATACAGTAATAAAACTTAACATGTCAATAAAACAAAACATTGGTTAAAAATAAATTAAGAGTTAAAAATATAGTTAAAATCAATCACAAACAGACAGAATTAGAAGTCTTCCACACAGACCCAATTGCAAACGTTAAAAGCAGGTAGGTACATAACAGAAACAAAATATTTAAAACTAATTTAAAACAATAAAATAAGACAAATCAACTAAAATTATGCCCGTAGTACTCCTCAACATAATAACATGCAAGTGACACCAGAATGCCTCTGACCCTTTTCCTAAATTTCACATAACTGTTCAGGCTTCTCAATTCCAATGGCAAATGATTAAACATTTTCTTGAAATTATAAAATATAAAGTTTTTAGTCAGAGAAGAAGAAGGAATGGGTAAAGATACAAAGTGTGTGCTTCTAGTATTAACAGCATGTAACAGGTGAGAGGGATTGAAAATGTTGTTTTTGTATTTTCGAAACATTATACATGCAGATTCTAGTATAAAAAGAGATGCCAAGGTCAAGATACCTTCTGAAATAAAATGAGGCCTACAGGATTCATCACGATTCAGACCACAGAGGCATCTCAAGGCTCTTTTCTGAATAACAAAGACCCGTTGAAACAGACCTAGTGAGCAGCAACCCCAGAATGCAATACCGTATCTCAGATGGCTCTCAAGAACAGAAAAATACGCAGTCCTGGCAACAGACTTGTCCAAATGACATTTCACAGTCCAAACGGCATAGCAACCCGCTGACAATTTGCCACACAGTTCTAAGATGTGAGAGTCATATTTTAATTTAGCATCCAAATGCAATCCTAGAAACTTATTGGAACTGCTAGTCCTTATTAATTGACCATCCAGTGATATTTCTCCCAGATCCCCCTTAAAATTTATAATACTGGTCTTTTTGGTATTGAAGCTCAATCTATTGGCACTGCACCAGTTCTTTATCGCCTCTAAGTCCTCCCTTACAAGGTTTTCAAGTTGTGCTGGATCCTGGTGATGCCAGAGGACTGTAGTATCATCAGCAAAGGAGGAACAGCGACCAAAGCCAGGAACAACAGAGGTCCCAAGACAGAACCCTGGGGCACTCCAGCAGACAAAGAACCCACCGCTGATTGCTCCCCAGCTCCCCCCCGGCGTCGCCCTGATAGAAAAGACTCAAACCAGTCGAGAACCGGGCCTCTAAACCCGTAGTACAAAGTTTAGCCAGCAATATCTCATGATCAACACAGTCAAACGCTTTACTAATATCACAAAAAACGGCATTGTTCAACCTGAGGCATAACTGCTCTAGGAGATGGAAAATTGCATCATCTGTATTTTTAGAATTCTGAAAACCAAATTGGGAATTAGAAAGAATTTGGTGCTGTTCCAGAAACTTCAACATTCTCTCCTCCCAATTTTTCTATGATTTTACTAAGGATGGGTAGTAAAGAGATCGGGCGATAATTAGATGGACATTGTTTTTCGCCTGTCTTAAAGATTGGTATAACAGTGGCCATTTTTAGGAAACACGGAAAGAGACCGGACCGTATAGACAAGTTAATCACTTCAACAAGTGCTTGAATAGCTACAGATGGTAAACATAGAAAAATCCGTATTGACATTTTATCATGTCCAGTGGTGTGCTTGTTCTTTATTCTTCCACAAACTGAAAGAAATTCCTCAGGTACAATTGGTGTAAAAAAGAACGATTGTGGGATGTTAAATTGATGTAAATATTGTGAAGCTGAGGACTTGTCAGTAACAGTTTGTTGTGAGAGATTTTGCGCTATAGAGCAATAATAACTATTAATCTCATCGGCAGATATGTTATCTACTACTACCTTATCCTTTGAACTACTGCCACGCAGATCGTTAACAATATTCCATATTTCCTTTTGTTTGTTTGAAGCTTTGACAAGTCGACAATCATAATGCAGGCGTTTAGAAAGTTTGATGGTTTTACGGTATATATTTCTATATGTTTTATAATAAGTCATAAAAAAAGTGTTATGGAAGAGATATTTTCTTAATGTGTGAAGTGATCTCATGTTTTGGCCTGACACTTTTAGTCCCTTGCTAATTCAGGGTGCTTGAGGCTTGTGCTTTAGAGTGCGAATGGGAAATGATTTGTTAAAAATATTATTTATTTGACCGTATATTGATTCCAAAGGCTTTTCAGTATGTAAGTTGTTATTCCAGGAATGATCAGAACATAACTGATTTAATTTGGTATAATTCTTCCTTCCAAATATATGACGAACTCTTTTAATAGATTTAGCTTTAGGCTTTTCAGAGCAGAATTAAAAATAAACTGCGTGATGGTCAGATAGTCCAGCATACTTAACACTGCAGTAAATTGTGTTTAAGTGAAAATTTGAACAGACATAGTCGATTGTGGTCTGTGTCTGTGCAGTTGTGCGGGAAAAGTCTTCTATATGCATGACAAGACCAAAGGAAAATAACAAATGATTTAGAGATTGGGTATTTGGATGAGTCTGATCACAAAAGTCCAAATTAAAGTCACCTGCTAGAATTAAGGAAAATTTTGATCGCAAACTATGGACCACCATCTCCAGTTCATAAAGAAAGTTTTCAATATTAGAACTAGGGGAACGATAAATACAAATCACATAAACATCAATAGTAGAAGAATAGACAATACAAAATTCAAAATCTTTTTCCACCCGTAAGAAGTCAAATTTCGTTAATTCCACAAAATTTAAATGTTGCATACAATCATTTTTGATCAGAATTATACAGCCTCCATGTTTAAAAGTTGGCCGGCAGAAATTTGCGGCTATGCTATAATTATTTATACAAATGGGTTCTCCCTGTGTTAGCCAATGCTCAGTTAATAAAATTATGTGAGGATAGTCAAGACTTTCTAAAAAAATATCCAATTCGTCAACCTTCGATCTTACAGACTGAATATTAACTGATGTTAGTAATGAGCAGTTAACAAGGCCATTTTTTTTTTCAAGATTGTTCTGCTTTATCATAGTTTTTAATGACGTTTTCATTGAGTTAATTAGTATCTCCTAACCGCATTGTAGTTTTTCTGTTTATGCCATATATCACAGAGTCAGTACCTTACTTGAATATGTGCTGCCCGGATTGAATGCGGGTGAAAATAACGCCATGTAATTTTCCTCCTTGTCGTCCGATACTTATGTATATACATAGTACGTTTTGTTTTAAAGATATAGCTTATTTGGGTTTTGGTTCTTTTCCGTAGATCCTTTTGTTATTGGAAAACTCACATCCTTTGATGACATGAGTAAGTATTAAGTAGCACATTTTATTTGTAGGTAAAATGTTCCGGTTCTTCATTATTCGCTTACCTAAAGAAAGAAGAGAAATCCAAGGGAGCAGCAGAGATAAGAAGAATATGCGAAACGATTCATACAATATTTATAGATCATCAGAGGCAGGATAGAATAACAGTTTCGTTATTTAGGTAATTTGTTTCATTCTTTCGTCAAACGTATAAATACTTCAAATTCATTTATTGCCTTTTTGGTTGTTACACTTTGGGTGGTCAGTTATATCCATATTCTTATTTTAACCAGTAAACATCACTTGCTACACAAAAAACTATACTCTAAATAAATAGAAATCTTATATTTAGGTTTAAACAAAGTCAAAGTCAAAAAATGCTTTATTATATAAAGAGCTCTTGCCCTCATTTACAAAGCTGTAAAAAAAAGACTTAGGTTTGAAACAAACTACCTACATACTTACAAAGAAAAATACACATCAAAATTTTATTAAAGCTTGCAAAGATGAAAATTGTTTCAAAATCTACAAAATACTTAAATTTAACACTCAATAAATGGTTAAACAACACAAGCTTACTTTAAGGTCACAACCAATCGATGTAAAACCATTGAAGATAAGACTCCTAAGATAAAAATCATCTTAAGAATCATATTAAAATTACCCACAAGCTTAAAAACAATGGGCCTCAATACACAACACTCAGTGACAAGTTAGGCAACCACACTCTTACTTAAAAATCACAACACATTAACTCAAAACTTGTAAGGGTAAAAGTCATACTAAAGTTGCCATAAAAAACCCTAAAATTAAAGGACATGAATACATAACATTAATAATAAAAGCAACCACGCATGCTTACGTAAACTTCACAATACATCTTGATAAAACTCATTCACATTGTAATATGCTTTCTTTAGCAACAGGCTAAACAGTCTATCGTTTTCTATATTCTTACATTCCAGAGGCAAATTATTGTATAACTTTACCCCCTTATAAATAATTGATTGCTTTGTTAGAGTACTCCTAGGAACGCACAAATTTAAATTCACACTATTGTGCTTTGTCACGTATGTATTTGTACTAGAGTTGTTAGCTGTCTTATATTTTTTTCGCACCAACTCTACCGTCAAAAGGATAAATATACTTGTCAATGTGAGAATCCTCTCCTGACCAAAAAGCGGTCTATAGTGATCTCGGTAACCAACACCACCCAAATATCTGACAGCCCGCTTTTGAAGGACAAAAACGGACTGTACCTGCTGCTGACCAGCAAAGCCCCAAAATTCATTTCTATATCTCAGATGAGATTCCACCAATGCAAAATATACATTCCTTGCTGTTTTACCATCAAGTTCTTTGCGAACTACTCTGATAGCATAACACGCAGAGGCCAATTTAATCTTTAAATGATTAATGTGAACATTAAATTTAAGTTTGGAATCAATAAAAACACTCAAAAATTTAGAGCAGCCTTTACTTTCCAAAAGTTGAGTGAAACATTAGGAGAGGCCCCCTTAAATGGCATAACATTATTTTTAGATACATTAAAGCTCAGGCTGTGTGATTTATGGTTTTTAAAAAATTAAACAGACAAGTCAAGATATAAAATTTTAAATTCAAAGCACGTTCAATGATATGTCTTCAAAAGAAAACACACACATATGGGCACATCAGGTTAATATTATGGGCCAATAAAATGACTACTACCAAATGTTAGCAGTAAACACAGTCCATCCCTCCCACAACGTCCCAACGATGCACAAAAAGCCCGTGAATACAGTAAAATGGATGTGAGCTAAAGAACTTTTAGGATTTGCTTAAATTTTACGTAGGGTCTAATCCCTGTCATGCTTGGTGGAAGACAGTTAAACGCTTTATACCCTGTAGTAGAGTCCTTTTCTCATACAAAGTTGGTGCATGTTTAGGCACTCTTAGGTCAGACCCATGCCTTCTTACAACGCCACTACCACCATTGCTCACAAATATATTCTTATGCCAATATACGTAACAACACAGACTATATAAGTACACTGAATAAACTGTCATGATCTTAAGCTTATTAAATAGTGGTACGCAGGTGTCTAGGAAGTAAGCTGTACACATCGTTCTTATAATGCGCTTCTGCATTACAAAAATACGGGACATCACCTGGTTTTGGGCTCCCCAAAAGAAAACACCATATAGCAGGCGGGAATGAACAAATACATAGTAAAATGATAGCAGGGAATCATAGTTAACAATATCCCTTAGCTTATAAATACCATAGTTTGCCGATGAAAGTTTCTTGCATGTTGCCTCACAATGCTCATGCCAATTTAGGTTATTGTCTAGTTCAACCGCACGAAATTTTAGGGTTTTAACCTGTTTTATGGGTTGATTATTTATATGAATTACATATTGTCTATTGACTTGACTTTATTTTTGTTTATAAATTCGATAAAGTTTGTTTTATTTGTATTTAATAAGAGCATGTTCTTTTTACACCAGTCATGTATTCGTGCAGCAGTCAGATTGGCTATCTGATAAGCTAGATTTGACTCCATAAGTTATCACAACAGAGGTATCCTCAGCAAACTTTAGAACTGACACCTTCTCACGACCCACACCAACATTTAAGTCGTTACAAAATAGGAAACGGAGGAGGCCAAAGAAAAACACCTTGAGGTACTCCTATGGATGTAGAGACAAAAGAGGATTGATTAGCCAAACCGCCCTCCAATCCCTTAATGTATACTGTTTGTATGCGATCTTATAAAAACGATTTGATCCAGTTCAGACTAACACCCCTGACACGTACCCTTTTAAGTTTTTCAGATAAGATGTTATAATGCAAGTTAAAGGCTTTGCTTAAATCGAAGTAAATACTAATTGTTGTATTGCTGACATCAAGGGAATTAATTGTGGCTAATATATGTTCAAAAAGAGCTATCTGAGTTGATCGATTTCATAAAAAAACATGGTGCATAATACTGAAAAATCAAAAGGTTTATAGGAAGCAGTCTTTTGTAGAATACCCTTTAGGAAACTTTTGAAAAATCAGATCAAATCAGGCAATTATTCGGCTATACTTTTCCAAAAGGCTCTTATTGCCTTTTTATGTAAAGGTATGATTTGACTTTTTCAAATTTGTAGGGAATATTCGTTTAAGAAATGACTTGTTAATTATGAATGAAAGTAGTTTACATATTAAAAGTGATATATTTTTTAAGAGACTACATGGGATTTCATCTAGCCCTGTTGACCTTTTTGAGCTTGTGTTATTGATTCTACGTCCACAGGAATAATAAATAATGATCTTTCATTAACAGAATTCTGCTCATGCTGGTTCTCCACTTCATCCCCACCAACCATCGGAAGTTCACCAAAATACTCTCTAAACAGATCACAAATTTTGTCAGCATCAGTGTTAAATCTTAATCCTTTCTATCTCAAAGTAATGAGCATTCTTAATCTTATTAGTTTTCTGTTTCAGGATGTCCCTACACACTTACTGAGATTATTTGAGGTTGCCATGTTGTTATATCATGGAACTTTTTTTCCGTTCATTTAACATTTTCCTATATTCTACTGATTTATTTTTATAGAGTGTTAGTTTGTTCGGCTATCATCATGACGCTTTAGCCAGTAGAGGATTTGTACTTTTCAAAATTCAAAAAACGCTTTATTGTCGCGGAAGTAAAAAAAAACTCATTGACAAAGCTACTGTGAAATCACAGTACACAAAAAAAAATCTGGGTATATTTAATCCTAAAAATAAGTACTTGTTAATATACACAAACTACAGTAAATATGACAAACGACAGATACAGAGCTATAAAATAAAAGTCATACAAATAAAAGAGTAAAAAAAATAAAACAACAACATTTCCGAGGGTACATTAAAATATAAAGCAATGTTAAAACATAGTCAAAAAGAAAATAAAAAAAACAATAACAATAAAATAACAGTCAAATCTGTAATTAAAAAAGTCATCAATCGAATAGAAGGCCTTAGAAAGCAGTAGAGCTTTAGCTTCTTTCCTACATTTTTTATAACTTTGATTATCAACGGTAGGTGATTGAATATTTTCTTACTGTTATAAAATATTGAATCTCTTGTTAGACAGTAAGATGGAATCGGTAAGTTTGTTTTAAATGTTTGTCTAGTGTTGTGCACAGAAGGAGAATGAGGGTTTTATATTTTTTATACATTAGACAACATGCTTCCAACAAGAATATGCAAGGTAAAGTTAGTATTTTGTTGGAGATAAACACGGGTTTACTCGAATCCCTGATGCATTTAATAGGTAATTGGCATAGTGACCCCAAAAACATATCCCATATCTTAAATAAGACTCAATCAGTGCGAAATAAGCACCCTTTGCCGTTTCAAAGTCTAAACTATTAGAGATAATTCTAATTGCATAGCAGCTTGATGCAAGTTTTCTACTTAATTTAGTTAAGTGAGATTCAAATTTCAGCTTGTCATCAATATAAATCTCTTAACGCTTAGATTATTTATAGTTTGCATGCCAAGTGAAAAGTCATTAAAAGAACATTTAAAAGTAATAATATTAGTTTTAGGAATATTAAAAGAGAGTACATTAGCATCGGTCCACTCTTTAACCTTTATCAGATCATTCCTGACTAGATCTACAGAATTTTTATTCATCCAAAGTATCGTCGAATCATCGGCATATAAAGTAAATTTGCCCTTTATATGAATTTTGATTATATCATTAATATAAATTAAAAATAATAGAGGACCGAGGACAGAACCTTGGGGTACTCCATTTGAAAGCCTATCTTTAAAATGAACCCCTTGAACCCGCTCGGACAAGTAAGATCTAAACCAGCTCAAAGCCACTCCCCTAATGCCATATCTTTCCAGTTTCCACAGCAGTATTTCATGATTAACGCAGTCAAAATCCTTCGATAAATCACAAAACATTGCTGCGGCCACCTCTCTCTCATTAATTCCCAAGTACAATCTTTCCAGAGAAGCAAAAATAGCGTCATTCGTTCCTTTCTATTCTTGGAATCCGAACTGCTCAGCGCAAAGTAAGTCATACCTTCTCAAAAAAAAGTGTAGTCTCGTTTTTACAAGTTTTTCGATTTTCTTTGATAACGTAGGCAGTAGCGATATTGGTCTAAAATTTGAAGGAGTGTCAGCATCGCCACCTTTAAATAATGGTACTACGGTTGCTATTTTTAGGCAAGGAGGGAAAATTTTCTATGTAAATAAATGGTTAATTGCTTCCACAGTACAGTTAAACATTCTCAGGCAAATGCAAATTCCAAGAACATTTCGTCCCAGCCAGAGGATTTCTTATTATTTATTTTCTTGAAAACAGATTTAATTTCTGCAACATCAGCAGGAACTAGATAAAATGATTGAGCAACATTAACATTTGGAAAAACTGTCTAAAATCAGCATGTGACGCTGTTTTACTGCTTAAGTTATCCGCTATAGTACAATAAAATTGATTTATTCTGTCAGAGTCAAGATTAGAATGTATAGGTAAACTACTATTTTTATCTCTTAAGTCGCTGACAATTCCATGACTCCTTTTGCTTGTTTTTAGAGTTAAATATTCTATTCTTAAAGTATAAAGATTTGGCAGCTTTAATAGTTTTTCTAAATATTCGTCGATAATTATTGAAATAGGAAATAAACACATTGTTGTTAAAAGCAAACCTTTTTATGTAATGCAAAGATCGCACATTTCTCGATGAAATTCTCATCAGTAAACCAAGGTTTTTTTTTTGTTTAGATTTAATTCTTCTGTAAGGAAATGACTGTTTAAAAATGTTTAGCAAACGTGCGTGACATTTCTCAAGAGGACTCCTAGCATTCAGGACATGGTACCAATTGAGTTTCATCCATAGATCACGAAGCTTATCCGTGTTTTTCTTATTAAACAATCTTTTAAACTCTTCTATAGGCTTTGAAGGATTTGAATGTATAGAGAAAATTCCCGCGTTAACCACTTTACATTCCACAAAACGATCCCAGTGATTGTTGATGAAACAATTCCGAAACGCGTAGGAGTTTCAACATGCATCTTCAAGTTAAAAGAACGCAACAAAGATAACAGTTATTGTAATATAGGCGTTGAGTCGAGAAAATTAATATTAAGATCCCCCGTTAACATTATCGTTGCCTGTAATGGAAACTGAGATAAGAGTAATTCTAATTTATTAAAAAGAATATTAGCATCACTACTAGGAGGTCTATAAATGCACAAAATAAAAATTTTTAGAATCGAACAATAGACTACAGAAAACTCAAAAGTTTTCTCTACAATTAAATTATTATATTTATCAACATTAATGTGATGTGAGAAATCTCTTACTTATAAATATTGCTGTACCCCCATGAATAGAATTAGAGCGGCAGTAAGTGGAAAGTAGGGAGTAATTATCCAAATATATAGGTTCATTACACAGAGCCAATACTCCGTGAGAAGAAGCAAATCGGGATAAAGATTATCATTCAAAAATATAGCCAGTTCATCGCTCTTATTTCTTGCGCACTGAACATTCAATAGCATCAGGGAAATTTTTCTAAGCTGGGTAGGGGCCCTAAAAAAATCAGAATTTTTATTTGAATCTTCTTCACTATTTTTTAATTTATTTGTGTCTCTTTGAGGATCCAAAAGCTCAGTGGCTATAATGGATTCATCAGTAGTTTCTAAAATGTTCATATTTACTGGTTGCCCTAAGTCATTATTAAACCCACACTCTACCTCGGTGTTTTTTGAAAGATTTTCATCTAATGTACTAATCCCACCATTATTATTTTTTATTAATTTCCAAGTCTGAAACTAAACTAACATACTTGAGAACAATATTCGTTCTGGAAGAATTGTTACAAATATACCTAGCAAAAAGATCACACAAAGACTTACCATTAAACTTAAATTTAAAATTACAACTAGAATTTTCTATGAGCTTAATTGAAACATTAATATTACGCTCCAAGAAGTTGTTCATATAAGAAGTAAATTTTTGCAAACTATTGAAATCTATGTAACCGTTATACTTATAAAATATTACATTTAGAAATTTTCCACATGCTAAAATATTGTAAATATCTGCATAATTCAAGTTATTCATTTTACATTATTATCACAAAATCATTTTGGGTGTAAGGGGCTATTAGGTTAAACGTATTTTGAGAAATTGCTTTTAAAGGTGCACCTGTCACTACCCTACCTTCTACACTAAACAAGTTACTATCCAAGACCCTGGTCATATGTAAAGAATGGTCTCTTGCACTTCCATCTCCATAGATCAGAACTTTTGTTTTTTGTAAAGACTGGCAGTACAGGTTCCTTTTGTATCTTGGGAGTAGCCTCGGAATTTTTTTTTCCTTCAACTTGATATGAGTATTCAGATCGCTCTCAAGATCTAAGCTCCAAACTTCACAGTATTTATCTACAAATTTCTGTAACTTTATTATTTCTGTAGCATACATCTCATTTTCTGCTGACAAACATTCTATGCTGGTTAACATATTTTGATTAGTAACTTTCAGTTCATCCAAAGCTACTTTTAATGATAGAATATCAGATTGCTTTTTTATACATTCTTCCTCAAGTAGGTCAGTTTTAAGAATATACTCATTTATGACTTTTTCTTTAGAATTGGTATCAGTTTGTGTATATATTTCAGATAATTTAGGATTTACCTGGGCATAGACGTCACTTGTTAAAATTTTAGTCTGACTGGCTCTATCCGTGAACTGCCTTTCAATGATCAAATTATTTCTTGTAGTAATCTCTTCATTTTTCTTCTCAAATAGCTTAATCTTTTCTTGTTGTTTTTCCATATCGCAAACGAGTTTCGATTCATTATGTTCAGCTTCCTCTGCAAAAGTGACCGATTCTCTCTTTTAAGCCTCTTTATGTAATTTGTTTTGTGGTTAATTTCTTGCCTCTGATCAATTACAATCTTTTTGAGATCTTCAATTATGTTTTCATGGTCATTTTCAACAGCCATTTCATGACATTCATTAGAGCAATATATTAAGCTGTTATTTATAATTGTATATTTATGATTAGACCTTTTCCAGCAGCTAGGATGAATAAAACTTTTGCAAATTAAACAGTACCAATTATTCTGTTCTTTATTTCTACAACATTTAAATTTTGAAGTCATATTTAATATTCTGCTCCTGAATATTATTAAACTAAGAAAGTCCGGTTCTGAATACACTTTCGTAGACAGCTGTGAAATTGTCCCTTAACGAATAGTAAGTAAGTAAAACCAAATAAGTGCTGTTTAATTTTCCATTTAACTAAATCTAATGAGGTGAAAAAAAACGTTTTAAAATTTTTTAATTGAAACAAACGTACGATTTAAAATCTACAATGTTTAATAATCTAAACGGATATGTAAGAAGTCGATAGTTAAAATGACAGTTTAACTATTATGATATGTAATAAATCGCCTTAATATTTGCAAGTGAAAGAAAATTTCATTTCATTTTAAGGTTTCTAGACAAACTATTCGATTCTGGCTGCGCAGCTGTCGTCCTTGAAGATACGAATAGCGACTTTGCCAAAAGGATTTTAAAACTCGTCCAAATCGAAATATCCGGATGCAAAGACATTTACAAACTAATCGACGGCATAAGCGTCATGTGCCAGTTTATACAGGTATGAGTTAGTTAGCATAATAACTTATTTTATTTTGTATTAAGGAGATAAAGATGCACACCAACTATTGATATAAACGCTAATCAGTCGGTCGGGTCGGTACAACGATTAAATCGATTTACAAGATATCTACCAATCAATGAGAGCTGTTACGGCAAACAGAGGGTATCGCTGTAATGCTGATAAAGTACTGATTTTCTGCTGAATACCATACATTAATTTGCCAACGCACACAGCCAATCAGCTTGCTTCGGGCTGTTGCATGCACAGAGTACGGATTATATCAGAATTACCCATGTCTTTATGGTCCAATGAATTGCTTTCATATACCATTTAGTCCAGTGATCAAATTAATGTGTGCTCTGCTGGATCATCAGCCGTTAAAAAACAACGCGAAAGCAGAGTTGATAGTTGGTTTATGTTTTCATAGTGCAAATTTTTGTTATTTTTTTGTGAAATTCCCTATCATTTATCGGTTCTATTGTTTGCCTTGGATAGTTTTGGGCGTTCTACACATATTCCAGTAAAAAAAAATCCTCAAAAAGTAATAGAATTGCAGTGATTTAACTGGATTTGATTTTTGGGGTTATGTCGCTTTGTTTTGTTTTTATCCTATAAACTTAGCCGATGCCTAAACCCTGATCTTAAAGTGCCAAAAACTTTTTAAACTCAGCAATATGTCCCCACACACTGTTCTGTTAGGTAGTAAGCCAGGCCATGCCTATAATTTCTTTTGTATGATCTTTCATAGATAGACATGACTTCGATAGCTCTCGCTATGTTACAGAGTATTGACACTAATCCAGTGGCGTAGCTACCGGGTGGGCCAGGGGGGGGGGGGCAAGGCCCCACGGCGCCATGAGAAATTAGGCGCCGCTCCGAATTTATAAATATGCTAATGCTAACAATGCTCATGAGCTTAACTGCGTTTTTAAATTAATTAAATTATAATACAATCAAAGATCAAGGACCAAAATATGTATTAAACTTTTTACCCAACCAATTAATTTGTGTCAGGTATTTATTATTTATTCTCTTCTTCTTTTTCTTAGGTTAGGTTTAATTGAATTTAAAAATTGTATTATTTGTATACAAATATTGCAGAAACTTTTTATATCCCATCTTCCTCCTCCAGGCTGGAGAACACCGAGGTACAAAGTCTGGAGCTGATCAATGACAGTTTGTGACAAGAGGAGCTGCCTTGTATTAGCTGGCAGGAACGTCAAACTGGTGAGAGCAGTTTGATTACGGGGAGTGACGCCCTCGCCATTCCGAGTTGCCACGGGATGTGGCCCATCAAATCCCATCGTCCTCCCCCAGGCTGGAGCACACCGAAGTACAAAGTCTGGGGCTGATCAATGACAGTTTGTGACAAGAGGGGCTGCATTGTATTAGCTGGCACGGACGTCAAACTGGTGAGAACAGTTTGATTACGGGGAGTGACGCCCCCGCCATTCCGAGTTGCCACGGGATGTGGCCCATCAAATCTCATCGTCCTCCTCCAGGCTGGAGAACACCAAAGTACAAAGTCTGAAGCTGATCACTAGGGAGTGACCCAACAAACCCTGTTTTTACCCCTGTCAGACTAGGGACCACCAAAGGAAAGAGTCTGAGGCCGATTCATCCAGTGGAAGCGGCCCTAGGTGGTAGGTGCATACGCCTACTCGCATCGTCCGGTGAAAGACCACCCCACCAGAACTGGGAAGCGCTAAGTGGTTTTCCCGAATCACGTTCCGTTTCCGCGCTGGTGGTTCCGGGTTCCACAGTAGGAATATAATAATATGGACATGATGGTGCTTCCAGGATCAAAATATTCCGGAGGTAAACTCCCCGGCCATTCGGATCTCCGGGCGCTGGGTGGCCCTGGGAGCCCTTCATTCCGCATTTCATAGACAGCAAAGATACCGAACCAATTTAGAATTGATTTCTGCAACATAAGAGGCCTAAATACAAACATAAATTCGGTACACCAACATCTACAAGCAAATAGACCACACATACTAGCCCTTACAGAAACACAAGTATGTTCTACAACAACAACTGTGAACTACCCTTATCCTGGTTACGACTTACATACCCGATTTAGACATAAGTTCGGAATATGCCTTTTTGTCCGAAGCGACCTTTCATGTCACCGAGAGGAAACACTCGAACCGAACAACCTTGACGTCATGTGGCTCAAATTCACCGCCAAGGGATTAACCAAGTTTATATGTTGTCTCTATCGCCCTCCGAGCGATAGAGCCTACCAAAGCTTTTTTTCAACACTAGCTACCACTTTTGACTCAATACAGGTTGATCACCCCAGTTCAGAATTAATCGTTCTGGGAGACTTCAATGCCCACAACACCAACTGGCTCAAACATCACAACAAGACCGACAACGAAGGTAGAGAGGCTGAAGCATTCGCCATCAGCTGCGGGCTTACTCAAATTGTAGACGAACCAACTCGAATCTCAGAGAGGGGCGAATTCGCCGCCCTCCTGGATCTTTTTCTAACCACCAATCCTGACCAGTACACAGTTACAGTTGGTCCGCCATTAGGTACTTCAGACCACAAACTTATTACTACGGTTTGTGAATTGCCACTCATACAGAAGGATCCACCATTGCCTCGCAAAATCTGGCATTACAATTCTGCAAACTGGGACGATCTAAGGGAGTTCTACCTAGATTTTCCTTGGCTCGACGTCTGCTTTGGCGCTGACGACCCGTCAGTCTGTTGCGAAAAGATCACGCAAGTAATCTCCTCAGGAATGGAAGCATACATCCCAAATTCCATCAAGTTTCCATCAAAAGGAAAGCCCTGGTTCGACAAAAGATGCGAAAGAGCTGTGGGTAAGAAACAGCAAGCCTACAAGTACTGGCAGCAAAATCAGACCGCTGAAAATCGGAATTATTTTGTCCAAGCGAGAAACGAATGCAAGCGTGTTATCGACGAAACTAAGGACAAACACAATCAAAGGATCAGGAATAAACTTTTGCAATGCCCCAGTGGCTCCAGGAATTTCTGGTCGGTAGCAAAGGCAGTAAGTAACAACTTTACAGAAACGTCTCTCCCACCTTTGACAGACGAACGTGGCACCACGGCGACTACAGCCAAGGAAAAAGCAAACATGCTCGCTAAAATGTTTTCTTCGCACTCTACCTTAGACATCCCCCAAGGCAAGACTCTCCCCACCATATCGAACCTCAACACTACTATGGCAGAAGTCAAATTTCATCACCGTGATATTCGTTAAATCCTTAAAAATCTAGATACGCAAAAGGCATCAGGACCGGACGGAATACCTACCATCGTGTTAAAGAACTGCGCCAACGAACTAACACCCGTTTTTTCCAGGCTTTTTTCTCTGTCTTACGGAAAAGGGATTTACCCATCTTCGTGGAAAGTCGCTCGAGTGCAACCTGTTCCAAAAAAAGGCAAGAAAACCACGCCCTCAAACTATCGTCCAATTGCCTTGCTTCCAATAATCTCCAAAGTCATGGAACGTGTAGTCAATCAGCAACTACTCAAGTACTTCGAGAACAACAAAATAATCAGCGATAATCAATACGGCTTTCGCAAAGAGAGATCGACAGGAGATATATTGGCCTATGTCACTCATATATGGAGTAAGGCAATTGAGAACTACGGAGAGTCTCGAGCGATTGCGTTGGATATTTCAAAGGCATTCGACAGAGTTTGGCATGACGGACTGCTCAACAAACTACCGTCCTTCGGACTGCCAGCCTCTCTCTGCAGATGGCTTGCCAGTTTCCTTAAGAGCCGATCTCTGCACGTTGCAGTCGATGGACACATCTCGGACACATTCACCATCAACGCGGGCGTGCCTCAGGGCGCAATACTTTCACCAACTCTGTTCCTCATCTATATTAATGACCTGCTGACCGAAACAAATAATCCTGTTTACAGTTTTGCAGATGACAGTACCCTTGTCTCCCACTTTAGATCAGAAAAACCCTTACCAGCGACTGAGACTCATCACCGTAGACAGGAGCAGATTACAGCAATTAATCAAGACCTAGAGAAAGTTCAAACTTGGGGCGACCGAAATTTGGTCCAGTTCAATGCAGCAAAGACCCAAGCAGCCACGTTTACCAAGAGGGCCAATACAGCGCGCCCTGACATCATTATGGCAGGGTCGACCATTCCTTCATCCTCGTCAATCGGACTGCTGGGTATCTCGGTCAACAGCAATATGTCCTGGCATGACCACGTTGCTAACATCGCAAAATCAGCCTCCCAGAAGCTTGGTGCGCTATTTCGCAACAAAAAATTCTATACACCGCAGCAGTTGCTCTTGCTCTACAAAGCGCAAATAAGACCGTACTTATTATTGCTCACATATCTGGGGTGCCGCACCAAAGCACACCCTAAAGCTGCTGGATTCCATTCAGAAGAGCTGTGCGTCTCGTCGGCGACCCGGAGTTGACCCGGAATCTAGATAGTCTGGAACACCGCAGACATGTAGCCGAGATATCTCTGTTTTACAGATACTTTCACGGCAGATGTTCCCAGGATTTGGTCCGCCTCATCCCGCCCCTGGCAGCTCCTGTCAGACAGTCACGACAGACGGCAAGAGCGCATCAGTTCGTCGTACAACTGGAAACACCTAGAACATCGCTTTACAAGAACTCCTTTGTCTGGCGCACTGCATCACTGTGGAACTCACTCCCAGGACATCTGTTTCCCACTAATTACAACTTACAAATATTCAAGAGCCGTGTCAATCAACATCTTCGCACACACACCGCTCATCGAGCGCCATAGGGTCTCCCTTTAGTGTGTGTGCCACTGCCATAAAAAAAAATATATATCCCGGCGGCATATTTACACATCCTCACATACAATGGCACCAGGGTGCTGAAATCGGTTAGGTTTTGTAAGCGTTTGTAGCGCTACAAAAGCTCACTGTTTTGGGCACCTGGAACACGCTGTTATATAATATTTCACTTTTCGCATGGCCCTCCGCTCGGTTCCCTCGCTACGGGGTTCAAGAAAAAGGAACTAACCAGGTGCTAACCGAAACTAACCCAAGACATACACAAAATCAAGAAAAAAACTGTTCAGAAACTTAACCTAAAAATATAAAAAAAGCAACGGGACTTGAACCCAGGCCGCCGATAGCCGCCGAATTGAGACGTAACCATCTAGATCTCTCGACCACGAGGGCTCTTGCTACAAATTGATTGCATCGCAAAGACATGGCGCGATGGCTTTTGTAGCGCTACAAACGCTTACAAAACTTAACCGATTTCAGCACCCTGGTGCCGTCGTATGTTAGGATATGTAAATATGCATCTCGGCGCAAAGGCATTTGGTATATGCAAATTTGTAAAAACGCTGCGTAAGGCGGCATGCGAGTTCAAAGACAAAAATTCCGAAAATCTCGGTCGTAAAAAGTATGTGTTTTTTAGAGTTTCGTATATAGGAGGTACCATTAACCAGACAATTCTAAATAGCCTAGCAATACTAAGCATAGAAAATGAACTTGTCCAAATATTTATTTTGATCAAATAATCGATCAATTTACGTCGATTTAAAACCGAAGAAAGACTCCAATATTTAATTAATTAATTAAGGTTACAGATGTTTAGTTTACGTTTATATTTAAATATGTACGTACCTTTTGGTTGGTTGCCGTTTATATATTTTATATGCATATTCCTGTAAATAAAAAAAGCGTATGCATTATGTGTGCATATAAGAAGTGAAACTTCTTAAACTTAAACGCCCTAGCCTGGGATTTGGTTAAAAAGTAGTTTTTTTTTAAATATATCCCTCAATTAACAAAAAGGGAAGGCCTAAATGGAAAAAAACTATTCTCCATAAAGTTTCGCTTATGTCTTGACAAGGTAATAGAGCAAACCCCATATTTTTATCTTGTAAACTAACAAAGATATCACAATAATTATACGCCCTAGCCTTATACATATCTTCACGGATTTGGTTAAAAAGTTGTTTTTTTTTTAAATATATCACTCAATTAACAAAAAGGGAAGGCCTAAATGAAAAAAACTATTCTTCATAAAAGTTTCGCTTATGTCTTGACAAGGTAATAGTCCAAACCCCATATTTTTATCTTGTAAACTAACAAAGATATCACAATAATTAATCGCCCTAGCCTTATACATATCTTAACGGATTTAGTTAAAAAGAAGTGTTTTTAAATATAGGTATCACTCAATTAACAAAAAAAGGAAGGGCTAAATGGAAAAAAAAACTATTCTTCATAAAAGTTTCGCTTATGTCCTTGACAAGGTAATAGAGCAAATCCCGTATTTTTATCTTGTAAACTAACACAATAAACGTCCGTGACCGTTTTCCGTTCCCTGCCAGCTCGCCCGCCGTGTGTCGGGATCGCGACCTTCAAATTTTACTCCCGGCGCGCGTTAAGAAGTTTCACTTCAAAAATATACGTTTAATATTATGATGTATTATTTTTTGATTAATTTACGTATATACACAAAATATAGGTTTGTTTTAGGCGCCAGCGGATAGGCTTGCCCCCCGGCGCCCACATTTCTAGCTACGCCACTGCACTAATCAGCTAGCGTGTAGCGAATATGTAGTGTTTTGTGGTGGTGTACAGATGAATGTGTACTTAGTGTGTGTGTCAGAGTAGGTTGTGAAACCTAACATAATCGAAGGGCACCTTGTAAGTGCTTCCAGGGCGGGAGGGGATCAGCGACTGCCGAAGGATCGGAGCATTAAGTCTTTCAACTCTGTCAAAATAGTTGCCTATTAATCTAGAGTTGAAAGACTCGAATGTCTCTAGGCCCGTGTCGCGGTGGAGGATTGATCCTCTCACGCACCTGGGGGCGTCTAGTATGATTCTCAAAACCTTGTTTTCAATCTTCTCAATCGTTAAGAGTTGGTGGTCATGACAGATGCTCCAAGTGGGGCTCGCATAAGTTAGGACCGAACGTATGAATGCTTTATATATTAGTAGCTTGGTACTGAGTTTAAGTTTGCTCTTGGAATTTAGCAGAGGGTATAGAGCCGCTATTTGGCCATTGGCCTTACTCACAAGTTTTTTGGTATTAGTTAAGTCTCCTGTCATATATTAGCCCAAGATACTTGGCTTGTCTCAGCCAGGTTATCTTTGACCCAGCTAATCTTAGAGTGGTTTCAGGATTGGCAAGACGGGACTTGGAAAAGAACACTGCCTGGGTTTTTCCCGGGTTCAGTTTAATTTTCCAGTCTCGTAGCCACTTTTCAAGGACGTTGATGTGCCTCTTAAATCTTGATGTTATGATGCGAGGCTTCCTAGACGCGGCAGTTATTGCCGTGTCGTCAGCGAACCGATAGAGTTTGGTGAACGTTGTTCTGGGGATATCGTGCGTAAAAATATTGTATAAAGCCGGCGACAGCGGCGAGCCCTGGGGGACACCAGCACTGATGGGTTTGTGATGGGATTCTACCTGATCCAAGGCAACTACGGAAGATCTGTTGTGCAGATGGGATTGCACTACTTTGACTAACTGATTTGGCATGCCTAGTCTAATCATTTTAATGATTAGACCGTCATGCCAAACCTTATCGAACGCTTTCATAAAGTCTAGGAATATTGCACCTGTGTGCCAACGTTTGTTGAAGCCTCTGAGTACGTCAGAGGTGAGTCGTACCGTCTATTTAGTTGTCCCAAGCCCTGCCCGGAATCCGAACTGTTCCGGGGGTAGGACCTGCGTATTGTCTATGAATCTGTTTATGTGTTTAAGTATTATCCTCTCGGTCACCTTGCCAAGGCTCGAAAGAAGACTTATTGGCCGATAACTACTCGCCTTGTTAGGGCTTTCGCTACCTTTCTTAATAAGTATGACTTTGGCCCTCTTCCAAGCGCTTGGAAAGTGGCCCAGAGTGATAATTGCGTCCGTGATTGTCGCAAGGTCCGTGAGTATGTTGTCCGGTAGCTTCGTCAGCGTTAGGTTAGTTATTGCGTCTAGCCCTGGGGCCTTTCGTGTGTTAGTCTGACGCACGATCTCTTGGTTGTCAGTCAGTGCGGTTTTTGGTACCTGATTCGCGCCCACTGGCATGGACGCGAATATCTGTACAGTCTGTTGAATTCTGTCATGTTTGGCCGTGTGACCGTCTTTGTTTTCACTGAACTGCTCACAGAGAACCTCTGCAAACAGTTCAGCTTTGTCTTGTGAGTCTGTATATGTGACGTTGTCGTTAGTTATGTGAGGCAGCGGTTTTCTGCTGCCTCTGGTTAGTGCTCGAGTCAGTTTGAACACTGAGTTGTCCTCGTGAGTCAGAGTTTGAGTTTTGGTAGTCCAATCCTCGTTCACTTTGTCCGAAATCGCATCCTTGACCCGCTGAGTAAGAACGTTGACTCTGACCTTGACCGCCGGATCACCAGTCCGACGTGCCAAGTTCTTGAGTCCGTTCTTTTCACGGATCAAGGACATGATCTCAGGCGGTAGTCTTCCATGTTTTGAAAACTTGGAAGTCTTAGTGATTGAGGTTAGAGCTACTGTCTGAGTTATTAGTTCTCTCAGTGAGTCTACTGCCCTCTCCAGAGCGTCTACGTTTGGTATGTCGTCTATCGGAGGAGAGTCTTTGAGAATGTTTTGGAACCTATGCCAGTTGTGGCAAGTCTTTGATACATATCCCTGCCCTCTTGAGAGCGGATTACCGTACTCAATCAGCACAGGGAGATGATCTGAAGATAGGGCCGGAATCGCGATTGGAGTCGACGTGATGTCAGTCTGTTTTGTTAGGAATATGTCTAGAATTTCGGGGGCGCCCCTGTCCCAGATGTGAGTAGGCGATCTTGGCGCCAACACTGCGAAGTCCAGGTGCTGCGAAAGCCGCCTTACGGCAAGACCACGGGTGTTATTGATCCTGCAGCCCCACTCGTAATGTTTAGCGTTCAAGTCGCCGCCTAAGAGGATTGGTTTGTCGTCAGTAAGTAAGTCTGCTAGGCTCTGATCTGTTATGTTGGCATTTGGGCTACAATAAACCGAGCCTACCGTCAGAAAGCTTTGCATAAGTTTGATCTTTACGTAGGTGCCTTCAATGGTGTTGTTTTGAGGACCATGATCCACTCACATGCTATATTTGCTCAACAACCTGTTTTTCTAAGGATGAGAAGGGTGTTACCTTTGGATGTACCTCTGACTTATGTGGCTGCGAAGTCTGCAAGGGATGCAGTGGTATTAAGACCACAACAAAGATCAGAGCTCTACTTCTATTGAACAGAGCTTTGATTTTTTGGTGTCCGTCAGGACAAAAACGCAACCATTGTTCAGAAAGTTACCAGTGCAGCAAATACTGAACAAACTCCCGCCAACTCTGACCTTCTCATTAAAGCCAAAGCCAATGAAGTTGAAATTTCATACTTGAAACCTAAATAAAGAAACTCAAGGTAAGAATGAAGTTCTTAAGTCGAATAATAGTCTACTCTCTCAAAGAATAAAGAATCTTCAGGACCAGTTAAAGGGATTCAGCGATTATCCAGTGCACAACACAACCCAGGATCAGCTTTTTGTGAACCTAAGATGAGTAACAGGAAAGGGAAATCCGCAAAAACAATTGTATGGTGTTCAACTGCCCAGAGGACATAGTAAACATAAAGGATATTATCACGCAGGTTTTAGAAAAATGCTCTTAAATCCAACCCGCCCAAATTGATCGTGATGATATAAAAACTTTCAACAAAATTAGGCCAATAAAGGTATTATGCAAGTCCAGTGATCTTGCTTACAGTGTTATACAGAACTCCAAAAAATTAAAATCTATTGCTAATCTAAAACACTTGTCAATTGGTGATGATAGGACACCTAAACAACTACAGGAATGTAGAATGTTACGTCAAGAGGTAGATGCTCGGACCAAAGCTGGGGAGACTGACTTAAAAATTATCTATAGAAATGGTATACCAAGAATAATTACTGATAAACAAAAAAATTAAACTACTAAGTTTGTCTAACAGGAAAAATACATGTATTGCATACCAAAATGTGCGGGGCTTGAACACCAAAACCCATGAGTTCTTTAAATCGGTATCTTCATGTGATAATCACTTAATTGCTATAGAAGAAACTTGGAACCAAGATGGCGTTGTAAGCAATGAGCTTTTTGATGACAACTACGCAGTGTTCAGAAAGAATTGTGATCTCGACCTGATGAATGTGACAAAGGAGGGCGGTGTTCTTCTGGGTGTTAGGTATGATTTATCAGCTACAAAACTTGACCTACAGCGTATCCATGATTGCAGATATTTTGGGTTGTAGACTTGTTTTTAGAAAAATTATTTCTATTTTTGTTATCTATGTCCAATGCAATTCATCTTTAAACCATTGCCAGAATATCTTTGATTTTTTCTCTACATTTGAGCCCATTCAAAATAGTGATGTCATATTTATTCGTGACTTCAATATCACGTCTAAGTCTGAGCTTACAGTACTAAATGACTATCTGGCTTAACAATTCGATACTTTCTCTAATTGCTCTAACACTACCCTCGATCTTGTGATTGCCAGCTTAAACTGCGAGGTATCTAGAGAACTCATGCCACTTATAGTCCCTGAAGATAAATCACATCCCAGTATTAATGTCACAATCTCAATCGATAATAATAAGTCAAGCTTAAGCAATTTTCCCCAAGATCTGTCCAACAAAAGCTATAACTTTAGGAAAGCTAATTTTCCCATATCTACCAACTTATTTATTCTGCGGATTGGACCTCTGTTTTAAATAAAACTGATGTGAACTTAGCTTTGCCAGATTTTTGCACCCAATTACATGACATCTTTAATCAATCAGTCCCTCTCTTTAAAAATAAAAGCACTCATTTTAAATGTCCCTGTTTGTACACTAAACGAATAATAAAAAGTTTAAAGAACAAAGACCGCCTTCACAGAAGATATAAAACGTCAATGCTAACTTCTGATTATAATGATTTCTCCAGTCTGAGAAGGAATATCAAAAATCAAATCAATATTGCTTAGAAGAACTATATACAGAAAACTGAATCCCTTGTTAAAACAGATCCCAAGCAATTCTGGCAGTTCATCCAACAAAAGCGCAATAAAACTCGTATTCCTGGAACCATGACCATTGGAAATCCCTGCAAAACATAGTTAATTATTGTTTTGCTGATTTTTTTTGAGAATGTGCATGCAAATTCGTCGACCTCTGTAGTAAATCAAGAACACGGCCCTCAATGCATAACAATCAAGCCCTTTACGGAGAAGGAAGTACATAATTCTCTTGAAAATCTAAAAAATACACATACTGTTGGCCCTGACCGAATTCCTTCATTTCTCTTACGTGACTGTTCTCAATGTCTTGTTCCACCTCTTCGCCATATTTTTAACTTGTCAATTTCATCCAGCACCTATCCGGATCAGTCAAAAATAGCAAAAATCAATCCTATTCTTAAGGGTGGTAGTATTAATAAGGTTGAGAATTACCGGCCTATCTCGATACTGTCTAAGTTTTCAAAGGCCTTTGAGAGCTGTGTCCATAATAACTTCTTTCATCAATTGAAAAATTTAGTCTCAATCAAACAACATGGTTTTTTTTCTAAGAGATCTACGGTAACTAACCTTACTTGCTTTTTGAAAATAGCATACCACGCCATCAATGAGAGAAAGCAGTTGAATGTAGTGTATAGCGACTTTACGAAGGCTTTTGACAAGTGGGACCATGACCTTATTGCCTCAGAAAATTTCTGAGGCAATAAGGTTCTCTCTAGGGTTTCATCAAAGCCTCAAGGTAGTAATCTTGCACCTTTGCTTTTTGCAATATTTGTGGATGATGTCACTGAGGTCGTATCTTCGGGAAGCCTGATTTTTGCAGACGACATGAGGATATTCAAAGTCATTAGTGATGTCACTGACTGTATTGCACTCCAGAAAGACCTCGACTCTCTGGTGCAATGGTGTCATAAAAACAATCTGCCCCTGAATATAAGTAAATGTAAAATTATGACCATCTCAAATGTACATAGGGAAATCAATTATAATTATTCTCTTGAAAACATGGATCGGGAACGTGTGGATTTCATCAAGGACCTGAGGGTAATTTTTGATAAAAAAAAACTTACATTTAATGCTCACATTGACGTGGTGGTGAATTCATGTTTGAAAACACTGGGCTTTCTAATCAAATCAACCAAAGAATTTGTGAACATGGACGCTATTATTACCCTCTACAATAGCTTAATTAAACCCAAGCTTCTTTATGCAGCTCTGGTGTGGCTTCCTTGTTATGATGCTCATGTAAATAGGCTCGAATAGGTCTAACGTAGATTTTTGAAGTACTACTTCTTATCCGATTTAATTTTCTATCCCTTAAGCAAAGTTCAATATTAAGTGGTCAATTGGTCTTATTTAAATTGTGTACTAATTTAGTTGACGCACCTGATTTGGTCAGTCTACTTAACTTCTTTGTCCCTCCAAATACTAGAAAACGTTACCTTTTATTTGGAGCACAGAGCAACTAATTTAGACAAAAATGCACCCATTTATCGAGCCTGTTCACATTTTAACCCTCTGAGCAATACACAAACCCTTGATCTTTTTAAGGGTTCTATGGCTATGTTTAAAAAGCTCATTAAGCCTGTGATTTTGAGTGTATAGATTTCATGCATATGTAGTATTTTGCTTTTATTCTATATTAATATTATATCATATTTGTTTCTGGATCTAAGATCTAAAGTCTAAAATGAACCTTGAATAGGTAGATTGATAGATAGAAAACATACCTTATTGTTCAAGAATTACATTTCATATGGAATCCTTATTAACAAAGCCTATAGTTATTTCTTGTACTAACATATTGAGCCAAGTCAACAAATTGACGCCCTTAGCCCACAAAAATTCAACACAAGTGTTGGGGCTAAAGGCCCAAAAATAACGAGTAAAAAGTGGTCTATACAAATCAATAAAAAATTAATAATAGGTAAAATAGGTCAATTAAACAATACATGAACAAAAGGGTAAAATGATAAAATTACGATATGACATGACACTATACAATATCTATGTTAAAAATTGTATAAAAAAATTCGTTAGTCGAATAAAAAGCTCTATCAAGAAAGAGGTTCTTACAACCAAGACGAAATGACCTTAAAACAGCAATACTACGAACTTCCATGGGTAAATGATTGTACATCTTCACACCTGTGTAAATTATTGAATTTTTGATGTATATTGAATGGAGGATAGGTAAAGGAAGATCATGTTCCTGTCTAGTTTGGTAGGTTCTGGTGTTAGGGAAGCGTGAGAGATGCTTGTGAATAAGACACACTGTTTCCAATATGAAAAGGCTTGGCAAGGTAAGAATTCCACTCTCAAGGAAAAATGGTCTGCAATGAATCCGATGTGCCTGGCACATATGCTGAAGAGCCCTTTTTGCAGCACAAAAGCAGACTGGAAAAGACTTTGGGAGCAGAAACCCCAGAATAGGATGCAATACCTCAAGTGTGACTCAATCAATGCAAAGTAGGTGGTTCTTGCAACGGTCATACCAAGTTCTCTGGCAACGACCTTAATACTGTAGCAACCTGAGGCCAGTTTTTTGTTCACAGCTTTTAAGTGTGAGTCAAATTTCAACCTATAATCTATGTTTAAACCCAGAAATTTAGATGCTTCAACAATATTGAGGGGATGACTGTCAGTGGAGATGTTTTCCATGGTGGAGTCTCTGAATTTAACAATATGTGTTTTTGATAGGTTGAGAGATAGTTGGTTAGCATCAAACCAAGATTTGATCTTCTTTATGTCCATCTCAATCATACTTTGATGATTTGCAAGGTCATCGTGTGACCATTGTGCCAGATCAAGGTTTAGAAGATCATAAATGTAGATGAGGAAAAGTGTTGAGCCCAGTACAGAGCCTTGAGGAACACCACTTAAAATGTTCCGTTTTTCTGATGTTTTCTGATCTGTAGAAACGCATTGAACTCTTTCAGAGAGGTAGGACTTGATCTAATCAAGCCCAATACCCCTAAAGCCATACCTGCTCAACTTCAACAGTAGTATTAACGCAGTCGAATGCTTTCGACAAATCACAGAATACCGCTGCGGCGGACTTACGCTGATTTAGAGAATTAAGAAGGTTCTCCATAAAGTGAAAGACAGCATCAGCTGTGCTCTTCTGCTGTTGAAAACCAAACTGATTTTTGTTTAGAATATTGGTATTATTTAAATGATGCGTTTATTTGCCAGGCTCTCAACTACTTTTGATAGGGTGGAGAGCAGTGAGATTGGTCGGTAGTTTGATGGGTCAGTGGTAACTCCTCCTTTATGTATGGGAGTGATCTTAGCAAAATTCAGGGAAGATGGAAAAATTCCTTTTCTGAAGGAAGAGTTCTTTTAGGATTTTTAAAGAAAGTCCATCATATCCGGCAGCATTTAAATTCCTCATTTTGCAGAAAGTCTCTCTTAGTTCAATTGAATTAGTTGGAAGGAAGGAGAATTGGTTTGAAATATTCACATTTGATAGGTAGTCTAGAGGATCATTAACGGTTATTATGTTCTTTGTAATATTATCAGCTATTGAACAGTAGAAGTTATTTAAATCATTACGATCTGGCGCGATTTCTTACGGGCTTAGGTTAGTACGACCCGATAGCTCATTTACAATTTTCCAGGATGTTCGAGATTTATTTATTGATTTTTGCATCCTTGAAAAATAAAATACCCTTTTAGCCCTTGACAGTAATTTCCTGTATGTTGTACGATAACGAATAAAGTAGTCATAGATAAAGACTTTACCAGAAAAGTGCTTCCGCAAGGCATTAAGGCAGCGAAGATTTCCAGCTGAGATACGTATACCCTTGGTTATTCATGATTTGGAGTGTGATTTTATTTTTACATTCCTAATAGGGAAGCATCTGTTTACCAAAGTGCATAGAATAGAATGATACGCTGATAAAGGCTTCATTTCTCCCACAATTAGGTCCCAATTTCTGTCTTAGGTCTGTTGCACTCATGGCGAAATTTTGCATAATTGCCCCTGCTGAATATACGTTTACGAGTTGTATATTTCTTTTTTCTGGTCCGTGAATTTATAGGGAAACGTGCAATGATGGCATTGTGGTCTGAAATGGCTGCATCAATTGAGTCACATATTACATTATTATGTAGATTGAAATAAATATAATCAATGGTGGTCGCTGAATGCTCAGTAACACGCGTAAATTAGTCAACATGCATGGAGAGATTGAAAGAAGTCAAAAGGATATAATCCTCATCCAATATGGATATATAAACAAATAAAAAAGAAAGAAGCACCATTTGCGAATTAAATGCTCTTGGTGGATCTCAATATTATGATTGATTTTGCTACAGTCTATTATCGTTGTTTATGTGTTATTTGTTTTGATACCTTTATGGAATTTTTGAGATTTGAGATATTATTATGTGGGTTTTGGTATATGTTGGGTTTTGATATGGCAGATGTCTTAAACGTTATTTTATTCTTTGGAGTCAATTTTTTATTACTTTGTGCTTTAAGTTTGACTGCCTACATCATTCAGCTGCTGCTGTTATAATTTACTTAGTATTACTTTTTGCTCTAATTGTCTTGTTTTAGGATGTTTATTTCCTGTTAGACAATAAGACACATTTGAATTTGACAAGTGCCAACTGTTAGAAACGCACTAAGAACTGCTAAATCTACTTTAATTCCGGCTACGTAAAGTAAATTTTTTCGTAGCAGGTCACCACTCGGGAGCAGCAAAACTCTCTCTGTTTTGCTTAGTTCAAACAAAGAATATTCTATTACGATGAATATTCTTTGGTCCAAAAAATCAGTTGACTTATACTTGTAGCTGCTCGTTCTGCAGATGGTACAACGTGCAAGCGGTAGCTCTCAGTATTGATTGAGCTTATTTTGTTAGTTTATTTTAATTATAACTATTATTTATTTCATATTTTATTATTTTTCTTTGTATAAGAATATTTTTTGTGAATTATTTCTTCTTAATTTGTATGTGAATTTCCTGTAATTGCGCGTTTGCCTGTTGGAAGTAAAGAGCTTATTATTATTGATATTGCTACACTTTATTTCAATCTGTTTTTTCATAGGTCGCTGGTGAAGTATCCCAGACTGCTTTGGTGCAGCTAAGCATTCTTCTGTGTCACCGTCAATCTTATGTAAGACGCTCCACAGCAGCAAAACTATACGAGTCTCTTCTGGTAAGTGGCGACAGCAGTAGCGTGCCTTCCCAAAATCTCGACGAGATAATGCAAGTACTGAGCGGCACCAATTGGGAAAATTCCCTGGAGGAGATAAAACCAGTGAGAAATAGAATATGTCAATTGATGGGAGTACGAGTACCTGCGACTATTAAAAAAAAGGAGTAAAATATGAAGTAGCGAATTCCTCGCTAATGTAAGGAAGCGGATGATTATAACAATAAATAATAACACGAGGTGAAATAATCATATCTCAGAATCGAAAAGATATATTGAAATATTCTATTTCAAATTGCTTCCAGAATTGGTTTGTTCACTCTGGCCTAGAAAAGCTAGGACAATATTAATTTTATTTTTTCTTAAACCTGGTCAGTTTTTAATTTCAACTCTAAATTCTCCTCATATTTCATACAGTATATTCTAGGTGCAATACTGACATGAAGTTTTACATTTTGTAACAGTTATTATTTGTAAGGATATCTAACTAGCGTAAATTAGAATACTGTCTCCTACTTCATCATGAGAACTTAGAAGCACTGGTTGAGACAACTTTCCTATGCGTGGACGAACATCTTTGACCCTTACACTTTAGGTGTTAATTTTGGCCTATCTCTTCGCTTAGTTCCTATAGGTTCTACGTCAAAACCCATCATGATGGATAATTTTCAGTTCTTTCGGTTTAATGACCTGCCCATCGTAAGAGTCCGGTTTGTATTGTGCAGACAATGTCTATCTAGCTAGTTGTTTGTATTTATACTTGGTGTAAAGTGGAACCTGAACTTTCTGCGACAAGTATCATTTTCGAAGAGTTCGTCCAAAAGTTTTCACAAAACGTTGCTATCGAATGCAAGCACTTTGTCTTCATATGCTTTAGAAATGTTCAGGTATTGCACCAATAAAAGGATCAGGGTCCTGTAGACAATGATTTCTGTTTTTCTGATAAGCATTGTTCCCTTTATTTCTTTTAACGTCAGTTGTCTTAGACCCAATATATGAAAAGAGGAAAGATGTATATACATATTACATTCTTTGACACTCCTATTTCACTTTCGATGATCTACCAATAAATTTCAGCTTCCGGTGTGTAACTTAGACTGGAAGATCAGCTGTAATAGGTTCGAGAACAGATATAATGAAAGCGTGAAATCTTAAAACATCATTATTTTAAAATGAGTTAAATGCCTGTCATTTGAAATATATATGTAGAACTTTGAACTGAATACAAAATTTTAATTACTTACCGTGAGGCATCGTGATTATTATTAGAACGTTTTTGGCTGTGGTGTCAATCTATGAGAGTAATAATAGTTCGCAGAGTTTCCAACACATTTTACATTGTATTAGGTACTTCGTGTTGCATCTCTACTTTGAATTGTGGATTTGAGATGTATTACCTGACTACTTGCTTGAAACAATAATTAGATATTTGATTCCATTCATAAGCACCCAACGTGTTATATTGATATACCTATGTTGTGATATATTTAATTTGTTTGGATTGCTTTAAACGCATATTTTTGTATATTTTAATAAACTTGCTAATAGAATTGTATTGCATTTTTTTGTTTTTGCATAATGTCAATCGATGGGAAACCTTAATAATTGTCCAAAAGTGACACATTTTAAGGCAAAATCGTGCCTGTGGCCTGGCAATTAATTTGTTTTAAAGTGAAGAAAGCTAGGGCAAATTTAGTTGACAAGCTTAATGGAAACAACGTATTATTCAAAACTTCGTAAAAAGGAAAGTATGAAGACTGCCTACATGACGGGGTAATTACCAACTGTAAATGGTTTGGCTTAGTATTTTCTGTCTGACCGTGTACAATGGTCTTCCGAGGAAATCTATTAGGCTGGTTTTAAATGGCATTTAGGAAGCTGGATTACTGATAAAAAAACGTAACGTAACAGTCGACTGTTACGTTACGTTTTTTTTTTTCATTCTGCAGAACCTATTGTATGTAAAAATGAACCACATCCGTTCATGGTTCATCAGGATATCCGTATTTTTTTTATGAAATGAGACGGGTGACATGATGAGTTCATATTCCGTAATGTTTAAATCTAGTATTAGACGACGATAATAATAGCTGCTTAGCAATTATGTAAATTTAAGTTTTGTTTGTAGATTAGAAGTATACTGCCGCCAATGAATAAATAAAAAGAACTACTATACGGGAAGCTGCATCGTAACGGATTTGGTTAAAAAGTAGTTTTTTCAAATATACCATTCAATTAACAAAAAGGGAAGGCCTAAATGAAAAAAAAAATATTCTTCATAAAAGTTTCGCTTATGTCTTGACAAGGTAATAGAGCAAATCCCATATTTGTTGCTTGTAAACTAAATAAATGTTTATTAACGGTAATACCATTTTTAGAGTGTATCACAACACAAAATTGGGTAAAAATACTAATAATTAAGTTAAATACCTACTAATAACTGATACTCCCTAATAGTTACTTCAAAAATAACCTCTCAAAATTCAAACATCTTGATAGTCCTTCTAAAACAATTATTAAGATACGTGGATACAAAAATCAATATTTGTGGCATTGCCATAATTACACATTCTTCTAATGGGTCTATTCTGATTATAATTAGTATTCTGATACTCTAGGTAAAACATATCCCTACATCTGGTGTTTCTCTGTGGCACCCTGAAAGGAATTATTTCAAGAAGAGACGAGCAGTCAATTATACCATTCAGAATTTTAAAAAGGAAGACTGTATTCAGTATTTTACGTCGGTTTTCCAATGTGGGTAAATGAAGCAGTTTCAGGATATCAATGTCCCCATATGGTATTTTAAGTTTAAGCACGAAAAAATCTTTTCTGAACCCTCTCCAAACCGTCAGCATGATATCTATAAAACGGATACCAAACACTGCTAGAGTATTCCAGAATCGATCTCGCAAGGGAGCAATAAACGCTTTTAAGACAGTGAACATTGTGAAAATCAGACAGAGTGCGCTTTAAAAATTCAAGGAGCTTAAACGCTCTATTACATGCATAGCGAAACTCAGACTTGGGCCAAACGTCACTCCCAGGTCCTTAATAAGCTTAAGTGGTTCTAAAAAAGTATCATGTAGGTGGTGATCAAACAAAATCCGTAACCTTACACTTATGCAAGTTCAACGAAAGTCCGTTATCTAACACCATCCTGCCGAGCTATTAAGAGCAGCCTGCAACAAAAAGCAGTCCGAAATGTCTTCAATTGCTCTAAGCATCTTCAAGTCATCAGCATAGAGTAGTATTTGGCTGTTAAGTATGAAGTTAGGAATGCCATTTATGAAACAATTAAAGAGTAATGGTGCCCACCCAGAGGGACTCCTGATTTAACAACTATTTCCTTGGATAAGTACTTCTTTATCTTTACACACCGCTTTCTGTTGGCAAGGTAGCTCCGCAGCCAATACAGTAACGGCCCATGAATCCCCAAGGCAACCAATTTGTGGATTAGGATCCTCTGATCAATTATATCGAATGCCTTGGCGAAATCGGTGTAGATCACATCCATCTGAGATCGCCCCGCAAAGACATCCAACACATATTCTTCCAGGACTAGCAAATTCGTAGCAGTAGATCTACCCGACATAAATCCATGTTGATGGAATAATAATGTTTTTAAGTGGGGAAACTTATTTTACTTGTCACCAGGAACTCAAAGACTTTAGCAAAAGTAGAGATTTAAGCAATGAGTCGATAATTCTCAACAGACGTTCTATTTCCACTTTTAAGAAGAGGGACCACATATGACTTTTTCCATTCATCTGGAAACACCCCTATGGACAAAGACAAATAAAAAATCTTAATCAACACCTGAGACAAGACAAAACGACATTTAAAAATTAAAAGTGGAGAAACATCATCCGGACCACTACTATGCCTGAGGTTCAGAGTTTCTAACTTGTTAAATATGTCCAGCATGCTAATATTGCAGCCGTTTATACTTAAGGTATTAATCAGTAGCAGTACATGACCGTTTAAAATTCTTATGAGCCACTTTTTTCCTCAAAATAGCACCTCTCAGCCTCTCAGTTCTAAGGAGGACCATTTTGGGAACTTTCTGTTTTTACATCTATGTTTCGGAACAAAAAGCTCAATACACTCCATAGAGTATATCATAACAATATTTTATTGACATATTAACATCGGTGACTCCACGCAGAAAATCCCAATCAATACTACCAAGATATTCATTAATTAAAATGTAATTATTAGCATTATTATAGTCATAAAAAAAGTAATCAAAGTTTGAAAACTCACAAGACATTCACAATTCACATGAACAGTAAGTGCAGGGTGACCCATATCACACCTAAGAGGAGGGACATCTACAGGATATACGTTAACAAAATTATCAGTCAAAATTAAATCTAAAAATCCCCCCTTAACATTTGCAATAGAGTTCACTTGATAAAAGATATCACAATAAAATCATATAGATATCGTAACGGATTTGGTTAAATAGTATATTATTTTATATGGAGGAAAAGTGATACTTTTTATGGCGCGCTCGTGTTTAACAGCCGAACGGAGTGAGGCTGGTAATAGAGAGCAAGCCATGAAAAGTAACTTTTCCTCCACATAAAATATGCTGTTTTTTCTTCAAATGTCGACAAATTAATGCAAAAATATCTCGTTTTAATAGTAATATTAATAATTATTATCAAAGATAAGTTGGTTTGCAAGGCGGCTTAGACCTGACCAGTGTCGGTGAATAGGCACAGGTCGTTTCTATAGTAATGTAACATAAAGCTGTCAGTGGACACTGTCAACAATAATTATTTTTTTTTAAATTACGTCTCCGATTGCGTTTTAATTCCATATTGATAAGCAGTTATTGAGTAAGTTCGATTAAATAATAACCAATTTGTTCCTAAATTAGTGATTTTTAGAAATGCAGTGCACAAGTTGAGTGATAAATACAAATTTTAGTTTAATAATTCTTGAGTTGTTGACGCTTGCTTTGTTGTTTGTTTGTATCTATGTTGCTATGGTAACACTTTTACCTCCGCCGGCGGAAGTGAAAAATAAAGCTCCGGCGGAGGAAAAATGAAACTTCAACGGCCGCCTACCATTGATTTGTATAGACAAATCAATGCCGCCTACACAGTCGAGTAATGACGGATTTACTGACGTTTGAAGAAAAAAGTATTTTTTTTTTAAATATACCACTCAATTAACAAAAGCATTCTTCCAAAAATGTTTTTTTTTTTAACATTTTTAAGCAAAATATTTTAACTCTGTATATACAATAATTACAAATAATAGTTAATAGTGTTTTATGCAATTACTATAATCGATGTAATAATAGTAGCTTTGGGTTTTCGGAAATTTCTGAGCAGGAGAGAGAGAGAGATGCCGTTAGTAAGTTGAAGGTGACAAACAGATAGTGTACCTGCCGATGTAATTAAGGTATGTGTGGATTCATGAGTAAAACCAATAAAATTTATTTTCAACCTGTGCTTGCGATAAGGTATATTTCTAGTAACGTGAAAAGAAAGCAAAGTGATACCTATTTATGGAAAAAATTGAGCGAGTCTGCTAGTGCTCGAGACATTGAAGTGTAAACATATCCTATATCAACATCATTGACATGAAAATCTAATGCCACCTTAGGTAGCGTGACGATTGAATATCGGCAACCACTTATTTGGAATTGGTTGCCTATATTCTGGCGTTAGAAAGAACACATTTTACACTAACAGTTACAGACAGCCTGCAAAACACATTCCCGGCATAGATACCGCCTGACGGACGTTGTTTGTTTCCATTTGTAACGTTTGGATTAGAATGTCTAATATTACGATTCACGCATAGCCTTCCGCTCGCTTCAAGGGCGCAACGAACAATAACTAACCCAAGGCACGCCCAAAATCAAGAAAAAAACTTTTTACACATATAACCTCAATAAATAAAAAATGGGATTAAAACTAACCGTAAAAATCAACGCGGGCGAAGCCGCGGGTAGAAGCTAAAAATATGTCCTTTGAAAATATCTGTACAAAATTTAATAATGATCGGTTAAGTAGTTTAGGCGTGGAAAATAGGATTAGCTAAAAATCTCCTTTGAAAATATCTGTACAAAATTTAATATTGATCGGTTAAGTAGTTTAGGCGTAAAAAATAGGATTAAAACTAACCATAACAATCAACGCGAGTGAAGCCGCAGGTAAAAGCTAAAAGTGTCCTATGTCCTTTACTATACTCTTGAAAATATTTGTACAAAATTTCATGATTGATCGGTTAAGAAGCTTACGCGTGGAAAATAGGAATAAAACTAACCGGAAAAATCAACGCTAGCAAAGCCGCGGGTAAAAGCTGAGTGTCCTATGTGCTTTACTATACTCTTGAAAATATTCTGTAGAAAATTTCATGATGATCGATTAAGTAGCTTACACGTGGAAAATAGGATTAAAACTAACCGTAAAAACCAACGCGCGCGAAGCCGCGGGTAAAAGCTAAAAGTGTCCTATTGTCCTTTACTATACTCTTGAAAATATCTGTACAAAATTTGATGATAATCGGTTGAGTAGTCTATGCATGAAAGCGTAAGAAACAAACACATTCGCATTTATAATACCCGGTCACATAGGCCCTCACTTTTCCGTGCCATTTGCCCAGATTTACCTTCATACCGCCGCCTAAGATGTTTCCACATCAAAAAGGGCGATAAAACATTTCAAATTACGGGTCTGTCAGTATAGCTTCAGCTTGCGCACAAACTTTAGAACTAGTTATTGTGATAGAATATAATATAATAGAGTAAGACATGCAATATCAGACCAAGAGCATGGTTTCTTACCCCAACGTTCAACAGTTACAAATTTGTTGGACTTTACCCAGTATGTCCAAGAGGCATTTAAGAATGGTTTTCAGGTAGATGCTGTTTATACCGATTTGGAGAAGGCTTTTGACAGGGAGGACTTTGGGGAAATAAACATCATTAAGGAGATTTGAAATTGATGATAAAATCACTGGACTGTTGACCTGGTATCTGCAGGGTAGAACACTGTTTGAGGAATTAATTGAGTATAGGTCGACAATTATACACCTACATCGGGGGTACCTCAAGGCTCAAACTTGGGGCCACTCATCTTTCTTTTGGTTTTGGTCATTATATGATATTGGGTATGACTTGCATTTTGCTAAGGAGTTGATTTTTGCAGATGATTACAAGCTCTATTCAATAATAAAAGATTACAAAGATGCTACACAATTACAGAATGATTTGAACTCGGTTGTGCTTTGGTGTGAGAATCACAGGCTGAAGCTAAACATAAATAAATGTGCAGTAATTACGTTTTCACGTAAGACCTCAAATATTAATTTTGATTCTAGGATCAACAATAGGATGATAGAGAGTTAGTTCTCAAAAGGATCTTTGACAGTATTTTGATTCAAGGCT
This sequence comes from Pissodes strobi, assembly GCA_016904865.1. Classification (NCBI taxonomy): domain Eukaryota; kingdom Metazoa; phylum Arthropoda; class Insecta; order Coleoptera; family Curculionidae; genus Pissodes; species Pissodes strobi. Next base: position 377,042 of record MU182169.1, on the reverse strand, counting down.
TGATTTTGGTGAGCATATGGGTGAAGTAACATAAAGTGCCTTAAAAATGTTGGGGTTTATTATTAGGAACTGCAAGAACTTTTGAAATATTGATGCGACTGGGACACTGTATAAAACCTTCATTGTATAGTTCGCCCAGCCGTTGTTGACCCTCGAAACGCATGCAAATGCATGCGTTTCGAGGGTCAACAACGGCTGGGCGAACTATACCTTGTACCCAAACTTCAATATGCATGGGATCCTTTTTATGCAAGCAAAATACACAGCTTGGAAGCAATACAAAGAAAGTTCTTAAAAGGTTTTGCATTTTAAAACGTGTTTATTGTATCCCCCTAGAGGAACAGATCAAGTAATCCTTCGAAATATTTTTAATTTTCCAAGCTTGAAACTCCACGTGTGGAATCAGGGATTGTCTTCATCTACAGGCTCATTGAAGGTAAGATTGATAGTAAGGAATTTTTGAGTCAACTGCTATTTCATGTAAGTTCTGTGTGTACTAGAACAAGGAACACATTTTATGACACTGTACCTGGAACTAAGAGTTATAAAAACTCACTGCTCATAAGATTTTGTTCAAATTTTAATAAGCATTGTGGTGATATCGATTTGTTTAATAGTACACTTACAGTGTTTAAAGATAAAGTTAGGATGAAATTAATTGTGCAATTTTAATATGTGATGTTAATATTTAGTGTTAATAAGATTTAGGTTTAGAACATTGTATCTGTAATTGGCTATTGATACTAGTAAATAACTAAATAAAATTGTGTCTTATCAACTAGTCCTTAGGAGTTTGAAGGCAGAAATTTAAATCTGGCCCTAGAACCATTTATTACAAAGTAAGAACTGTAAGGAAATGTCAAGAGTTAAAAGGAAAATACTTATGAAAACTAAATACGGACTAACTATGAAACATAAACAATTAATCAACAATACAAAACAAGAATATTATTAGCAAAGAATATCGGGTGCTTCTAATTCTGTCTCTTGTGGCTAAATGAATTATCTAATAAGGTAAAAAAGCAAAAAAATTCAATTAAGGTAGGAAAATCAGGTAAAATTACAGATTGCCCTGAAACTATAGCCAATTCGTTTAATATGTTTTTTTAAAAATGAAATTGCAAAAGATAAAAACGCAACTAATATTAATTTCTATAAAAGCGGTTACCCAAATCTTAAGAACAAAATATTGTTATTGTTTCCATTTCAAGAAGAGGAATTTTATACTTTAATAATGAGTAAGCTTAAAAATAAAAAATCGTCTGGGGCAGATGATATTCCCAGTTTTGTTGTCAGGGATCTGAGATTGTATATCCAATGACTTTTCTTATAAATCTTTCATTCTGCATTGGAAAGTTCCCCAGCAGCTTGAAGACAGGCAAAATAATTCCTATTTATAAAAAGGATGATGTGCACTTGATGGAAAATTATAGGCCCGTGACGGTGTGTTCTTCATTTTCAAAATTATTTCAATATTGTTTCTTGGACAGGATGCTGATGTTTATATATACGAAAATAACATAATTAATGAACATCAATTTGGTTTTCAGAGTGGTAAATCCACTGGAAATGCCATGCATGCATTATATAGTGAGATCGTACACTTCATGGAAGTGGGTGAGTCCTGTTAGGGTATTTTGTGACCTCAGCAGGGCGTTTGATTGTGTCAATCAAGATCTCTTGTTAGATAAATTATTGTTTTACGGTTTTAAGGACAGGGCTTTTCAGTGGATTGAATCATTCATAAAGGGAAGGGAACATTATGTGTCAATTGATCATGTTGGGTCTGAGAGTCGAGTAAGGATTAATTCGGAGTGTACATCCCCTCAAATGGGTGTTCCATAGGGCTCAGTGTTATTTATATTGTACGTGAATGAGTTGCCTCGGGTCTTACCTGATGTCTTCACAGCATTTGCGGATGATACGTCTCTGGTATTGTCAAATGCAGATGATGGGATACTGGAGGTCGAGGTAAATTCTGGTATTCCCGGTTTGTGAGATTGGTTTTCCAGTAATAGTCTGTATTTTAATATAAGTAAAATAAAATGTGTGAGATTTCATCCCAGGCAGCGGCAGTGTAACTGCCTGCAGTTTAAATTGAATGTCAAAATTAGCAGTGAAAATAGTATAAAGTTTTTGGGCATTTATATTGACGCACATTTGGATTGGAAAGAGCAATGTGATTGTTATTTCAAAGCTGAATTCATCATATTATATGATTTTAAATCTGAGAAATGTATTACAGAGAAAAGCGTTATTGATAATGTATTATGCTCGGGTTGAATCTGTTCTTAAGTATGGTGTATCATTGTGTGGTAATTCTACTAAGTCCGCGGAAGTATTTCTAAAGCAAAAAAGAATAATTAGATGCATAGCTGGGGTTAAGAGGAGAACTACGTGTAGGGCACTATTCAGGCAATATATTGACTTTAACGGGATTATATATTTTGGAGATATGTGTGCATATCTATAAGAACAGAGACAACTATATAAGATTTACAGATGTACATTCCGTAAACACTAGAAATGCCGATAAATATTATATAACCCTTTATAGGACGCAAATAATGTATAAATCGACGAATGTTGTAGGTTTAAAAATGTTTAATATATTGCCATCTGAGATTAAAGCATCTGTTAATACTAACCAATTCAAGAGCCGGCTCAAACTATTTTTGATTTCTAAATGTTATAATAGATTGGATGAATATGTGTCTATAGATGTCTAGATTTAAGTTTTCGTTTATAAGTAATAATTTGTTGACCATTCCTATACAATTTATATTTTGTTAGACAGGAACATTGGAAATAAATAAATAAATAAAATGTCTAATAATCTGAATATCATGTACCTAATGCTTTCCCGCAAACAACTCTATTAGTTTAAAACCACTTTTGTGCATAGGTAAGTAATTATTAACAGGTTGAGAAAGAAAATTCAAATAAAACTCCCCATTTTAAAAACAATGTTTGTCTATATTTCATAATATTCATAAAGCATACCTACATAATAATTATGAAATCTACTTAACTGCAAAATTTGCTATAAAATTCACTCACACACAAGAACAATTAGATTCAATCTCAACCATATTTTTATTCTGTCCACACTAAAAGTAACCTTTCACGTATCTGCTTTGCCAAAATACTGTTAACCCTTCCACACTTGGCTGAAAAGCTGGTATAAACTGCCTATATTTGACTCTTACTTTTGACGGAGCTAGGTCATATTCGTAATGTCCATCAAAAGTTACAAGTGAACAGAAAGTTAATTAGTAAGCAGCTACATTTTTCTATTTATATTAATAAGGGAAACGTTGTGAGTCATTCTGGCTTAATCTTAATATCAATTTGTTTTTAGTTTACTCCATTTTTAATATATGTGTGGAATAGGAATTCTATAGCAATTTTTTTTTCTTAACATGATAATATAAATAAAATTATAGAAGAAATAAAACTGAACAACCCGTGTATGAATCAATATATACAGAAATTTTAACAATATGTGGAAACCTGAAATAGTTGTGAGGTATAAAAATGAGGCATTAATGGCAACTATTAATGCTTGGGCAACAGTCATTATACTGCAGAAATAGCAACGATGACCAATTAATGAATCAACTCAGACTCGACTTTCTGAAGTAATTATTGCATAATGAATGTCATCTGCAAATAAACCTAGGATTTCAACTGCATTTTATTTTAAGCTTGATAACATAACTGTTAAGACTGAAACTAAGATTGCTAATTGAATTGGCATTTGCCTATAGCCCTATAAGTAGTTCCATTGAACTTTCCGCTACTACTCAATAATGATATTTTCTATAACGACTACTGTAGGTGCAATAACTACCAAAAAAACTAAGGAGTCAGTCGAAAACCTTGGCCTAAAATAAAGTCACTTAAGTAACTGCAATGCAGCTTAGCATGTCATCACTTAAATCCACTGTCAATGCCTTAGACTACATAAGGTCAATGCTGAAGACTATTTTTGGAGATCAAATAGTAACACACTTTTTCTTTGGAACCTGAAAATTTGAACAATTGGCTGTTAGGACAGGAAATGTCTCATATCTTAGTGGAAGCTTGGCCTGATAAACCCATCTATCTAGTAAAAACATCTTAAAAAAACATAGGACTTAAAAATGTATGTAAATAATGGCTTATATGCAAGCAATGGTCAAATTTCTGCAGTATAAAACTGAAGTTGAGGTAAATTGTGGTTGTTCAAATTACAGAGAGAAATTATTACGCTACAAAGTCCAAGGGTCTGTTAAAACCGCCCTTTCGATTCATATATTGTCTATACTTTCGTTTTAGGATGACATGTACTGTACCAACGTCGTTTCCTTGCACTTTTTTACCTTTCGTTGTGTCAAAGGAACAGAAACCCATCAAGTTCATCATTTCTTGTTCGTCCTGAGTTTTCCCTTCCAAATCAGCTGCCGTAACAGCAGGCCTTTCAGGCAAAAGGTTGCTCCTTCTCCCTACTGAACGCGACCGGGACCTGCTCCTTGAACGTGAAAACCGTCGTCTTTCCTGGGAATGACGTCTCCTTTCCCTGTCCCTTTCTCGCGACCTATCTCTAGACCTTTTCCTTCTGTGTCGTTCCTTGTCTCTATCCCGTTCTCTGTCCCTTTCTTTATCCCGTCTTCTCCCAGGTCCAAAAGGCAAAGGGGATTTCGATCTACTACGTCGGCCCATTAAAGAATTCTGAAAAAGAGCGATTTTTTAATATCTCGCTTTTTAAAAAAATAAAAAAAAAAAAGAACTGTATTTTTACCTGTTTTTTTTGGTTTTTAAAACACCCACAACACGACCGTCCATATAAAAATGTCCGAAAGAAAACGTCGATTTTAGTTGTTATTTTTTACGCGAAGCGCTAGTGTTTTCAATTTGTAAAAATCTACCATAACGAGCCTTCGGTATTATTTTCATAAGGATCAAAATTCATTCGTTTTGCTCCTAACGTCTTCTGTTTGGACTTGCGCCGTTCGATTTTATATGACGGACGAAATGCCAAACCGAAACCGAAATGGAACGAAACGAATGTCGAAGTTCGAACGAAGTAGAAGAGAAGAGTGAAGGTGGAAGGAGAGTAGTTGAGTCGAGTGTCGATGAAACTGTCGAGGGTACGCGTTTGTATAATTAAATATTAATTTATTCGATTTTGTTGACACAAAGTTGTTTTTCCAATTATTTACACGAAAGCGACCAATTTTCTCATATATTCTACAAAGACGTTATCGAGACCTCTTTAATGGGGCGTAGCTAATCTGTCGCTTCGGTGACATTAGTGTTAACATTTTCGGCTGTGCCGCCCGAGTATTTGTCGGAGCTCCAAGTGATTGATATCTTAACGGCTACCATATCGGATTAGAAGAAATCAAACGGTAAGAACTAACAATTGCAGCTTGTCCGAAAGGCTTTTGTATGATTATCACTTTTTGACTTTTTTAACGAATGGCAACAATGTGAAGATGTGAATAACTTTTGACGTCAGGGTGTGTCAAGTGCTCAATTGAACTCTAAGTTTTCGTATCTTCATCTTAATTTGAATTGAGAACTAAGACTAAGAGTGCTTAATTAAGACACCCAAGGAATGAACGTAATTTAATTTAATCGCACTTTTATACTTTTTCCAAATGTGTTCCTCATTTTGTTTGATAAGTGATGATCTCAGAATCTCATAGATAATAGCATATTTATCAAAGGAGTAAGTTAACTCTCGTTCTGCCAAGTTATACTTTATTTCTATGACCTAAGATAATCTCATTAGTAACACTACTAAATACTAGACTGATCCACAAGAATAAATAATAGTTCCTTTGGCAAAAAATAATATAATTAGCAGTGCACACAAATGATACAAGCAAGTGCTACGCTACACTATAAAAATTGCAATAGGCAACACAAATAAGAATCAAGCAACAGCGAGCCCAATGTCAGTCCATCAAAAATCAAAGCAGTTCTTGGTTTAGTTATTACATTTAGCAAGAAGATTGTTCTGGAATTTGGTTTTCTGCTATTACATTATTTGTAATAATATTCTTGTGGCCATATCGACAATGGTTGCAAGAACAATAATGGCAAACTGTATGCTAATTTTGTCTCAAATTTTATATAGAAACTATTATATTATATCATAACATATAATAACAAGAACGTCAATGATATTAGCTCCACATGAAGTCAGCTCCCAAATAAAACCAAAGTGTGATCACGTTAGTTATGGATTTGGATCCAAACTAAATTGTCACAGTGCTCAATTATTCAGCTGCTGATCGTGCAAATCTTAAAGCTGATTTCCTGAAACTTTAGAAGGTACCAATTATCTTACTGATAAATTTCAACAAGCCCTAAATGAGCTGAGCTGGTAGACAAAATATAGTCAAATTTAGTTGCACTCAATTAGGTTTGATGACAGTTCTTTTACTAGCATTAAATTATACAAAATGATGGTAGCTATTTGACTATAATGTGTTAATATTTTAATATGGTCATTTAACATGATCAACCATTACTGAATGAAATTAATTATTGCCAAATTGATTGTATTAGGTAATTACTACAAGCAAAAATATATTTAGTGTAAAGTCAGAACTTCACTATAATTGTTTAGTAGAGGACTCTCAGAAAAAAATATTATTTTGGCTTCATAAAATGTTAGAATTTATTTTAAATTATCCTGCAAGGCAAACATTTTCTAGCAAAAATCATAATTCATCAAAAAATTAATAATTTTTTAACCTTAAATTGGACAGATCTATTCTAATCAAATTGCATGAGGTTTTAAGATGAACATAACTTTCTATAAAGAAAAAAATATATATTTTCTTTGAAGGAATTATTTCCCTCTGTAATTGTGTAGAATAAGATAGTTCCTTCAGATTTAAGCTTTAAAAAAATGAGTCAGTCTGCTAGTACTCGAACCTGATATGCAAACGTATCCTATATCGATATGCACAAATATTTGAGCAGCCGTCGTAAAATCACTGCACATGGTTATAATGTCACAACCGCTTGCACATTTCCATCCCATTTGCCGAGATTTATCCTGATACCGTCACGTAAGACGTTTACACATCAAAAATACTTAATTTTTAAAGAAATTATAATTTCTGTCAGAAATGATTGCATTGCACATTTTAAGATAAACTCCAATATTCTACTATAAATGCAAAATACTATTTTTATGTGACAGACATACTAGACAGTTGCCATCTTCACATCACTTTTTACCATTCAAGCTAATATGGTTTAATGGTTACTTATTTTACTCCTCTAAATTGAAAAAAAATGCAGTTGATAAGTGGGTTATTGACATGGTTCCATTTGAAGTGAAATGCACTGTATACATAGTGATTTTTGTACATTATAATGTACTTAAATGTCTTTCTTGAACTGCTCTTATGTTATACAAGAGGGTAATAAATAAAGTATACTGAAACAAGTAGGTAAATCTTCATGTTTCGTCTAATCTAATGCAATCATGTCATGCACTAAAATCGAACACTAAAACTTTCTGAAACCTAAAATTAGTATGGTGTAATTCGAGGTGTAATTATGTTAGAAGCAATTGATGATGTACAATATGATTATATGATAATATCATGGTTCAAAATTGGCTGCCTTAATGATTTTCTAATTTTGAATATTCAAAGTGTTAGTGGAAGGATGAAAGTGCAAAGTGTTAATGGAAGGTAAGTTTTTTACCTAAACAGCTAGACACATAAGAAAATATTTCTTGTTTCTAGCTGGAACATGAGCTGTTTTCTCACATCCACTTATATTCAAACCACTTTTTAAACCAAGTTCAAAATAACTAGTAAGGGAGGTCATCAGTTTTGACCATCAAAAATACCCAATATTTAAACCAGAACAAATTAGAAGATGATGAATAAAACTAATATTTTGTATCAGAAAATTAAATTGAAGAAATTTTGACTAACTAGGTAATTGGCCGTCAGTAGACAAAGACAATGTGGGTATGTTGACTGAGAAATAATGAGGAATATGTGTCTGTTTTTAAACTTCAACCGTATAGGTAAACTCAAATGAAAAAAAATATATATTTCTCTCTCTCTACAACGGATGTCTGGTTTGGCTCTCAATAATTTCAACGAATTTCGACATGACGTCATTACTTCATCGCATGAATTCACTGTTTTGAAACTATTTGAACCAGGCTCAAATAATTTGACCATGAGAAAATTAAAACCTTTGACATCTATATCTGAGTTCAATTAATCCATCAGAGATGTGACAGATTTTCATATCACATAACCTCAGATCAGATTGAGTAATCTTGAATCGAGTCTTGAATAAATGATGGTTCAGATCATTGTCGAAGTCAAATGTGAAATGTCATTTGGATTGTTTTTTGTGGTTAATTAAATTTATTAAAATAAGTTCTTACTGCTCTGTTGGCCCTAATGGAAGGAAGCTATGAACTAAAGATGATGAAGAGGAAGACACCGATGTTTTGGAAAGCAGTGAGACTGGACATGATTTGTTTATTAATTGTTTGTGCCTGCATTTTGCACAATATTTGTATATTAAATGGATATGAGACTGATGATTTAATAGATTTCCTGGATCTCTGGATGAAGAGATATGCCAAAAGATTAATAATCATGAACTAGTTACAAATGAATTGATTTTTTTTTACAAGAATTAATGTATTTACCTCTTGATTTACCTATCGTTAAATAAATAAAAATAATCAAAATTAACATGAATTATTTTATTCAATCTGCACTAAAAGATATCTGATAAATCGGTTGCATTACCATAACAGGCAGTGGCGCAACTAGAAACATAATACTGTACAGAAATAAAAATAAAAGACAACTGAACATTGTGGAATTTCAGAGTTTCTAAAGAGATGCCACGCATCACTCACATTTTTGTGGAAATACCTATTGCTTCATGTGTCAAATTAAAAATAAGTTAAAGGTGATAGGTTTACAGGTTTAGAGCGCATAGGCATTCGACTTTATTCATGATTCACGGAACCTTGTCCTTCTATATTAGGTAAAATCGCATCCGTCTTTTTGAAAACCGCGTTTTCGCGCATTCGTTTACTGTATTTTGCACATGACATCGTACAACAGGAAAAACCATAGCTTGTCTGTGTCATGTCACCCATAATGTCATAAAACGGACATCGACCGTGCCGCTTATTCCAAGTAGATAGCTGTAAATTTCTTTGCGGAAAACTCTGCAATTAAAGCGTCTATTCAGGATCGGTCTGGGGGTTCCATGCATCGCTATTCTGCCAATTATTAGCAATTTTTTTTTAGAAAGCGTTGTTAGAGAACTATAATATAAAAAGCAAACGTTGCTGTCAAAATGACACTTAATTTGACAGCGAGGTATGCTTGAGAATTTAAGGCATATTATGTCAACGATATTGACGAATTCAAACTGACCAATGGCAAACTGATTTACCTCGTGATTTACTCTTCCCTAGTTGCCCCACCTGTCGATTAACATTTGGTTAAAAGAACAGGATGTTTTATTGTGTAAGTGACAAGTTTTCCTGCCGGAGCGAGCGGAGGGCATTGCATGAAATGTCGCACGCTTTTTTTTGGATTAGTTTCGATTGGTTAAAAGCAAGAGTTAAAGGGCGCCCAGGGAAATAGTATTTCGTATTATTCGTCCCAACGTGGGAACATAATACACGTCCTTTTAAATTTTTCCTTTGAACAGGCTTGTTATCAGTTATCTTTCTTTAGATTTGGCAAATAATCAATTTGTGTTGCTCCCATTGATTTATAAAAATCAATGGGCACGACAGGTTAGCGATCTTCTTTTAGACGCGCGTCATCAAAGTAGGGATGTACTTTTAGTAGGAATGGTACCTATGCGAATTTAGTTATTGCAGATTCGCGAGCTTACGAAATTAAACAACATCGGTTTATTAATGAATAATCTTACTTTTTGGTCAGTTTCCCTATGAATTTGAGAAACAAAAAATTCATTCCATAGGACGTCATAGGCGTCGTTGTCAGCTCGGTTATACAAAAATTATTGCGCTTAGATGAATAAGGAGTTGCGGCTTAACGTCATCGTCCAGTATTTTTCCTACTGATTTTCTCGCACGTTTGGCAATTCAGGGTACTGATATTTGCCGATATTTTATAATTTTCTTTTTGGATTACCATTGAAAACTGGCATTTTTCGGCATGGATTTTAATTTTGCCGGTAAAACCAAAATTTTTGCAATATTTAAATCGCAATTTTACTGAAATATTAACGCAAGAAGCAGCATTTAAGCCCTATACATAGTTATTTTTATAGACATTTGATGCTATTACCAAACTGTGTGACTCAAAAGGCACTTATTTAAATAAGTAAAATCCTATTACATTATATCATGTTGTTTTTTTAAAATACTGCCAGCCTAATTTAAACACAATTTAAAAAAAATTAATAGGAATATATCAGCTAAGTACCGGCTGCACCTCCTAATAGTGCTTGGCATTTCGTAGTCTGGTGCGTTTACAGCTACACCACTTAACCCCGAAATGTGACCTGATGAACTAATTTGTTCTTACCTGATGTAAGGTAAGTTATGATCGCGATTATTACGATGTAGTTTCAGCAGCTTTCCAAGAGCATTTTCACGCTTCACACTATAAAAACCTCACTTGTTCGTTAGTAAGTGAATTTAAAATGAGCGAAATAAACGCGACCAGTGGTTAATGTTGTGTAATAATATACAACCTTTGTATTGGAAACAAGATGAGATCATCCTTTATAATACGGACTTGATAACAAAGAACGGGACTGGGTTATGATGGGCGTCTACTGGTCATATTAAAAATAAATTGTTTGACGACGGTTTTTGAGTTTCTGAAGTTCGTGAAAGAAGCGTAGGTTACATCGATAAGAATCGCGTTTGTTAATACCGATATCAGCCGATATCTACAAATACTTAAAGCAAAAAATAGATTCGTGGAGAAATAAGCGAAATGAAGAAAACGAGTTACACACATTTTGTCTAAAGAGAAGTAGGTCGTAAAATGTAGGTTGCACGCCATGAGAACTAGATATCTATTATATAGATTTCATTGTCCAGGTACATACAATCCCAAAGGCAAAGTATGCGTCTTGGTAGGCAGAGTACCATTTCTTAGCCTAAATAAATTAGAAAAAATAATGGTCTTAGTTCTAGGTATTTTATTATTACGAAATGATATATCTATTTATGGTAAATTTGGTTTAGCGACCTACATCTTTAGTTGTTCAATATATATCATTGCATTGGAGTATAATTACATAATTAGAATTTTCTGCCAAAGCATTTGTGAAAGCGTACGACATCCATCGGTCATCAGTGTTATCAGTTCGTTGGCGTTTAGGCTTGACCATTTGGTGCACATATATTGCAACACAGGACGTCATGAACACATCGTGCTTCGATTGGTCAGATTTTCTTATGATGGCGGTTTGGTTAAATAGACAATAATTTTTTTAATTGTACTTCTGTTCGGTAACCAATTTCATTTATCCTATTCATTCACTCTAATAATAGCACCTAATGGAAAACTTGAACTAACATCATAATGTAAAAAAGAACGGTGTGTGCCTCAGACCACACGACAGAAGTGAAAAATTCAATAAAGCGATATTAAAGCTAAATAAAAAATAAATAAATTGTGTGTGCTTAAGACCACACGATAGAAGTGAAAACCTTTGTCTGAATTTCGATCCGAGCCTTCGTTGCAGAGATACGGGCGAAAAACGATTTCCCCCCTTTAATTAGAGCCCCCCCATCCTGTATACCCCTGTACCCCTTCCCGTTCTCCCAAAATTAATTCTTTAAGTTTTTCCTTCTCCCCCTCCCCTTGCCAAACGGGTTACACAAACTTTCCTTGGAGACGACCAGGATCTTCTATTTACCCCGGCTACATCCCCTGAAAATGTCAGCCCTCTACCTATACGGGAACAGTTTTTTCCCCCAAAATCCCCTTTTAAATTAGAGCCCCGATCCTCCCGTATGGTCTAAGGTGGCCCCCAGGGGGCGCACCTACCATAAAAATTTCGACCCCGTACCTCTTCCCGTTCTCTTGAAATTAATTATTTATGTTTTTCCTTCTCCCCCTCCCCTGGCCAAACGGCCGGGGGTACGAGGTCCCGTTTTCGTCCAGGACTTCTTTTTACCCCGGCTACATCCCCTGAAAATTTCGGCCTATACGGGAACATGCCAGTAGAAGGAGCGTGACGCGTGACGTTAGAGACTGCGCACGTCGAACCTTGTACCTATCTCTCGTATAATAAACGACCGTTTTGCCTTTTGAACTACGACCACCTTGTAACACTTTTATCAAATGGGAATATAAGCATAATCTAAATAAACCTGGCCAATCGAAACATGCTATTTTGTCTCAATGTCCTGGCGTCTTCGGTTTTGAAATATGCGTTAGGTGCACTGCCTGGCTACTCGGAAAATAATAAATTTATTTTGAAAAATCAACTCAAATAGCTGAATACACATATTCGTGATACTTCTTATTTGCATGGATTATTCATGCAGATCAACTAAATACGCAGAGAAAAGAAGGTAATGATTTGTTTTAAAGCGTAGAATGATTAGCACCTCAGTTATATTACCTAGGGTAAACATAGTCGATCGGCTTCGTTCGTTCGCTCCTTTGAAGCTGATGTCGACACGCGCATGCATCTTAAGGCGAACATCGGACCACCGTTTGCCAAGTCACGCGCAATTTCCATTAAACCAAAAACAACTGCTGTAAGAAGCAAATAATTGATTCCTCATGGTCCCAAAATAATCACAGATTAGCTAAATGTTGTACTACTCTGACATCAATAGGATAATGTTGATACGGTTTCGGCTAAAATAATTTAAAATGCCAAAATGCCATATTTCTTAGTTCGAAGATGCCTCAGAGAAATCTTATCGTACGTTCTTATCGATAAATATATAACATGATGGTTAACCCTTCTATTGGTTGAATGAATGGCTTTTATTTGTTTATTAGATAAGATATTAGTGACGCTGGCTAATAATAAAAGTGTGACTGAAAGACGACTCGAGAAAGGACACCGGTATGCTTTGATGCGTGGTAGTTTTATCGAATATTTGTTTATTTAAGTCGCTATCTGTATTTTCATCCGGACTTGTATATTGCCTATATAAATCGGTAACCTGTTTCTCTGTTACAAAAATAGACTAATAGATGCATTTAATTTTAAGCCAAGGGTAATGTTGTTACTTGTTACGCGTAACTAATGTTACAAACAGTACAATAATCAATTACAGAAGCCATCGCCGATTTGTATGATTTTTGCATATGGTCCTATTTTTGCTTGGGTGAGAAATAGATGAGAGAGAAGGCGAGCGAACGATACAAACAGAGAGCAGGAAAGAGCGCCCAAGGAGTGAACATTGGGAAGGAGATATATGAGGCGCATGTCTTGCAATGATAAAAATAAAGAACAAAGAGGAAAACACAAATTAGACGTGTTTTAGAGAATATCTGAAACTTCGAATATCGAACGAATGTGAAAATAAGGGGGATTTTTATTGTTGCTGACAACACTGACCAAACAAATGAAAACTATGCCGTTAAACAACAGACATTATAAGATTGATGATATCAGAATATCAGGGGCAAATAAAAGAAAGTATGAGTGAACAGTATTAGCTTAAAGCGGGAAAAAGATGCATTAGATTTGTTTAGATAAATTTGACAGGACGTGACCTATGTCCAGTAGTGGCCACAAGCCAAATCTGCTAAAGGAAGGAGAAGTAGAAAGATCATGTCTTTGTTTCCTTCTTCTGCAAATTGATTCTTTATACATATAATTTTATATATAGATATTACTAAACACACGAAAAATATACGATTTTTGGCTAAATTTCTATTACCTTTCTCCAGCAAAGAAGAAATTTTGTTGTGTTCTCATTTAAAAAAATAAGACCGAGCGTTTCGGGCATTTCCGTGATGGTGACATTATGAGTTGACGATCTAACTTTTTGTTCACTTATGCGGTTTGTTGATTTAGGTAATTTTCTACAATTAGCAAAAGGTAAATGACAACATACAAGAAGTTAAATTATAAACTCCGGGCATGGATCTCCCAACTCTCAGTGTATCAATTGTGTGTAGAGTATATGGATTCCGGAATATTCCTTGTGCAAATGAAAACGAATCATTGGATATCAATTTAAATTTGACACGCTCTAACTTCTGAATTTCTTAAGAGACTTGTAAAGTTAATATTGTAACTCGTTTATGTTTGTATATATACTTAATCTTAATATATCGAGTGGCCAAGATAAGTTTTCGAGGTTCGAATACTACTCAAAATTATACTTGCCACATTTTGATTTGGGATAGAAGATCTGTAATAATCGCCCTACAAAATACATTTTCCGGTCTGACCGGAAGTGATGACAACTTTTTTGTTGTTTTTATTAGCACGTTGCATATTTTCGTATTCTCCTCTGATTTTCCTGAGAACGACGAATCACAAATTCATATTTGTAAAAAAATTACATCTCAGAAGCTATTTTTACAAATTTGATATTTCATACTTTTTACAATAGAATTTTAATTTCATTGCAAATTTATATTGTTTTTTATTTGTTTTCTTTTTTTATAGTAATTACACTTACCATTTTTATAAAGTCCTTAAAAACGTTACTATTCAACACCTTTTTCTCCACGATATTGAAGAGTAAGACCTATTTAAAGTGCGTAAATATGTTAAATATTAATTTTATAAAATCTATGATGCAGCCACGTTGATTTTTTTAAAATTGCTCCCGAACCGCCATTTTTAAAAGAAATATCAGCTTATGCCCCCTCGTTGAAAAGGGAATTTAAGGGATAATCGGAATTTGTGAAAAAATATTTTGTCACTTTCAGTTAGACCGAAAGTTGCATGTTGTGTGGCACTTATGCCACATTCTGCATAATAGTATCCCTTAGTGGCATACTATTATGCAAACGCGAAGGTTCAAAAGTTGATATTTCGTATAGGCAAGTCTTTCGCTTTTAAAATTGACCATTAAAAGAGAAGATGAATGAACCAATATTTTAAACGCTAGCGGTTATTCTCATAAATAAATTTTCGAACTTTCGAATATGCATAATAACTTACTAAAAATGCTATGTGAGATATAATTGCCACCCAAAATTCAACCTCCAACCGAAGTGGAAGCGATGTCAACTTTTTAATTTTAAATAGCATCCTGTTATCGACATTTTGCGTTAAATTTCCTTTTCAACGAGGGGTTCCACGTTGATATTTGTTCTAACAAAAGTGCCTCAGGAGCCATTTAAAAAAAAATACAACTTGGCTGCCTCATAACGTCAGAAATAATAGATTTTTCTAATTTGATATTTCTAATTTTTTAAAATTAATGTTATAAAATATGTTGCTTTGACGTCACAGAGCAGTCGTGTAGTTTCTTTTTAAATAGCTCTTGATGCGCCATTTTTAAAGCAAATGTCAACTTATGACTCCTCGTTAAAAGGGAAATTTAAATTAGAATCCGATAATATTCAGGGTGTCATTTGAAATAAATCCAAGTTTTGAGTGGGCTTAAAGTACCCCATCTACTTGTGATGAAAAAATGAGAATTTGCCATATACGCCGGCCCTGCATATCTTTACAAGCAAGATGATATGTCTCGTGACATGTTAATGACAAACTGAAAGGGGAAAAACACGAGATGAAAATAAGAATGTATTAATTCGGGATATTGAGGAAACGTGATCCGTTCCTTTTTTGTGTCATAGCTTCTCTTTGACGTTACTAACCTTACGCTTTTTAAGTTGTAGTAATTTAGTTTGATCCTAACACAGCATCGTCGCACATCAGCCTGTTTACTGTCATAGGTCATCTTTTTAGGTTTGGGAATCGCCCGAGGACTGATACGAGTGCCGAAAACCTAAAATAATGAACTAAGACGTCGTCGCCATCAAATTGTTTCATCGTGTCATTCATTTCCCCGAAGATGTCCGCCAGTAACCTGAAGATGCTCAGCGAAGAGAGCTTGACCCGGCAGCCCGAAGAGGTTTTCGATATTATTTGTAAGCTGGGAGAGGGCGCCTATGGTAGTGTATATAAGGCTTTGCATAAGGAATCCGACAACGTAGTAGCCATCAAGCAAGTCCCGCTAGATACAGACTTGCACGAGATCATAAAAGAAATTTCTATAATGCAGCAGTGCGATAGCCCTTACGTTGTCCGGTATTACGGCAGCTATTTCAAGAACACCGATCTCTGGATAATTATGGAATATTGCGGAGCCGGCAGCGTTTCCGACATTATCCGCCTTAGGAAGAAAACTCTAACAGAGTGCGAGATAGCGACCATCCTGTCCGACGCGTTGAAAGGGCTGGAATATCTGCATTCGAACAGAAAGATACACAGAGATATTAAAGCGGGAAATATTTTATTAAACACTGACGGGCACGCGAAACTAGCGGATTTCGGCGTGGCCGGACAACTGACTGAGACGATTTCGAAACGTAACACCGTCATCGGGTCACCGTTCTGGATGGCACCGGAAATCATTTTGGAAATCGGATATGATTGCGTCGCAGATATTTGGAGTATCGGCATAACTGCCCTAGAAATGGCCGAGGGAAAGCCGCCGTACGCGGATATTCATCCGATGAGAGCGGTTTTTATGATTCCAACTAAACCGCCTCCATCCTTCAGAGATCCGGACAGATGGAGCGCCGAGTTTATCGATTTCGTCAGTGTGTGCCTCGTCAAGAACCCTTGCGACCGAGCTTCGGCTACTGATCTGATTCAGCACGTGTTTCTGCAGAAGTCCGGCGGGGCTCAGGCGTTGTCCCAAATGATTTCTGAGGCGTGCGAAATCAGAAAGAACCAGAGCTACAGCAGAATTCTCGTGCACGGCCAAAATAAGGACACCGTCCCCGAAAGCGATGCTACTTTGGTGCCCAGCAAGACTCCCAGCCAGAGCGCGACCATGGTCACCATACAGTCCGACATGGGAACCATGGTAGTCATAAATAGTGACGACGAAGATTGCGAGAGAACCATGAAATCCGAAGAGACAAAGAAATACAAGCCCCTATTTCTAGAGCATTTTGATCAAGCTGAATCCGAACAAGAAGGCAAAAATGATTCTGCCTGCGCCCAATCGACAAGTTTTCCTGTAGCCGCCAGCAATGTGATTGCCCAACAATCTCAAGACGTGTCGGAACCTCTTGAAGCGAAACTGCAGCGAATCAAGCCGGTAAACACAGATTTCAGTTTCCTCAAGGATTTATCTTATGAGGAGTTGAAGGAGAGGTTCGACATGCTGGACGCGGCGATGGAGAAAGAAATAGAAGAGCTGCAGACGCACTATATTTTGAAGCGGCAGCCGGTCGAGAACGTTATCCATAACAAGAGGGAGAGGAACAGAAATTTTTAAAACTTAATTACTAAAACGTTAATGTGTTCGAAATAAGACCTTCTACAGCTACAGGTTTCGTACGCGACTTGAAGGTAGGGAAATTTATGTTGTGACGGGAGTGGCTGCGTAAAATACAAGTCTGTGCATGTATCTACTTTCTGGAAAGCTGTGAATATCATCTTTTCTTGATTTTTCTCATTTATTTTATGTCATTAGCGCAGAATGTGCGTAACCAACCTAACTTGGTGCATGCGGTCTTTTATTTAAAATAACGATCGTATGCGTGGTTCCTCCAAGTCTATTTGCGCAACGTTTTCCTGTATTTCGACTAAAGTACATTAGTCCGGCCGGTTTTCAACATTTTTATGCCAGATGTATTATTTCGTGCCATTTTCAATTTTGGTATTTTATAATTAAATTTTGCTTATATCATGCCCTCTAATTATTGCAGCGTTTTAATACGAACATTACATTTTACCAGTTTTGGGTTAGCTGATTATTCTTAGCATAACCTGAATTCGTTTGCCGCTTTTGTATGAAATTTTAAGCATTAGAAACTTTTGTTTATCATAACTCATTTTCTTCAAATGTGAAGAATGTAGCTCATTAGTATAAAATGAAGCGAATTGTCTTAACTTATTGCATAAAACTGTCAAATCAGCTGAAGATTACCAGAAGTATCCAGGGTTGTCCTGTATAAATCGAAAGTTAATCTCAGAAAAAGAACGATATGGCTTTAATAATAACAAAAATGCAAATTTATATCCAGGTTGACTAACCAAAATTAAATTTTAAATCTTAAATAAGAAAACATATGGAGGTGTGGCATTAGACTTTAGTTTAATTAATGGAAAACTCTGTAGCTGTATATGTTTTTAAACTTCGCTCAAGCTTCCAGGTCAACATTATTACGTTAATCATGCTACAATAAATTATCCACTACCTGGTCTATATTTTATGGCTTTAAAATCAGCGCACCATTTAGAAAAATTCTTATGAATGTAGCGGTTTTAAATCTGAATTCGAAACGATGCGGCATCGGCAGCGCCGCGCCGCGTTACCTGATGACCATGGTGTTTGGCTTTGTTTACACCGTGCGTTGATTTCGCAGATTAATGATAAAATTTAAGCTTAGGACCACAGCTTATAAAGCTGTGCTAAGGACGCAGAAGCATAAACCAGATAATTTGTTATATCTTGCATGTTCACCAACGAGTTGTAATAGTTCAATATCCTGTCGGCAAAAATAGTTTATATTATTTATAATTTAATAAGTATACAGGGTGATATATACAGCCAGTATGAAGTGGAGGAGTACGCCAAAGCGATAAGAAATATTGTATTTTGCATTGCTTATAATATGTTTTAAACACACTTTGGTATGTAGGTACAAGGTATCCCAAAAAGAAGTAGCAATTTTAATTTACTAAATTTAAAAAAATGAAGAATTTTACTTAATTTTATATAAATTTTGTATATAACTCATCAAGTTTTGTTTTCGAGATATTGCCATGTGTTAACCGTCATTTTCACCACTTTGTATATTTGTAGGAGCAACACGGAAATAGTTAAACCGCACATTCCCATGGACAACAAAACGTGTATAATCTAGAGTTTCTAGAGTAGACACATGTAAAATATGAAAATAGATGATTATATCAGTAAAAACTCAACCCTGTATACCGAACAGTAATAAATATTTGAGTGTGAATAAGAACTTTCGTATTGATTTTTTTTCTGTTTGCTTAGTTTCTGAGATAAGGGCAGATAGAAGATCTTATTTTGAACACCCGTACTTAATCCTCGTAATATTAGCCTATTATTAGCGTAATATCGTATTTAAACTTGACAATTGTGCGTTGTGCCAACATGCAATAGGTAGAATAATTTATTTAATGTTTGTTTATTTTTGTATAAAACCCTTTTTTTAAATGAAATGCGATGATTAATTTCTATAAAATGGTTTGTGTGCGTGAATAAAATAGTCTAAAACCGATTTTCTTTGAGTTTATTTATCGATCATGGTGATTGATTAAGGGCTTTAACGACAGCCTATTAGATATGACAGCAAGCAAGCGGATCACCCATGCCAGTTTTTAGTTGTCACTCGCTAATAAGGCGGGAATATACATGCACTTGCAAGGAAAATAGCATGTCAGTGGCCAGTAACTTGTACGCTAACTACTTGTCGTTGGACTACCGAAAATACATATGCTAGCAAAGTAACATGGCATAGTTGTCAGTAATTTGCTAACTACTTGTCCATGGACTACCCAAATACATATGCTAGAAAACGTCTCAGCTCGGTAGGTTACGCCCAGCTCACCCAGCTGTAGCAAAAGTGTTGAAATTTGTTAACGACAGCCTATTAGACATGACAGCAAACAAGCGGATCACCTATGCCAGTTTTTAGTTGTCACTCGCTAATAAGGCGAGAGTACACATGTACATGCAAGGAAAATAGCATGCCAGTGGCCAGTAACTTGTACGCTAACTACTTGTCCTTGGACTACCAAAAATACACATCCTAGCAAAGTAGCATGGCACTGTTGTCAGTAACTTGTATGCTAACTACTTGTCTTTGGACTACCCAAATACATATGCTAGAAAACGTCTTGAAATTTGTTAAGTGGAAGTTTCTCATTTGAGAAATGAATTAAACAGTATTGTACTGTTATTAGCAACACAGTGCGTAATTAAACTAATACGTTTAAGAAGTATGAAACGGAAAAGAAATAGAAGAATATGGGTAAATGATTGGCTTAGTAGACGCCAAATTTAGTTTGTATTTACCCTATATAAGGGGGTAAATGAAGACACCAAGTTTATTTCCATTAACTTATGATGTATAAAATAAAATGGGTAAAAAGATAGAAATAAGCTTCAGAACCTTACATGAAAATATACATACATACCCTCTGTCATACAGTGTTAAATAAATTATTAGGAAGTGCTGGAATGTTAAGTAAATGATTAACTAAATGTAATACGAACAAATTTAAAGAGAATAGTAATTATTTATAAGAATACTTCGCCTCATTCCATGTTCTTCAATGTCTTTAATGGAAGGGTGTAATGTTATGTTATTTTAGTCTTCTATAATACCTCCATTAGAATTGTATGGCTACAGGCTCAATCTTGTCTTGGTCATCTAAAGAAACTTCCCGGTCAATCTAAAAATGTCAGTTTCACCCTTTTAGCAGAAAGAATTTGTGTTACTAGATCACCCTAACATCTTTTTTTTCTACTCCTATACAATTGATTTATTAGACATTTACCACCATTAATGAAACTCATTACGATACTGACGTTTCATTATAAAACTGGGTTATGACCAATCAAAATTCAACATGACAGTGATATTCGGTGGGTATCAAAGACAGCCATGATCATGACAGATTAAAAATGTATCAATTTCAGCAGTTCACAAACAATTTATTTACTAAATTTAAAAAAATGAAGAATATTTTTCATTATTGTGACTGGTCGTAGAAAAAATAGTGTATGCAACTCACATTTAAGGGCTGTTAAGACCCTCGCATTCATTCATTCATTAATAGCAATCATTAAATGTTCGTTGCCTAATTTACTATTACAGCGGTTACGGAAAGCATTTTACTTTTCCTCGACCGTGAACTCTACTGTAGGCAAAGTATATTATAGTGTTGCACGCAATTTTCTTTGCTGATTGCGTTGACCAGATAGGAAATGTAAGGCACGCCAAATCACTCCTTTCCCTAGACAGTGGACGCAACGCCAACTGTAGCCCAAATGTTAACAATGTTTCAGAATTACCCATGTTTTTAGGGTCCAGAGAATTGCTTTCAACTGCTCTGGTAGTGCAGTGGTCAGATCCTGCACTTGTGATACGGCGGCGGCCCGGGTTCGATCCCCGTCGGTGTTTTTTTTTTATCTTTTTAATATTATGTTAGTAAATTTTTTTTCATCATTTTGGGCATTCGTTGGATTAATTTTGGTTAGTTTTTGTTGGTTACGTCCCTGTAGCGAGCTTTACTTATTTTCCTCTCAGGTATTTATTTTGAGTATCCTCTCACCCACTATTGCGCCCACTGTCTAGGAAACGGAGTGTTTGTATTTTTTACGTTTTATAGCTCATCAGCGCAACTAGTAGCTCTCACGGCCTAGGAAATGTAAAAATGCTTACCGTTAAGTATAACGATTAAGTAGTTCTCTTCTTCTTGTTGCGCTTTTTCTCTCCTTAATTTCAAACTATGCTTTTTAATGTTAAATCGTCTCAAAAAAATTGAAAGTGTGTAATCATCGCTCTCATGCATAACTCAAGCTTATCTCGCTATGGCTGTGACCTATTTTTCATCTCGGATTCGCTAACCAAAAATTTTTTTGGCCTAGTTTGCGTTAGGGGACACATAAAACAAACATCCCACGCAGTTTTGCAGTAAAAGCAAACGTTATAAAAATGATTTATACGCTGCAATAAATCAAACCTAATGAAAACTTTTCAATATATTAAGTATATTATATACCTACCAGTACTTACCGAAGCAGTCAATACCTCCTACAAATGGTGGAATTAGAACCATAGACATATGATTGGAACAGCCGACGAAACCGATACCTACAACAAATATTTTATAGGTTATATTTTAGGGTGTCACTTGCGTTGAAATAAGGTGTTTCAATTGTGTGTTTATAGATTTCTATTAGATGGCGCCAAAGCATAGAAGAGAAGTACAGTGCCAAATTCGATGGAGTTTTTATTAAGTATTTTATTTTCATAATACCTCTCTGAAAACTATCATTTTCGACGTCTCTGTAGAGCAAAGAAAGTAAGTCTTTTCGGTCCGGGCACGGGAAAATTTTTCCCGGTCCCTGATTAGGGAGCGGGAAAAGTTTTCCCGCTCCCTGATTTAAAGTGCTAAATTTGCAGTTATTTAGTCACAGAATAAGCATAAAGTATAATAAATTGGGTTAAAATTATACAGTGATGCAGTCTACAAGATTAATCTAGTACATTTTAGCGTCAATAGTCTAAATTTGAGTAAAATTATTTTTTCTTCAAACGTCAGTAAATCCGTCATTACTCGACTGTGTAGACGGCCGTGAAGTTTCGTTTTTCCTCCGCCGGAGCTTTACTTTTCACTTTTCCGTCGGCGGAGGTAAAAGTGTTGTCATAGCAACATAGATACAATACAAACAGACAACAAAATGAGCGTCAACAACTCAAGATTTATTAAACTACAATTTGTATTTATCACTCAATTTGTGACTGCATTTCTAAAAATCACTAATTTATTAACAAATTGGTTATTATTTAATCGAACTTACTCAATAACTGCTTATCAATACGGAATTAAAACGCAATCGGA
>MU182169.1:272322-329278 GCA_016904865.1 Pissodes strobi | reverse complement strand
TTGAAACTATGTTATATATATATATATATATATAACATAGTTTCAATACTTTTTAAAACGTTTTAGTTTTACTAGCCTATTTCGCTTTTGTATATGTATCAGCTTTCTTATATGTCGAACGAGAGGCGCCATTAAAATTATCGGAATAAATAATACGAGCGTTATTGTTACCACCGAACATATTACGTTATATGTTCGATGTTGTTACCAAGTCAGATCCTTTTTGTTCTACCAAAACTCACGTGGTAATAAAATCGATTTCTATACAGTGGCACAATGACCTGTTATTATACTGCTTGCTATAAAATCAGCCAAACAGTTCTTTTCAAATATGTTTAAATTCACATTTTCATACGTTAAATATGTTGCGTCTTCTGTACGTCTTGATTGAAAGCCGCAATTTTTATACGTGATGCAATTTTCTATGACGTCAACATTGAAAAAGGTTTACATGAGTTCTCATTTTTTTTGCGGACATGGTGTAGATACTTTGTTTTTAACCACATTACGCATTTTTGTAAATTCTGGTCCTCGATCCCACTTCTGATTCGTGTCGTGGATCTTGGAACACGGTATATTTGAGTCCGTGCCAAACCTAAAAGGGGATGGGTCACACCTAACATGAATTTCTCTAATTAAACCCAGCTCATATTAACGCCTGTTTAGAAAGGTATTAAATTTATTTTGTGCCCTTCCCTATAGACCGTACAAATAATATTAAATTAAGAATGCTATACGGCATTCTGATAATTTGGCTAATATTCTTCCCCAAGTGAAATGCATATTTAGGAGTAAAACTCTAAAACGTATATATTTTTTGTAATAAATATTAAATTGAAAAATACTACCTATTTATAATTTATTACTGAAGATGTGGCGATTGACGATAAATAATAATTACAACTATGCAGGGTGCTACAAATTCGTTTTTTTGCATGGGCATCTCGAAAGCCGTAAGAGATTCGAGGTCGGTTAAATTGGGGCAAAGTTGCACAATTTAACGGTGATTGAAATGCCGTCGAGAAATCTGGAAAATTCCTCCTACTTTCGGAGATATCCGTAAAAAACTGAAAATCATCTATTTTATTTTTATTTTTTCCAGCCTTTGTTTGAAGAGGTAAAGTAAAATAAATGTCACATTATTATTGCCATTTTTTCTCCTCTACAAGCTGGCGGTATCAAATTTTAAATCTGACGTTTCGCTTTCGGCCTCCCTCCATCAACTTAATTTTTTTTTATACGGACTTGGATTTTTTCAAGGATTTTTTATCTAATTTTTAAAAAGCCTTTGGTCTCCCAAAACCAACGATGTATCACACTTGTCCGATGGTGGTAACAAATATTGTTATAAGTGAAATCGGGTCAGAAAAGATCGCTCCATCTGTCTAACACATTATCTCTTATGGAAAAAATCTAGATTTGTTGATTTATTGATAAGTGCGCTACATCGTTGGTTTTAGGAGACCAAAGGCTTTTTAAAAATTGGATAAACATTCCAGGTCCGTATTTAAAAAAATTAAGTTGATGAAGGGGACCCAAAAGCGAAACGTCGGATTTAAAATTTGATACCGCCAGCTTGTAGAGGAGAAAAAGTGGCAATAATAATGTGACATTTATTTTGCTTTATCTCTTCAAACAAAGGCAGGAAAAAATAAAAATAAAATTGATGATTTTTCGGTTTTTTACGGATATCTCCAGAAGTAGAAGGAATTTTCTAAATTTCTCGACGGCATGTTAGTCACCCTTAACTTGCGCAACCTTGCCCCAATTTAACCGACCTCGTATCTCTTACGGCTTTCGAAATACCCATACAAAGAAACTAATTTGTAGCACCCTGTATAAATAATTTTCGTTAAAAAATACTATGGCATTGTAATGAGCCCATTCCAAGACAATTAAAAAATAAGAGCAACTCAGAACGTGAATCCAAATTGACTTAGGCAGGTCTCCCACCGGGTCGACCGGTTGCATGAAACCGATCGTACGAAACTTGCGATTTTTCCCGCGTACGACTTTTGTATTTAAATACACAGACTGTCTCCCATTGCCGCGACTGCGATCAGGATCGCATGCAACCACACAACTGAAATTGCATGCGATCAGTTCTGCTGGTCGCGGCTTGGTTTTCAGTCATCTAGTGTGAGCGACAGAGCCTTTTGTTTACATAAAAATGAACAGTTTAAAAATATTCAGTTCGTACAAGACGTGGAAAAGTAGCCCTGTTTGAATAACTATAAATTAGATACCTAGTTATTCGGAAAGAGATAATACGCTGCTTGGGAGAAAGTGTCATGAAACTTTTGAGGATCACCTTGTAACTCTTTCTTTTGCTGCTACAAAAGCTCTTCGATCATAATTATTGACAATGTATGGGTGCACCCAAAATTTCCTTCGTTTTCAGCATCTTAAATACTGCCACACGACGGCGACATTGCTATCACAACTGAATAAACATCGACTCGGTGTGCGAATGTCTACGCGATTAGTTTCATGAAACTAGTTGCGCACAATCGGTTTCATGCAACCGGTCGACCTGGTGGGAGAGCTGCCTTAAAGAAAAAGCGATCGCAAAATGGAAGTAAGTAAAGGGAGAGTCAACAGTTAATTAGACGGATAGACTATTTATCCCAAATTCTGCAGGCCTATAGAGATCAAAATATAATCCACAATCTAAGGATAAATAATTTATCTAATGGTTCACAAGGTATATTTAATCATATAGGGCCAGAGCTCAAAAAACAAGCACCGGAACAGAGTTTAACATTTTTTTTTTAATGAGTTAAGTTGAATTGTTTCAGTTACGTTGATCCTGAAGGATGGCTTGCTTATCAGTGTATAATATGCATTACCTTAACAGAATGATGGAAGACTAGTATACGGGCATGTATCTAGGCTTTATGTGAATGATATAATTTGCAAAACGAATGTTACCGAGTAATGTAATTCATTCGAAGGAGTAATATAAGCCATTACATGCAAGTAGAGCACTTTTCTACGATTATTTTAACATAGAGTACAGGTTCAATGGAACTTGTGTAAAATTAATGGGTTTTCTTTAAATAAAATATGTTCCCACACTAGCAGTTACAAAACAATTTAATTTCGAATAGTTCTATAAATGAACTGCCATGTCATCATACAATTTCATACTTTTTGCGACATTTCTCGGTAGAAGGTTTATTGATGATATTTTATCAGCTTCCATAATCTGATGCTCGTCATCACTTGATATAATTTTTTCACAACAAACTTTCGTGGTCTATTCAAAATTTGGAATATAAAATCATTAACGTCCTCCTTTTTTGGGCATGATTAGTCCCGAACATCGCTTAGCAACCAATATTGCTGGGGCTGGGTCGCAGTCCGTTAATAATGTATTATTCTCCGATTGAGGTGAATAATGGACGTTGTTACTTAATGGCAAGCGAAGCTGTAATAAGCAAATGGTCTACAATATAACATTAAACAATTTACATAATAGTTCACAATTTAAAAATATTACGTTTTTCCCGTGGGTTTTGAACGAAATTACAACTTTACTATTTTCAACTAAATACTCTCTTTATTCTCTATCACTGTATACAATTAAACACACTAAACCACTCTTATAACTTTACAACTAATAGCTCTTTACAATTCAACACTCAATGATTAACTATAACTACAATTCGCCGCTATCCGCTATTTATATACGGTCTAAAGTCTATCACGAAAACTCGGGAAGAAGCGAGGCCACTCTATATGATTCTCGACCAGGACATCGAGATAATTCTAGCGTTCCTGAATCTTCGCGGCCGGTCGGCGTTGGCTCATACATAGACGCGGCAATGCGGCTAGTTCTATAGGGTAGCACAAAAATATTCGGATGGTTGCTAGCCGTAACAATATATTTAATTATATAGGGTCAGAGTTCAAAAAACGAGCGGCAAAACGATGCATGACCACCCTGTATTTAGTTTAATTTTTCAAGTATGCTTACCAGTGAAAAATATATTTCATTCAACAAGCGGCTATTATTTATGAGAATGATAGTTTGCAACATCAACGTTAACGAGTGTTCTAATTCATCTGAATGAGTACTAGCCATTACATACCATTAGAATATTATGTCAGTCGTAGAAACACTTTTATCTATACGCGTATAACAGTGACTTATATTTATATTGTTTTTCATCTTAAAACGTATCGCTAAAAATATTAGAGATGCAGCTATGTGCACTCGAGTTCGCCGTTTAATCGGCTATTACCGCAGCATCTCGTTGGACTAATGACTACAATGGGCGGGGCGTGTAGAGCGTAACACTACTGAGAATGTTGCATTTTGAATAACTTTGAGGCATTTTCAAAATAATAATTCGTAAATAAGAGTAATCTATCTTGCCTCTACTGACATTGGACGCCACTGATTAGCTTCCATGAGAAGGCAACGCCAAATCGTAAACTATAAAATAAACAGTGTTTGCCTCATCGTCGCTATTAAGGTCGCTTGTAGAAATAAGTAAACAATTAATATGAAATTTAAAAACTACTGTTTCCTTTGGACTCTGGCGGCTCGCGTCTATTGGGTTACGTTGTTTTCCACAGAAAATCAGGATTGGAGCCCCCACCAATTTAATAATTTATCGCCGCGGCCATCGACCGCCACATGTTGCTGAAATCCCATTTTTGGGGGATCAATACTACTATGTCGCGCCAAGGTCTGGCGCCTGAAAACCTGAACTTGTCGAGGGTGAAAGCGGGTGACGTGATCGAAATTTGATTGAAACGGATATGTGTATTTCTTTATATGTAGGGAGCGGTTATTCAGCGAGGTAGAAAAGTCAACCCCTGTCGATTTTCATACAAATTGAGATATCGTCGCGAAATTGGAAGGAAATACGTGATCAGGTACTTGTTACTTTTTAAACTAAAATGATGATCGAGTGGTACCATGGTTTAAGGCTCTTTTCACCCCGTCTCCAAAATTTGGGATTGATGAATTTAATCGGTTTAATATGACGCTCACATGGTGTTCCCGGATTCTTTGGAGATTTGTCAAAAAGCGTCACTTTTGTTTTGAAACACACAGATTCTATGTATAGGTTGGCTCGAATTCAGTCTGTTCCCTGTGCTTACTTAAAACTGAATTTCAAATTGAATTTGACTTTTGCATTGCCACTTTTTCCGCTCTATCCTATAATAGTAGTATCCAGTTTGGACTCTGACGTTTCGTCTTTAAGGGGTCATCATCAACTTTCTTTTTTTTAAATACGAACTTTATTTTTAATAGTGTTTTAGATGATATTGACATTATTAATATGATATGCTTAATAATACTTTTTTTTTAATTTTTATTTTTAAGATTATTTTTTGAAATTACCCTATTATGCTTCGGTGTAATTTTAAATAGTTTGTTACTTTTGAAATTTTTATATATTCTATAAACATATTTTATTTTGTTTTTGTGTTAAGTGGAAAATTGGAGCCTTTATTTTTAATAAAAATAAAAAATAGTAAAATTAAATAAACAAGTTCGTTTATTTTTACCCTAGGTTTAGGTGCCTAACAATATGCCGTTTAAAAAGTTTTTAAATATTGAAAAATCGTTTTATTTTTTCCTAAACTTATTAAAAATGGATTTCAAAATGGTTTGCACTATTGCATTGCCACTTTTTCCACTCTATCCAATGGTAGTATCCAGTTTGAAATCCGACGTCTCGTCTTCAAGGGGTCATCATCAACTTCCTTTTTTTAAATATGAAATTTATTTTTTTTATCGTTTTTCAGATATTGACGTTATTAATATGAACATGTGTTTTTATTTTTTTATGTATTTTGATTTTTATTTTTTTGGGAAGTACTTATTTTGCTTTGGGGTTTGTTACTTTTGAAATTTTTACATTCTATAAAAATATTTGATTTTGTTTTTTGTGTTAATTGAAAAATTAAAACATTTATTTTTAATAAAAATAAAATATAGTAAAATTAAATAAACAGGTTCATTTATTTTTTACCCCAAAGCAAAATAAATAATTTAAAAAAGAAATTGAAGATAAAATTTAAAAAACATGAGAAAAAAAACATATATTCATATTTGTAACGCGAATATCATCTGAAAACGAAAAAAAAATAAAGAGCGTATTTAAAAAAAGAGAGTTAATGATGATCCCTTGCCCTTGAAGATGAAACGTCGGATTCCAAACTGCATGCCACCAATGGATAGAGCGGAAAAGGTGGCAATGTAAAAGTGCAATTCAATTTGAAATCCGTTAATAAGTTCAGGAAAAAAATAAAACTATTTTTCCGAGTATTTTCCAATATGTCGGTTTTTTCCGGATATCTCCGGAAATACTTAGAATTTTAAAACTTTCTAAACGGCATATTGTCAGGCACCTAAATCCGCAAATTTGTTCTAATTTGACCGACACTATCTTTTTCGGTTTTCGAGTTCCCCATGCATAAACGCGAATTCGAGCCACCCTGTACAAGGTGTCTTAAATAGACCAAATCTAAAATTTATCAGAAGATTTTATGGGTTCTTCACTCTGTTCTATAAGGAAGGCCTTATTAACGCAGGCGTCTTCAAAAGCATAAACTAGTTAAAACGTGTTCTTATGCCGGGTCCAGACCAAGCAGACAAAA
Organism: Pissodes strobi; assembly: GCA_016904865.1. NCBI lineage: Eukaryota > Metazoa > Arthropoda > Insecta > Coleoptera > Curculionidae > Pissodes > Pissodes strobi. Next base: position 322,657 of record MU182169.1, on the reverse strand, counting down.
CAACGACAAGACAGAAGCATTCAAGTTTCACGACAAAGTAGCAACAATCCAATACATTTCTGGGACATTTTTGTGTAATTTTTGTTTTGTTTCCAAATCCCGAATATTCTGCTAGTCCCGTCTCGAGTGGGTAAAAATCAAAGAGTCTTTGTTTAGTATGAACGGTGTACGTTGACAAAAATAGGAGACTAGGAGACCAGTGAATTTTTCTGTTACACTTATAGCTTATCTATAGTTAGTGTGCCTTTTGCCAACTGCAGGACCAATAAGACATATCAGATTTTCGAATTCTTTGCTGGACATCTTTACAAAATTCTTAAAGCTTGAGCGAATCTCACCATAGTCCCATATCATCCTCACGTAATTCAACTAACAATTCATCTATTTAAGAAAAGATCTCGTTTTTTTAGGTATTATCCAAATACGTTGCGGTTTTTGTTGCAACATTGGATGACGAGGAGAGAAACATAAAACTACTGGCTAGTAGCAATAAATCTTCATATTCTTGCTAGTGAAAACGCCTCATGGTTAAAAAAAACTGGCTTGCAACAACTCAACTTTGTTGCTCTTTTGTCCTTCTGGTATGGACAATTTGTCTCAATTTTGTCTTGTCTGAATACCTTATTTTTTGTCGCAATTTTGTCGTGTCTTTGTCTTAAAATCGTGTTCACATTTTGTCTGCTTGGTCTGGACCCGGCATTACTCTATTATATAAGGGTTTTATAAATTATGTTTTTGTGGTATGAGGCTTGTTGATATATTGATTCGTACATGATCAGAAATACGTAGCTTTAAGAAGAACCCGTCGATGAAGACGACCGACAGCCGCGCAGTCTTAAAGAAATAATGCAGAAGATCGAGCCGAGCACAATAATCGAGGAGAAATGGACGGAGATGAAAACCGCACTTCTAGAAATACAAACAAAAGATATTCGTTTCCAAAGACAAACGAAAAAACAACCCTGGATGACGGACGAGATTTTAAGAATGATGGAAGAGCGGAGAGAGCACAAAACAAAAAGCGAGGCTAGATACAGAGAGCTAAACAAAATTATTCGTAGAAAGTGCAGAGAAGCAAAATAACACTGGCTGGCGGAGAGATGCTGTGAAATCGAACAACTACAGCAAAAAACACGACCTACATAACGTACATAAAAAGATCAAGGAATGACAGGCAGTAATCGCAAAAAGACCAGCGGAATACTGAAAGACAATAACGACATAATACTCGTCGTGCGACCTGACGAAAAATTGACGTGTTGGAAAGAGTATGCTACAAAGCTATTTAGTGACGAACGAGGAAAAATGTGTGTAGCAACTTCCTAGGAAATAAGAAATCCGAGAATTATACAGAACTAGTTGAAGAACTTATTCCATCTTACAAGGATTTAGATTGCAACATGTCACTTAAGTTGCATTTGGCATTATTTCCGGCAAAATGAACACAAAAATAGATTTTACCAGCAACTTGCTCAAATGGAAAAGCGATCCAGTGGAAAATGCACCCCGAACATGTTGGCGGACTACTGTTTGATCGTCAAAGGTGAAACCGATCCCAGTGAAGAATACAAGGAAAAAAGACAACAAAATTATTTCTTTTAAGTCTAAAATAAAGTATATTTTGTAAAAAAATGTGACTAATTTTTTTTAAACTTTGTAAAATGCACTATAATTTTTATGGTTTGGTTTTTTCGTATTTTATATTCTTCTCTTCTCTAAAAACTTATGGATGATAGGGTCGGTTAATCCGCGCATTAAAATAGACACAAAAACAAAAGGGCCAACGGAATATTAGGGAGCGACATAAAGTTCAAAATGCAGAACAGTGATTCTATATAGAATGTCTTGGCCGGTAACATAATATATAAAAGAAAAGATTTACGTAATCTTTCGTTATTAATAATCTGTACCTAACCGGAGGTTACGCATAGGTATGTTATAGACACGCCTCACACATCACGTGGTTTTCATATAATTATCTTTTTAATAACGGTTTAGATAAATTTCTGGTTCGGAAACATACAATTTGATTACTAGAAGAACCTTCACCCAAAAGACGTGCTGCATTCGAAAGTCAAAGTCATCAGTGTTATTTTTAAGTATACACGTATTTTTTAATTGGATTGGTATGCAGCCGTATAAATAGCCTAAAACGCCTTTATGTTCTTGAGGGATACAAAAGTAAATATACGTTCCTGTATTTTCACCAAACAATAAAAATAAATAAGGCTTACCTAGATCTTAGTTAAACTACTTTTGTGTATTGTAGCTTGTAGCCCGCGTTTTATTTCTATAACAGTAATTTTATAACAATGTCAGTGGCTTTAACTTTTCTATGACCAATATCTATTACCGTTATGTTAAAAAAATTAGTAACGATTAAGCTTTGTCTTGTTAGTTATTAGGTTATTACTTTAGTATTTAGTAACGTATGTAATTTATAAAGATAATATTCATCAATTCTATAAAAATGGTGCTGTTAGGACACACAATATGTACAGCGTTGTCAAATACTTTCCAACAAATGAAAAGTTTTATTTGGCGTTTCTCAGAGTAATTTCCATGGTTGATTTTTTGTTAATAGGGCAAGAAATGTAAAAAGGAGTTGAAAATGGATGAACAGTAAACTACCCTTAATTTTCAAGATACTTATCAAAATATTGGATTAATTAAAGACAGTAAGAACCATATCCTCAATCATTAAATTAAAAGATTTTTTTTAAATTTCTTTGTATATTATGTATATATCGACTAACTTTTATTATTACAGTAACCATTTATCTTGGAAAAATTGGTTTTTTTTTATTCTATTATCTATTTTTCATATATCTTTAATTCGATGTGTCAGCTTCGATAAAACTTAAGTCTTTTAAAAAATACGTTGAAAAATATTTTATGAGGTAGCATAAAATACATCGGAATATAAGTTGCGCATTGTAAAAATATGAGGACTAGAACAGTATACTGTGTACCTAGGAGGAAAATTACACATTCTCGGCCGTTGGACGAGGCCAGCGAGAACCGAGGCCGAGAAGTGTTGTTCCTCCGTGTTTTTTTTTCTGCGATCGAAAAAATTAATTAATATTTTTAAAAGGTAGGAAACAGTCTAGGAATATTATTTTTTCGGTGTAGTCCGACAATAATAGTTGGCCAGATGTGATATGGACTCACACGAGGACGAAAGATGGAGTGCTCAATGGTTCTCAGGGCGATTTGACAATCCACTCGAGTTGAACAGTGTATTTTTTCTATGACTAATGGGAAGCCCTATAGTAGAATAGTCCCGATGTATATTCAACTGGATATAAATAGGCGCAGAACGCGTGTTGCAGTTAGTTAATCATTGAGTGTTGAATTGAAAGAGCTATTAGTTGTAAAGTTATGGTTATGAGTAGTTTAGTGTGTTTAATTGTACACAGTGATATACAGGGTGTTTCCTAACCTCGGTAAAAAAACGAAACTGGTGAAACCTCACGTAATTTTAAGACGAAAACGTAGTATAAAATTTTTTCGAATGTCGCTTCATTTTCAAAATACAGGGTGTTGAAAAAAATGTTTTTTTCGGGTTTTCTTTTTATTAATAAATAATGAGAAGCGACATTCGAATAATATTTGCACACCCTAATAAAGGGTTTGAGCACTTTATTTTGTGCTCATGTTGAACTTCTCAACTAGTTCATTGGCGGAGATCCGGGTAACGACTACAAGAATTTCGCAAAAAGTAATAATACGGGCCTGTTGAACACTCAAAATTCTTATATTATTTGATAAAAAAGTTACTTTTGAGCAAATTAATTTTCTTGTATTTTTCTCGTATCTCTTACAGTTTTCGAGTAAAAAATTATTTTCTTGTTCACGTCACAAGAATCTCATCATTTTGTTGTTTAAATAAACGAAAAGGCTCTGCGTGAACACAAAATAAAGTGCTCAAACTCTTTATTAAGGTGTGCAAATATTGCTCGAATGTCGCTTCTCATTATTGATAAATAAAAAGAAATCACGAAAAAAAATTTTTTGCAACACCCTGTATTTTGAAAACTAAGCGACATTCGAAAAAATTTTATACCACATTTTCGTCTTAAAATTACGTGAGAATTCACCAGTTGCATTTTTTTACCTAGATTAGGAAACACCCTGCAGAATAAAGAGAGTATTAGTTTAAAATAGTAAAAGTTATGTTTTTGTCAGAACCCACGGGAAAAACGGAGCAATACTATTACAACACGTGTGTTGAAAAATTTTACAACACGCGTGTGATATAAGGCGCTTTCTAGCCACGTTAACTGTTTTTTTCTTCTCGTTTTCATAAGTGGTCGCAGGAAAAGTAATACTCCCGGACTGTTGTTTACGATTATTTAGCAAACCTATAGAATAGCGAGTTTTGGAGCTTGTCAATAGACCGAGAATGTTGACATTTTCGTATGATCGCCATATATTTTTTTTATTTTGTGTCAAAATTTATATTTGAGGTTATCGGGATTCTGAAACTTTTGTTATTAAATCTTAATTTACCACCCTCTCTGGAGGTACCAAATGTTGATCGAACTATTAAACAATTAATTAATTTTCTAGGAATAGATTTTTAAATGGCTTAATCTCGAGGCTATTTTTTAATGTAATTGATTAAAATACGGCGTTCGGGCGTTTTTAAAGAACACAAACTGATTTTTTCATGAAATTAATACCGTCCGCAGTGAAGATTTATCATGTTTTAATATAATATATTTATTATTCGGCCTCTGGACCCAGCGAACCATAGAATTTGTCGTCCTACTACATAGCGAAACAAAGAGCATGTAAACAAATCTCATTTCAGATAATTTACCTTACCACTCTCCTATGCCCGGCGAGAATAATCGAGGTTTAAGGATTAAACGAATGACTAACAATTTAACGGTTAGTCGTTGTTTTTAAATTATTTTGCTGTAAGCTAGAACTGTTTCACAATTTGTTTTATCTGTTTTCAGCGGCACTTTCCGTTTTTGAACTACTTTTCGCCCGATAAAAACTTTGATAATTTTTAATTGAAATTATAATAATATTTTAGACGCTCCTTTTACTGCTCATTTGGACGGCATAGAAAGTACCTTCAATTGTTTTTTAGCTCGTTGGCTATCTAATCTTTAGTTTTTGGATAGTCATCGGATTTAGAATTAATTGTAAAAATATTCGTTGCAATATGTTTTTTTCAATTAAACTCATATGGAATATGTACAGACGTCTAAATGGCACACGTGAATAATGATTATATTGATGATAATAATAATAATAATAATATATTTACCATAATAAATATGTTAATATATTAGGTTTTCTAATGCGCGCCATGGAAACCTGGTGCACCACTGGAAGAAATGCGTTAACGATATTAATGAGCGGTGATTATTGAAGATTTTTCTTTGACTTTGAAGTTTTTTAATGAAAACTAAAGATCGGATTCCACAATATTATGAAATCATACTCATTAGCATAAGAATGATTGTTCATTAAATCGGTTAACGCTTTTCTTTGAGTCAAATAAGTTTCTTTTATATTATCGCAATGCAGTGGTTCATATTGATTTCATTTATGTACTATTATTCATTGTATTAATGGAAACGAATTCATTTATGCTTATTGTTCATCAATTTCATTCCCACTGTCAATTTTTGTATAAATATTTGTTGCTTATTTGAATTACAACTATTAAAAAAAAAAGAAGTTTATTATATCTGGCGGATATCAGATGGATCATCTCACGCAACATGATGAAAATGGTTACGCGGTGTAAATCCAATATATATTTTTTAGCGGCCACGGAAAATCAAAAATAATAATAATATGTTTGCCTAGTAATGTCAATTTAGCGTTTAATTGGTCTAATGTCAGTTTGTTGCAAAAATGGTTCGCGAAAGGCGTTATCGAACGATATGCGAAATTCCAATGTTGCAATGTTGTTGCCCACAAAAATGGAGTTTCTGGGCATAATATTGCAAAAAATCTAAGCATTCCTCATTCCTCAAGGAACAGCGAGTCACGTTATCACACTGTTTAAACAAAGTGAAAATATTAAGACAAAAATCAAAACCGGCCGTCGTTCTAAGATCACACAAAAAGAGGTGAACGTGCAATTATCTGTCAAAGAAGATCGCAGAGCTGTGTCGAAATAAATTGCTGTAAAATGATCACATGCGATTGGTAGACGAGTAGAAGATACTTGTTTGAGAACATTGGAATAAAATGGGATATGAGTTCTACAAAGTAAGTTGTGAGTAACAAAGAGGTCAAACTCATTACAATAATATCATATTTTCATTTTAAGCGAAGGAAAAGCCACTGCTTTCTATAAAACAAAAACGAAATCGACTTTTATGGGCAAGGGAGCGTTAATACTGAGTGCCACGTCAATAGGATTCAGTTATTTCAAGGGACGAATCTAAGTTTGAAGTTTGTGTGGCCGATTCACGAAGTAGAATTATCCGAATCCCAGGAGAAGAATATCAAACAGACTGTCTCAAAAAAAAGTTTCCTGCATCTGTAATGGTATGGGGAAGCATGTCATCCCAAGGAGTTGGACATCTTTTTTTATTGATGGCACCGTTAATGCTGCAAAATGCAAAATAATTTTACGAGGACAATAATTACTGCCATTCATTGTGATGATTCAACTACCAGAAGGAGGATTCATATTTCAACTGAATGGCGCAGCATGCCATACTGCTCAAACCGTCGAGTCATGGTTTGAAGAAATGAATATTCTTGTTTTAAAATGGTCTTCAAGTACTTATCTCCAATTGATATTTTATGGCACCAAATAAAAAATGCACTTCGAATCGCTCCAATCAAAGCAGAAACTTCAGGAAATTTGGAATAATTTTCAGCCAGAATACTGTATATTAGTGGACAGTATACCAAAGAGAATTCATGCCGTTTTAAATGAAAAAGGCAGCTGCATTCAATGCAATGGTAACTAACCAATTTTTAAAAAACTTTTAGTTCAACTAATATGTGCCAGACCTTATGAACTATTTTTATATTAATTTTTTATTGTTGTAATTGAAATAAGCAACAAATATTGTTGATTAGCTATTAATACCATATAGGTTAATAATTAAATTCGTTATATGAATGAAGATAAATTATTAAAGTACAGAAACCTTTCACTGCGTTAATGAATAATTTCATCAGATCAATGTAGGGATTCTTTTATTCAGTAAATATCGTATATTAAAACAAAAAATGCTGTTCATTCTTGCTAAGAAATGCCTTTATTTAATAATTAATATAATTTCATTGGAGAAATGAAGATATTTATTAATTGTAACATTCATGATCATTACGACAAAGATTCGTTTTCATACTACAAATGGAAAATTTTGTCGGATTAATGAATAGTATTTATTAATATAAATTAAATCCCTATCATGTATTTATTAAAGGAAGTAGTGTCGAGAGTAGTGTGGTATTGTGACATAATGAATATGTTCTTCAGCTGAAAAACGATAATCGAAATTATGTTCAGTGCAGAATTGCAAATCAGCTATCCAGAATTTGAAGACCGACATTATCAACATCAAAAGAGTAGTTTTTAAAGGTGATTCCTTGAGCCCGCTGTGGTTTTGTCTTGCTCTGAGCTCCCTGTCTAACATGCTGAACTCCACCAAATATGGATTTAATATTAAAGAAAATTATGATTTCTGAAGAGGAATTGAAATGCAATTTGAAATTGATAACTATCGCACTATTAACATAGTGCCCGGAAAGCTGCAAGCGGATAGGTTCAATACGGCGAGTAGAGAGACATCAGGGAATAAAGTAATCATGGAAGATGAATCATCAGATGATGAAAAAAAAATAACAGCTGAATTCGAGAAGGAGACAAAACAACTGTAAAAACGCAACTGAACAGCAATTTAAGGTCAGGTGGTTCCAACAAGAAACTACCTGAACATCGTCAGAGATTCCCAAATGGAGGGCGATAGTGCAGATATGGATGCAAAACAACCGCGTCGATACAACACGTTACAAGCAGGATGTCGTCAATTTTTATCTGTAACGGAATATAAAGATGGATGATGATATTCCCAAGATTATTCATTTGAACTTACCTAGCATTCTGGAACTTCTCATCCAGGATCGGATTCCGTATTACAGGTATAAACCACAATTAGTACCGGAAAATTGTGACTTCCGACTCTACTGGGATCGTTTAATCTTAACTGACAAGACGGTGATGCGGATATCATCCAAGGTTGCAAGCACTGTCGAAGTGCCAGTGCCCAATATCCAAAATCTATTCGAAAAGTACGCCGAGAAGATTTCCAAGTATCGATAGTTGAAGGTCAGAATGAAAAGACCGTGGCAGTTGAATCACGTCGAAACAATGCCAATAATAATTTCATCAACTGGAGATGTGCGAGAAGCCTGCAAGGCAATATCAAGAAGTTAGGGCTGACTAAAGGCACTGCAAGCGCATTCGGACAGCTGTCATTGTTTAGAAGCTACCCTAAAGATCGAAAACATCAGAAGTGTCATCCCAAAGGACCCGATATCACAGAAAGTGTTCCAGCAAAACTTGATCCCTCTAATGCTTAACATATCTGGGATTAAGTGAATTTTCCGATTTAGATGGCGTACGAATACGGAAAAACATGCAAATCGGGATATATTTACTAAATGTGACAGGATTTAAATTTTCAATCAAGCCCGCTGTTCCCTCCGTATGAGTTACTCACTTAAGCTGCAGTTGATAACATTAGTCTCTGCTCTAATAATTAGAATCCCGTTCGTTCGTTGAATTTACAAAAAGTAATACTTATTGCATTCTAGCATCAAACATCGACCAATGTGTAATTGATCAATGCATCAAATAACGTCAGATAAAAACAAAAAAATATAAACACTATGTTTGAGTTAGATTATACTTTTAAATAAATACAACGCGACGGTAAATTATTTTATAGGACACTCTATATTTTATTGGATTTTTGAAATGAAGTTGATACATAAAATGTATTTAGAATTTTTGATAAAGTTCCAAAATCCAACAAATTTGTAGGCTGCTCCTTTTAATGAATATTCCAGAGTTTCTTGCTCATAGCTGGGAAACTACTTAACGATTTTTGGTACTTTTTACAATTAGGTATGTCGATATTGTACTTTGTTACAATAATAGAAATACATTTTTAAAAATGTCGTATTAACCCTTATTGCGATCTATTTCTTGGGGCCCTACGATAGTCATTGTCTGAATCCTATCTATACAAAACCCTTAATCCAGCCCTGATTCCTCCTATACGTTTGTCGCTACCTACTTTTCGCTAAATGTTAACGAAACACAGTCTTATAAATTGATTTCACCGTCCGTCGTCGTCAGTCACCCACACTACAATGGGTGCGGCCCTAAAGAGTATTTTAATTGATTTATCACGCTCTATATCTGATATTGCATCGAAGTAATATTTTTATTAAAAGAAGTTTCGCAGCGACATTAAATCTATCAACGAGCTAAACACGAATCGAATGCAATTATGTTTAGAAACCAAATAAAATTGTTCAGCCAATAACCTAATATAAATTACTGAATGATTGTAGTTGGCTTGGCTATCTTTATGCATATGCAATAACCGTGTTGGTGGTTTTACCCTTATCAAATTTCTTGACAATTAAGTTGGACTAAATTTACCGTGTCAAATTTATTTGAAGGATTAAAACACGTCCTATTTTTCCTCAAATATTTGATCAAATTTTTGCAGTAGCACCGTCCTAGGCTGTACCGAAAAGCACAGCAGTGATCGTTGATACAGGGCAATTTGTTTTTTTAGTAAGGTCTTCTTACTCCTCATTTCCAAAACAACGAGATACAACAAAACAAAATAGAATCAAACAAGTTAAACAAAAACAAGTGTTAAAGTAAGATTAGGATAAAGAGTAATATGCAGTCGCAATATCAAAGAATTAATTGGCACCCCTGCCATTTTCGTCAAAGAAGTTAATCAATTATTTTCTAATTTGCACTTCCAACGTCACATAAATTGATCCAAACATTTGTCAAAGAAATTGTGTAATGTAATCCCCATAAGACACTTATACCACCGAATATTAACTAAGGATATTCGGTGCTTATACCTTCGCTTACTTAACCTAGCCAAGATATGTTTAAGTTATTGCCAGCTGGACGACAAGTATAGTTTTCTGAACTGAAGATCGATGGTTCTAATCCTGTTGCTGACGAACCTTTTTATATTTAGTGGCGGGATAAAATTTTCAATTTGATGTAATAAATAGGAATATTTATGCCCGCAACCCCATTGGCTACCCTCTGCTTATAGCAGCCATATTTTAATTAAAGTGTGCTAATTGGGTTTCTTTTTTTTTGCAGAAATTCCTAGAATGACGGACACGAGTACGGCGGATGAGTTGCCGCCGCAAACCAATGGCATTGTCGATAACGGACTTATGGACGACGAGGAGAGAGCTCGAATCCGTCCGGCCGATATTGACGCGGATGTACGGGAAATGGAGAGAAGAAAACGGGTCGAGCTGATTATGAACAGCAAGTTGTTTCGAGAGGTAAGTTTTGCGTATCTCGTTTCGTCGTAACCACCACCAGGTGATTTATAACTCACATCTTCTCAGGAACGGCTAACTGCAGCCCAAATGTTAACAATGTTGTCAAATTGCTTTGTCAATTTCTCGCTTCGCTATGGGATCAGCAAAAACTAACCCATGGCATGCCCAAAATGAAGAAAAAAACTTTTTGCACACAACCTTAAAAAAAAAATTAAAAATTATCGAATCTGCTAATACTCGAGACACTGATGTGTAAACATATGTCCTATATCGACATCATGAATATGAAAACCTAATACCGCCCTAGCGGCTAGCTTTTTAGAAGAGCCACTTGAGTCGTTGCAATCGTGGCCGTCCTGGATTAGCTTGCTCCTCAATGCGCTTATGATGTCACATCGGTTTACATATTTCCGTCCCATTTGCCGAGATTTGCCCTCATACCACCGCGTAAGATGTTTACACATCAAAAATACGTCTTGCCACTGGAATCAAACCCGGGGCGCCGCCGCCGTATCACAAGCACAGGATCTGACCACTAAACCAAAATACCTGTTGGCAGCAATTCATTGGACCGTAAAGACATGGGTAATTCTGATACATCGTACTGGGCATGCGATAGAGTTGACAGCATTGTTAACATTTGGGCTGCAGTTAGCGATTCCTCATTTTGTCTCAACCTAACATTTCCTTGGTTGAATCTCCGGATATTATCCATCCTTCATACACTCCGAGTTTCGAACCGCTTGCTGATCAGTTGAAAACATGCAATATCTTTGTAATTTTTGGTTATGTTCTATTTCGTTATTGCCGTTAAAATGTCGTAGATCCCTAAATATTATTTTGCCTTCGAAGAAGAGCAGCAGTGGACTGTTTGAATAAATCCACATGCATACGTGATCATGGATATCCGTATCCGTGATACTTTACTTTTTTACTTTTGAAATTATTTATTCAATATAACAAAGTTACAGAATAACAAATTTAATAAGCCCAAGGTGGGCGTGGAACAGTGTCATCAAAGAGAAAATTAGCAATTAAAAAAAAACTAAAGCTCCAGTTTTAAACAAAGAAAAACCTCTTACTCAGTGCTATACTTGTATGTAATAAGACCTATTTAAATTACACATTTATTGGATTATAAAGAATTCCACTGAATAAAAGGCCCTGCTTATCAAGAACTTTTTAGAACTGCTTTTAGTTCCAGTTTAGGAAGGTCATGGATACTTTCTGGTATGAAATTAAAAATCTTAATAATACAATACTGAACATTATTTTGTATGTATGAGAAAGTGCATCTTTTACACACCAGGTTGTGTCTAGTGTCATACACATGATTTAACAAATTTGCTTCAAACAAATCTATATTATTTTTACAAATAGAACCGAATCCAATATGTAGGCACAAATAAGAGTTAATATTTGTCTATCAATAATTACATTTTTACAACTTTCTTGCTGTTTCGTTTGAAATACGCTCCTTATGCATCTCTTTTGTAATACAAAAATCCTGTGCATGTCTAGCGAATTACCCCAGAAAATTAAACCATACTTTAGTCTTGAGTGGACATACGCATAATAGGCCGTCAGCGCTACATCATCTCCTGCATTTTCCGATATTATTTTTAGTGCATAAGAAAAACGTGCGATACCCACCCCCACACTATCCACATGTATTATTCAATCCAACCTTTCATCCACATTCATGCTCAAAATTTTTACAAAATTTGTTGTTTGAGGCAGCTCATTATTTTTACAACTAAATATAGTTCCCTGTTTGTCCTATTTCCGAACAGGAGTAATTAAGTTTTTGACAAATTCATCACAAGATCATTATCCGAAAAGTAATCATTAAGAGCAGCCGCAGTAATACAGACCCTATTAAGAAGCATTTCATTATTTTCCTCGCTAGAGATAAGAGTCGTGTCATCGGCGTACAGAACAGTATGTACGTCAGTTATGTCACTTAACTAATTCGTGTATAGGATCTACAACAAAAGCCCCAAAATAGACCCCTGCGGTACCCTTCTACTCATATAGCATTTTCTCAGACTTAATCGATCTACCCCGCTCATCACGCTCAACCACTCTCTGCACACGGTCACTCAAATAATATTTTATCAAATTTGATGCTTTAGAAAGATCTACCAGCATTGCCAATATCTGTTGTTTGTCATTTAGTGAATTAAAGACCCTTACCAAAGCTTGATAGACGGCTTAATTGTTAATTTGCCCCTTCTAAATGCATTCTGCTTATCTGATATCACTTCTATTGTCTCAAAAAATCCCATTTATCTATGATACATGACTCTCAAATATCTTGCTAATGGTTGACAGAAGCGAGATGGGCCTGTAATTACCTTCATCATATTTAGCTCCCTTCTTATGCAAAGCCTTAATGTGTGCTAATTTGCGTACGCCCGGAAAATCGCCCGTAGTAAAGCATAGATTAACTCTGTGAGATACAGAATGTGATATAATTCTGGCAACAGAAACAGTAACTTCGTCATCACCCACAGACTTATTATTTTTTATGCTTAGTATAATTTTTTCTATTTCCCCAGCACTACAATAGTGTAGAAATATAGACTCCATGATTTCAATTGCAAAACATCCCTCCATACCCCGACCTCGTTTTTTGTGGTACATATGGTACATAAAATACTCATTTAGTTTATTAAGAATTTGCCTTGGTGCTTTATATTTATTAGAGAAATTGGCAAATAATTTGTTGTATGTTTTGATGCATAATAAACGTTTATGCGATTTCCTTGGTGTTTCTGGTATGGTATTTTTCACTTCTGAACTAACTAATTGCCATTCTTCTGATTCTTCATAACATATTTTTGACTTTTCTTTATTAATCATGCGTTGGTACATAGGGCATTCTATGTCGAAAGATGAGTGATCTGTATTAAAATTAGCTTTAAAATTTTCATTGGATAGGCAACAATTTGTACATTTCTATTTCTTATTACAATCTGTTGATTCCTGCGTTGTACTGGTACACCTATCGCAGGCCTTCTTGTTTTTACATTCATTTGGCATATGTCCATACTGAGAACAATTATAACATCTTCCCACATTTACATATTCATAAACCCTGGAGGATCTGCATCCAATGTAAATCCTACCCTCTGCATTCCACATTATTCTTTGAAATGTTATTGGATCGCATTGAATTATTGAAAAGTAACTTTCTACAAATTTTTTGGTTACCTTTACCATCATTTTGCTGTATTTTGTTTTATCAATATATCTAGCAGTTGTTCATTCCCATAGTGTTTGTCCGTTAATACTATTTTTACACATGGCCTTCTTTTGGTCGGTATTAATGCTGATACAGACTCTCCCATCGTTTCGGCAATGTTTTCGTATAAAATTTCGGGTTCCTTCTCATTTCGTACTTTTATGATAACAGATCCATTCTTTGTGTCCTTCACGCCCGAGATTCCTACTCCCATTTCTTCAGGCTTGAGGTGTTTTTCAATGTCGTCCCTTTTGACCTCCGTGTCACTTTCATCCTCACTGTTCGGTTTTATAATAACTACACCTTCTTTTGGTTTGCTTAAGGCATTTGCATAGGTATTTTCTTTATTGGACTTCTGGCCATTTATTCCAGATAGTATGCTAATATTTTTGCTGCAATTTACTTTCTGTAAAATATCACACTTTTTCTGGAACTGGATAATGATCTGGTTTTGGTCTTGGATAATTTCATCTTGTGAATTACTAAGTCCTTTTAGCAAAGTAATTTCTTTTTCAAGGCCCTGAACATAAAATTCATTTGGCGATTCAACCTCTTTAGCGCAGCACACAATTTCGTTTTTGGAGATATATTTTATGTCAGATTTTCTCCAGACTGCTGGCATGGTAAATAAACAGACAACACAAATCGACAATGGTCACAATTAAATTTCACACATAGTAGGTCACATTTATGAGAAAATGGTTCACATAATTTAGATTAAAATCTTTAACTAGTTAAGGATTTTAATCTAAATTATGTGAACCATTTTGTCAAAAATGTGACGTACTATGTGTGAAATTTAATTGTGACCATTGTCGATTTGTGTTGTCTGTTTATCTTCATGGATTTGTCCTTTTTCCACTGGCAAGTAACACTGATGATGGCTACGGCCGAAAGCGCTCTGTTACGCGCCCCACACACATGCTATTATTTTGGCGTTTTGGCAGCTAGCGTCGACGCAAGTGTCCTAGATGCACAAAAAACGCACATAAAACGCGAGTGTGTGTGCTCCCGCCGCCACGCTGACGACCCGATAGCGACATGAAAACGCCGGCAGCCGGAATCAGTCATGTTTGATATTTGCGTCCAAGAAGTGAGCGAAACGCATTGAAACCGCTTGTGTGTATGTCAACAATGGCGGAAAGTCGACGTTTTGCACAGTCAGAAGAATTTGTGTCTGCTTTTATCGAAATATTTAAACAGAAAAAGTGTTTATGGCTGATTAAAAGTAAAGAATATTCAAACCGAATTGTTAAGAAAAAGGCTTATGAAGAATTATTAAATTTATGTAAGCAGTACAATGATGAATGCGACATAGAGTTTGTTAAAAAAAAAATAAAAAGTCTTCGAGATGCGTTTAGAAAGGAGCATAAAAAGGTCAAATCTACGGAGAAGTCGGGTACAAGTACTGATGACATCTATGTACCGAATCTGTGGTACTACAATTTACTTTTGTTTTTAAAAGACCAAGAAGTTTCAAGAGATTTATGTGGGATAATGACTCTTTTTTCAGCAACCAGTCTTTAACCCATGTTCGACGTTTTCTGTATTGCCTGTTTTCCCCAATTATAATTAGTGCACCTGCTATTTTTTTTTTGTTTAAACGACATCATCTACTCTCGTCAGCGAACCGCGAACTACTAAAACGCTTGTGTGTGGTTAAATGTGCATAAGCTTCCAAGACGCTTGCGACAACGCCAGCTGCCAAAACGCTGAAAAAGTTGCTTGTGTATGGGGCGCATTACGCTCTTTATAGAAGTCCCTTTGGATTAAATTTTGCATGATATACAAAGATTGTTTCATTGCTATGTTTCGTACATGCACACAGCCTTTACTCTTCATTTCATTTGTATTTTGTTGACGGGATTTTTAAACGCCCTACATTTCTCATAACACAAGTCAGTCGAGTGTAAATTACACGGGCGCACCTAGCGGATAAACAAATAACTATTTTTATAGTTTTTTTTTCTGAATTTTTGGTGTGTCTTGGGTCAGTATTGTTGGTTTTGTGCTGGGAAGCGAGCGAAGGGCAATGCACGATGTTCTATTTAATATTTGAAGACAAAACCAAATAGTGGCAGGCCGCTGTTGTCAATTCTATGGTGTTGTGCCACATGCTAAAAAAGAACCATGCATTGCCCTCTGTTCGCACTGGGAGCAAAAACTAACGCAAGGCACGCCCAAAATCCAGGAAAAAAAACTCGTGGATTGAAGCATTCTTTAAATATATTTTTTGTAATAAAATCTCATCGGGAAATAGCGATAAGATACCGTGTTTGACACTGCTAGTAGTTTATTTATCCGTCAGGTGCGCCCTGGTAAAAGATTTTCCTTTTACGACCGACTTATCGTGTTTCTGCTTGGTATATGCTGAGTACTGCTCTGACAAATGACTGAAGTGACAATACATTTTTTCTTGATTATAACATATTAGATAAAGGTGTTAATCGGAAGATATCTACTATTTCCGCTTAGTGCGTCCCTCTTATGTCACATTGCACCATTGTTAGTCGCTACCTTGTTCCAAACGAAAAGATAAATTATACTATGTATTCCACTAATGCTCACTTAATCGACACACCCACATGTCACGTGTCTTCAAGTATTAAACCTAAGGCGATTCATGCGAATTATTCGGTTCATGTAGTAAACGGCAATAACAACTATAAGATATAAACGTGAAATACATAGTGTGATTATCTAATCTTTGTTTCATAGGCAACGTTGCAGAGCTCCAATGGAGATCCTTCTCACAGTATTTACTGCTGGGCGGACGCCTTAGGGCCACTTTTACAAGTGTCGTTTAAACCTCGAACTTAAGTTTAATCTTTGGAAAGCAGAAAACGCGAATTTAACAATTTGCGTTCAACTTCAAACCAAAATTTAACTGTTACCCGGTACTTAGGGTATCGTTTAAACTACAGTCCGTAGTTTCTTTTTCTGGGTTGTTTTAAAAAACCTAAAAATACGGATGAGATGGTTGAGAACATTGAATATATTTTTGGAGATCTCCTTAGCGACGATGAAGATGTAATAAATATTTTTGCTATCCCACGATAACTGAAAATAATAAGAAACAGAATAGCCCATATGGATTACTAGGTAGATAAAGGTTTTTAGATTTAGAATTTCAAGCAGTCTGATGAGTTAAACTAAACACAAAGATTGTAGGTATAATCACTCATACTAAAAAAAATGAAAAGTCAAATCCATAAAATAAATAAGATTAGTGAGATTCTTCTTTCCTCAGTTGTCGTAAGTCTCGGAAATCTCATTTGCTCTCTACGAAAATTTTGTTTGCGGAGACATGCAAAACCAAAGTTTAAACTCAAGTTTTAACGACAGTTGTAAGTGTTCCTTAAGCGTCGACATTTAAGCATATACATGTGTATACACACAAAATCTTATTATTTTGATTGTCTTTATTTGATTGCCTTTGAGATCTTTTTTTTTTAGTGCTTTTGAACTATGTATCGTTTTTTAAATGTGTAGTCTTATTCTTATATGTAAGATGCTTCTGAACAGAAAATTTAACTTCATGACAATAAAGTATTATTGAAATTGAAAATTGAAATATACATTTTTGGCACAGTTCCTAGGAATTCTTGCTGTCTTGAATATTAAAGGTTGGCAGTTTCGCAAGGAAGCCCCACAATTACCTTTGCTAATAGGTATATTTTTAATTTAGATTTGTGAATTATTACATTATTTTTTAGGAACTAGAAAGAATAATAGAAACCCAGTTAAAAGATGGGTCCGGAACTACTGGCCTGTTGCAGCAGATATCGGACATGGTTGGTGTGAATAAGCAAGCTGGGAACGTGTTTAAAAATTCGAGTTGTGTGATACCAATTAATGATATTCGAGGTAATGTAATAGCTATTTGTAGGATATCTACTTATTTTGTAAAATAGCCTCCTAATTGATATAATTAATTTTTGTTGAATTGTTGTCGTTAAATCAAGCTATGGCCTCGCAGACTAAATACTCAGCTACGAGTGTAGAGGCCTCTTTTCTATACACTTTTAGTGAGGTGATTTCATAGTATATATTGTTACGTTTTTCCCATGGGTTCTGAACGAAATCACAACCTTTACTATTTTACAATAATGCTCTCTTTATTCTTTATCACTCTATATAATTAAACACACTAAACTACTCTTATAACTTTACAACAAATAGCTCTTTACAATTCAACACTCAATTATTAACTAACTCAACACGGGTTCTGTCTGGCTTTTATATACAATCTTGAGTCTATCACGATTAATCCGGATGAAGGGAGACCTCCATATTATTCTCGACCAGGCATCGGGAAAATTCCATAGTTCCTGAATATTCGCGGCCGGCCGGCGATGACTCATACCTAGGCGCGACAAGGCTAGTTCTCTAGGGTAGCACAAAAACAATCGGATGGTGGTTAGCCGTGACATTGCTTCCCTCTTAAACCGGATCGTCCCGATCAGCTACTTCATGTTCGTGATATGCTTTGAGCCTGTCGAGGTGAACAACTTTCAGCTTGCTTCTGGGGCTACGTTGAATTCTATACACTACGCCATTAATTCTTTTGATCACTGTATAGGGCCCCATACTGACGTTAGCTTGGTAGATCTTCCTTTCTTCTTTTGCGCATTATATAACCAGACTTTATCGTACATCTGAAATCCCATATAGTTAGCTTGGAGCTCATATCGAGCCTTCATTCGGTCACTGGCGAGAAGTACAAACGGTAGTCCCACTTTCTGTTTCATCTTCCCACTGGATCTTTTCTGGGGTCCTTGACTTGAGGCACAGGTTGAACAGTGCCGGCACCATGATTCCGCATCCTGGCAGTAGTTGACCCAGTAAAATCTGTCGCGGATCTTGTCAATAATTCTGTTAACTCCGAGGATGAGCACCAAACTTTCCATTGTGTACTTCTTCCAGGACTTCCGATACCCTCTTCCTTGCTACCACTAACTGCGTCTTCACACACTTCACTTCCATCGGCGCTTTCCCAGGCTCCTTTAAGAACCATTTTCAACTACCAGGGAGTCCCACTGAGCCTACAGAGATTTAAAAGTAAATCCCTTAGTTGAAATATCTCTCCAGCTTGGTCTTGGTTGACGTTCTTCCTTTGCTTTTAGCAGTAGTGCTGTTTCACTATCCTCAAGCTGATCTTTCTTTAGTTGCTCTGTGGTCCACTGCTGATCACTTTTAAACTTCAATCAATCAACATTTATTTGGTGATTATATGGTTATATGTACACCTAATCTACTATATACACGGCTTAACCTAACCTAAGTATATACAAACTAGCGGGCCACGAACGCCAGAACAGGGCGTCTCTGAGGCCCCCCCAGCATGCACTACTCGATCAAAATGGGCTGATATTATGCCCAGCCGTGTTTCCCCAAGTATTCAATTTTTTTTTTCAATTCAATTCAAAACTGTGCTTTATTGTCCAAGAAGTAGATCTTATTGACAAAGCTAAAAAATACACAATAAGTATTTTTTTTTAAATATAGAGTCAATAGACAGAAAAAAGTCACTCATTACTAAAATTAACATACAGAAGTAAAAAAAAACAAAAACACTAAAAACAAAATATTCTAAAATTTGTTAAAATCCAACAGTACAGTAGGAAGTCAAACAATAAAAGAGTAAAAGCATAGGTACCCGAGAACTTACTCTCAACAATAATCAAGGCAACAACGCTTCTTAGAAATAGAAATAGAAATATTTATTAGTAACAATACAAGTACTTTGCTTTTACACGTCAATAACACAAATAATAAAAATCCAAAACAGGATAGCTAAATAAGAAATATATACTATCAAGATTACAGTCCAATTTTTGTAAAATAGCACCTAACTTACTAAATACCAGAAACATGGCAATTTGACATAATTTAATCCAAAATAATATAATAAAAGTGAACTTTTTGGCTGATCAAACAAGCTTAAAAGACATAAGATCAAGAAACACTAAATACATACCGATCATTAGTATCAAAATACACAATCAACCCATAAGTAGAAATAGAAATAGGTTTATTTATGTTATATTCAAAAAAGCTTCGTCATAGTATTCCTGCAATGTATAGAATGGTCTAGGTAATAACAGGACTTTAATTTTCTTTCTAAACAATTTAACATTTTGAGTGCTTCTGATTTCAACAGGAATATGATTACATATCTTTCTGCTCTCATAAATTAATGACTGCTTAGCCAGAGTTGATCTCGGAATAGGCAAAGGCAAGTCACTGGATCCCCTTGTATTATAAGCGGAGCGAACAATTTGAGGACCAAGCATAAGAGTTTTATGTATCAGAGAGGCTGTCTCCAAAACAAACAGTGACGTCAAAGTCAATATTTTATTTTTTACAAAGAGAGGTCGGCAATGCTCTCCAGTACCAACTCCAGATATGTAGCGGACAGCACGCTTTTGCAACACAAACACTGACTGAAATAGCTGCCGACTACAAAAACCCCAAAATGCGATACCATAGGATAAGTGTGACTCAATCAGAGCAAAGTAGACCCTACGAGCCTCCGCCAACCCACCTCTCTAGAAATAGTTTTAACTGCATCACAACCACTCGATACTTTTTTAGTCAGCAACTCGACATGTGTAGAATATTTCAATTTATCGTCAATATGCAATCCTAAAAACTTGACATTGCTTTTGGATTCTATGGTGCTATTAATTATATTTACATTGTCAACACTACAGTTAAACAAAACAATCTTGGTTTTTGACCTATTAAAACACAACATATTCGATTGACACCATTCTTTTACCACCATTAAATCTGACCCAATTGACTGTGCCAATCGGACATCATCTGTATTCTGCCACGTCAGAGTAGTGTCATCGGCGAATAGGGTAAATCGTCCTTCCATTTTTACTTTAGCGAGGTCGTTAATGTACAACAGAAACAGAATTGGCCCAAGCACTGACCCGTGCGGCACTCCACAATTTACTAGTCTACAGGTAGAAGATCCCCCCGACCAAGCAACACTCTGAGACCTGTCATTCAAGTAAGATGAAAACCATTGATACGTTTTACCCACAAAGCCGTATTTAATTAATTTGCGCAGCAGTATTCCGTGATCCACACAATCAAAGGCCTTTGAAAAGTCACAGAATACTGCCGCTACAGAGTTACCGGAATTTAAGGCACCGTATATGTTCTCCAAGAGAGCATACATAGCGTCGCCAGTACTTTTGCATGTTTGAAATCCAAACTGAGAGGGAGCCAACAGACTATGCTTATTCAAATGTTCTGTTACACGTCGCTTGACAATTTTTTCAATTATCTTGGAAAGTGTAGGTAATAAAGAAACTGGACGATAGTTTGAAGGGTCATTTTTTTCTCCACCCTTATATATGGGGACTATATGTGCCAACTTCAAGCAGGCAGGAAAGTTACCCTTTTCAAAACTCTCATTGATACACACAGAGAGACTCATCAAAACATTATCAGGTAGATTCGCAAAAATCTTTGCAGAGACGCCATCATGGCCTGCAGCATATCTGTTTCTGCCTAAGATCTCACAAATAACTTCCTTAATTTCAAGTAGATCAGTAGGACACAGATGACAGTAGTCTTCCACATGCAGATCTTCCAGATAACAAAGAGGATCCACCGCACAAGCCATACCACGAGTCAACCCAGCGGCAACAGAGCAATAAAAGTCACTGAAAGTTTCAATATCCACCTCTGCTTCAGGAGCACTAATCGGATTCTCGTTTAATTCATTTATTATTTTCCACGATTCTCTAATTTTGCTTTGAGCATTGTTAAGTCTATCATTGTAATACATAGCTTTAGCCTGTCGAACAATCTTCCTGTATATGGACCTATATTTCGAGTAGAGGTACAAGTAGGTAAAAAATCCAATATTAATTGTATATTTTCTGATGTAATGTAGAGACCGAAGATTGTTAGCAGAAACCCGCAAACCAAGCGTGAGCCATGGCTTCCTTTTTTTTGCTCTTATTTTTCGAACAGGGAAAGCCCTATTAAACAAGCCAGTTAAGTTCTCGTGAAATGTAGTGAGTTTATCCTCTGTCCCAATCAAAAAATTTGCAGCATTACACAAATTTACAAATTTGCGAAAATTTGAGGCACTATAGATTCTACCATATTTCGACTTTAAAACCTTTTTTTCTTTGCCTTTTAACTTAAACTTGCATACAACCGCCTCATGGTCTGATAAAGCAGACGGTGTAACCCTACAGAGTACATTATTTCTGCCGAAATTGGAGCACACATAATCAATCAACGACTCTGAGAACTGGGATATTCGTGCGGGGCATCAACATGCATTACAATATTATACGAGGACAACAGATTAATCAACGATAAGGTAACCACTGACTTATCATTATAATTAATATTAAAATCGCCTGCCACTATAATAAGCGAATCGGCAGGTAGCTTAGTTAATAATTCCTCCAATCTTTCCACGAAAACAGGTAGGTAGGTGATATCCCGCTACACAACTGATCTTTCTTAGGTTTTCCCTTTCAAGAGTATTACATTTAGAATTACTCACGGATGGCAATAGAACTAATACCTTGCTTTCCAGGAAGGGATGGTGAGGGAGTGAGGGTAAGTAAGGGAAAACAGTAGGAACATCCCATTCCACGATTAACTTTAAACTTGATTTGCTTAATGGAAGTGATTCCTTCTCATTGGTCTATTCTTTGGCAATGTTTATAATCATCCTCGCATAACCTTCTGAATAAAGCATCCGCATTAGCATTTTAAGATCCTTTACACAAATAGTGCACTATGTAAAAATCGACCTCTCCCATTGGTCGATCCATCTCTTATTACGATATGTCTGCGTAATGCAATCGATTTCTGTCAAGAGGTCTCGCGGTGTAGAGGTTTATACAGCTGGCTCTCACCTGGACGGCCTGGGTTCGAACCCCGTTCCTTTTTTTAATTTTTTTTAAAGATTATGTTTCTAAACAGCTTTTTTTCTTGATTTTGGGTATGTCTTGGGTTAGCACCTGGTTAGTTTCCTTTTCTTGAGCCCCCGTAGCGAGCGAAGCTAGCGGATCGACCAATAGGAAAGGCCGATTTTTATATAGTGCACTATTTGTGTAAAGGATCTTATAATGCTCCGCATTATTATTATATGTTATATTATTATAGCACTGATTTGAAATATTTCGGTTACGTGGTGTATCTTCTAGTGGCTCTCGGAATCTTTGCACTCGACAGTCCCTTTTGAAATGTCCAGTCTGCCACGTCTATAGCATTTCGGTTACATGGCCTAACTTCTAGTGGCTCCCGGAATCTCCCCATGGCCTGAAGAACTTCGGTTAATTTCTTCAAAATACCGCCCATCAGTTAGTTCACAACGGTTTGCCAGCTTTTTTCCTGGATGGATACGTCCTTGATTGTTGGCTTAGAGATGTTACAGGCCGCCTCGAGATTTCTCTCCAAAACTTCACGGATGTTATCAAATTTAGCTAGACGTAACATCTTCTGAGTTTCTGGATCTGTGATACTACCCACGAAACATTGAGCAGCTAGTTCCTCTTGAAATTCCTCTGTTGCTCCCGGGTACGCCACTTGAATGACACGTCTAACGTTTGCCTAAAATTCTTGTAGGTTTTTACCAGGCTTCTGATGTCGAGACTTTACCTGTGCCTGATAGAGTTGTCTTCTATGTTGGTCGTCAAATCGTCTCTCGAGGGCAGCTACAAGTATGTCATATTTCGCCTGTTGGCTGATGGGAATGGTATGTAGTAGTTCCAGGACAGATCCACGAAGCGCTACCACCAGTGACGTAGCCATTTCTTCGTTATTCCAATCAAGCGACTTCAAATTGCCTTCTATACATTGTTCAAGATGTTTGACCGTCATACGTTGGAGGTTTGATATTCTGTCCTATGACGAATACCCTCTCAGTGGATCCTTGATTTTTTTAGTCTGGTAACTTCAGCCTGTAGTTTCTTCATTTCTTTCTGCACACTAACTACTCCTTTTTGTACATTTCCACTTCTTTTTTTACAGTTCCATCTTCTTTTTGTATATAGTTTTTTTCAAATTTCTCATTTTGGCAATCCAATATTTTCTGTAATTTTCCTTGCTCCCCTACAATTACATCCAGCATCCATTTCTGAAGCTGATCCTGTTCTATTTGCCTTTTATCTTCTTGGTCTTGTGAAATTTTCTGAAGCCGGTCCTGTTCTGCTTGCCTTCTACTTTCATCCTCCTTCCGTTCCTCTTGCTTTTTATTTTCTTGATTTTGTAAAATTTTCTGAAGCCGGTCGTCCTGTTCTGTTTGCCTTTTATCTTCTTGGTGTTGTAAAATTTTCTGAAGCCGATGCTGCTCTGCTTGCTTTTTGTCTTCTAGGTCTTGCAAAATTTTCTGAAGCCGGGCCTGTTCTGTTTGTCTCTCAGCATTTAGATTTTCCATGAAATCGGCCAACATTTTATTTATTTGCTCCATTTCTGCCGTTTGTTGCCTCGTATTGACCATAGAATGTTATAAAATGTTGTCCACCAATCAACACTGTCTCGTTTTGTACCCTCTTCTCTCCTCGAACAAACTTCCCAAGTCCCGTCTCTTCACAATCGGACTTCTGGCACCAAATATTACGTTTTTCCCGTGGGTTCTGAACGAAATCACAACTTTTACTATTTTAGAATAATACTCTATTCTTTATCACTATATACAGTTAAACACACTAAACTACTCTTATAACTTTACAACTAATAGCTCTTTACAATTCAACACTCAATGATTAACTAACTCAACACGCGTCCTGCCTGGCTTTTATATACAATCTAAAATCTATCACGATTTCTCCGGACGAAGCAAGGCCACTCTATATTATTCTCGACCAGGCTTCGAGAGAATTCCACAATTCCTGAATCTTCGCGGCCGGCGATGACTCATACGTAGACGCGACAAGGCTAGTTCTATAGGGTAGTACAAAAACAGTCGGATGGCGGCTAGCCGTGACAATATGATCTATTTACTCTGAGAGCAACATATTTTCCTCAGTTTATAATTCTAAGAGCCTGGAACACAACTTTTTAAAGTTTTAAAAATTTATTTTTTTTTTCACAACAGACTCTGTACCAGAAGATACCTGCTATAAAACCTAGTCGTCTATTTAGAATTAAAGATTGCCATTACAATCCCTCAAGGGCGACGTCTAGCTGATTGTGATTAATATTATTACTTCATTAAAACTTCTCTAAAAATTAATTTTCAATAATTGTATCTGCATTATTTTGTTCTTAATGCAATACAATGTTTCCAGGACGAACTTAAGAGTGCACTGTGATATTGCAAAGAATTATGTAAACTAGTGGTAGAAAGAGACAACATAGTAATAATTAGCAGAACTCTCGAACGTCTTCCTGCCTGTTCCATAGGAATCTTTGAATTAACTAATGAAATGCTTAATATTCCAAAATGGGAGTAATTCATCTTCAATATACCCTATGCACCAAACGTATAATACTAATTTGCCTAAACCTACTTCCATAGTAGAACCGAAATTTAAAAAAAATATATTCTAAAAGCTTTACTCATTTCAAAACCTTATTACTTTGAGCAAGTTGTTTAATGACCACCTTAATAATTGACCTGTCAATCATATTTGTTACTGGCGCTATTTATATTATTTGGTCCTAGTCAAGGACCTAGTATTTGTTCTACCGTCTCTTTTTACTATTTTGATTGTACTCCTAAGAAAGTAAGAGAAACAATTTATTGTTTGTCCCTTGCTTAATTAAGTGAATTCCAAATACGCATAGTATTTTTGAATTGAAAGGAACTATAAGAAGTAAAATAACTGTAATTAATATTTTACATCATTGTCGGTAAAAAATGCTGAAATATTATTGTTTTTATCTGGGACATCATTTGGAAAAAGTAATTTTAATCTTAATTACATTAAGATAGGTATTGTTAACCATTACATCAAATTCAAGTGAAAATATCCATATAAATAAAGCATTTTAAGCAGTTTATTCCCTTTTGATTTTACTTTAGCCCAAAATTAAATTAACTATTATTTTGCATATTAGTACTGTAAATTATAATAATATAATAGATGATATCTCTTCAAAATTTGATTTTTATCTGAAATACAGTTTTTGTTCTCATACAAGTCATTCGATCTTCACAATATAATAATAATAACTTTCTCCATGGATGAGAGAACGGTAGTTTTTAATTTTGAAACAGACGTGACGAGACAACAAGTACCCAATTCAATTTACAATGAGTCAGAGTTATGTAATTTCATACGCATGCTGGAGGTTAATAGAGTTTATTCGTTAATTATTGAAATTAACTGCTATATGTATAATCCCTTTTAATATCTCTCCTTGTAATTACAGTTCGTGTTCCGCAGGACTTTGATAATGTTTTCAGCAATTTCAAAGCTAAATTTTTATAGTTATGATTTTGCATGAGATTTAACACACCAAACGCGGAATTCCCTTTCTAACGGTCTGTTTTAATGGTGTTCTCACACCAAGACACGACTGGTAAATGGAACATTTTTGTGTAGGCTGTCAGAAATTATTGTATATCTAAAGTTCGAAACGTGTATTTACTCCATAGGACAAAACAACGTGTTAGCCACTTAATGTGGGTATAATCCAACAATAATAATTTCTACTGAGCTATAAATACGTTTTATAAATTATTCGTGTCTAACATTTCATGCTGTATGAATTTAACCTTAGTGTCAACTGACGTCATATAATAGTGCCTTAATAAGTTATATCCTAAGCGGCCTTTCATTCATGCAATATTTGAAATTGAACTAATGGTGTCTTTATTGCGCCCAAGCTGTTATGAAAACAATACATTCTACAACAATGCTCCTTTGTAAACTAGAACATTTTAAATTATATGTTCAATTAAAAGCAACTACGAATTTAACCTATTAATTTGTATATAATGTTTCATAAAATTTAAATTTAAAAGAAGCTTTTTTATCTTGATGTTACAACTGATTGACGACGCTATTTAAACGTATTTACATTCCTGGCATGCCATTTCAAAATACGCATGATAATAAAGGTAATATATTTAAGTGCTGATAATTTACATATAAGTTGAAAGAAAATCATGCTGTAGGAATCATCATTGGTATTGCCCATAATTAAATGCGGGAAACTAAACTTAATACTTATTATATTGGCTTGTTTTTAGGAATTGAGTCTATGGGGTATGCCAAAGGCGAAAAAATTCTGAGATGTAAATTGGCGGCAGTCTTCAGACTGATTGACTTGTATGGGTGGACCCAAAACACGAACACTCTTATCACCGCCAGATTAAACCAAGAGGACGAACAGTTCTTGGTAAATCCCTATGGGATGCTCTTCCATGAAATTACTGCATCTAGCCTGATTAAGGTTGATATGCAGGTAAGAGATTGCTTTAGTATTTATTTCTGCAGATAAATAGTTTAATATAGGCTGTTTTATTATGTATTATATTAGGTAAGCATAAAAATAATAATAATTAAAATTAGGAGGCATGCCCTAGAACAGCAAGCCATACTGAAGATGAAACTGTATGCGACTATAATACAATATTTTTAGAATGTATTTCTAAGATTCATAATTAATATAAAACACTCAATTTTCTACATAGGCTAGAAATATGGGCTTCCCTGGTCAATTTATTACCATACACAATCCAAGAAGCTTTCAGCACCTATAAATGGTATTTCCTTTCTTATTAATAAATAACCCGTAATTTAGTACCATTGTCTTCAGGGGAAATTCTACAAGATAAGTTTGAAGCTATTTGACGAGCAGTATGACTGAGCTTTGTCCGTCGTAGAAATTTTCCCTAAACTGCCGTCCTTAACTAAGAGATTTTAGTCTGTCAGTCATACATTATAATAGAACGGTAGTAACAATTATGCATATTTTAACTTGGATAACTTTTCCAAGAAAACCGTAACTGTTCCAGCATGGTATTTATATCTAAGTAAAGTACTTGCATGGAACTATCACCATAAATTTATAGGATTGTTTAGTTAATGTTGTGTGTTGACATAAAACATGCAATATTTAATATTTATCCTCCTTATATTTCCAGGGAAGTGTATTGGAACAGGGAACCACTAATTTCTCCGTTAACGTGACGGCGTTCTCGCTGCATGCCGCGGTCCACGCGGCTCGTCCGGACCTGCGTTGTATTATCCACGTTCACACGCCATCTGTGGTCGCTGTCTCTGCCCTAAAGCATGGTCTTCTGCCCCTAAGTCAGGAAAGTGTGGTGATAGGGGAAGCCAGTCTGTATTCGTATTTGGGAGGTTTGTTGGATACAGACGAGAAAGACAAGCTGGCCAGAAATTTGGGACCCATTAACAAGGTGCTTTTATTATCAAATCAAGGTAAGTGAGAAATTGATATTTCCCATTTAGTTTGTTTATTTATTAACGGATAAGCTTTTGATGAAAACTTCATAATCAAAAACCGAGAACAAGTTTTTGAAGTGAAAACTGGGTGTAATTTGGGAATCGATGAAACGAAAATGAAAAAGCCGCACTAAAAGGAGACGAGCATATAGATCTATAGGATATAGCCTGCGAGAGAATGAGATAGAACACAGTTATATAGTTACATTGTTGTTAAAAGTAGGTTTCGTCCGGTCACTGAAGTTAAGCGCCACTTGCTACTGTCATTTTTGAGTTTAATTATATAAAGAGTTCACTTCTACTGCGTGTGAACTGCACACATAAAGTTTTGAAGTGAAAACTTCTTTAGCGCTGTTAGCCGGCTGAGAACGGGAGTGATTTGAGACTCGATGAGACGGAATATAGATCTATAAGTTTTGACTTCTACTGCCTGTGAATAGCGCACATGGTTTTTTTTTAACAGTAATAATAGAAATGATTTTGAAGACATACTTCCAAAATAGAATACCTTAATTTAATTATAGGTGCTCTCTGTTCTGGCGAAACGATAGAAGAGGCGTTCTTCAATGCAAGAAACACGATCCTCGCGTCAGAGTCGCAGCTCAAACTTCTTCCACTAGGAGTAGACAATATAATTTTACTTAACGACGAAGCGAGAAAGAAAATTTACGACGCCGCCCACAAAGCACCAATAAGCACTCCGAGACCCGATCAACCGTCCATTTTGGAGGGCAAGGTTGAGAGGAAATGGAGAGTGGGAGGTAAGCAAAGACGATTTTGCGTTTGTATATAAAAAAACATATTCTTTTAATTACTAATTTAAATTGTAAGTTTATGTGGATATAGTTTGTCAGGATATGTTCCGAATGTTTAAAGTGTATCTTTCTTCAAACAGCATAAGATGCCATGTGGTTGTCAAAGCCTGGTTTTGAGAAAACACGTGAAATCTTTACAATTCCATGGCTTACAGCTTACCCAGACTTTTGTCCGTCTTTTTCCGCTCATGCATTTCTCTCCACTGCCGCCTTCTAGGCTTATTGTACTTCTCCCCGGATTCATGGTGCCTAACACGAATTGAACTGAATTCTAGCATAGGTAGTGATTTTTTTCTTTTTGAATATTTGTAATATAACCTAATTTTCAGTAATATTGCTAAGCAGGGTCGAAAAAAAGCTATCTTTAAAATATGCAAAGGAGAAGGGACAAATCCATCGAGAGGACAGAGCTTCATTAAATTAACTGATAATTGCCATAATTAGATGGCTTCAAAAAGTTTAATAACATGCAAAATAATTGAACTTAAAACTGTCATCACAGTCTAATACAAGTTTTCAACCTAAGTACAAAAAAAGACAAATCGGTTAAATTTATGTACAAGTTTATTAGAAAAAAGTTACAAAATATTTTGCTGTGCAGTGAACAAAAATCTCATAGCAAACGGCCTTAAGTAAAAAATAATTAAAAAGAAAAAAAATACTACCTCTACTAACTCATGTAAAAAATATAAAAAAAGGTAGCACTAACTTGCGCTACTTGCGTATATCACAAAATATAATCAAAAAAGAGAAACCTTGTGCATGTCATGTGATGTGGACCAGCGCGCTTTCGCTATACGTGTTTTAGTGTATCGCAACAAGCAAAAAATCCGTTATGAATTTTAAAACGCGGCCAATTCTACGTAACCGAGTACATAACTTTAAACCGAATATTACCCGCCCAACTAGCAATTATCTGTTTTATAAATGTTCCAAGAACATTTACATAACTATTTTTATAAAATAACTTTGTCGCTATAAACATTTTAACAACGTTTATACAATGCTTATAAACCCAAAAATGGCGCACTCTTGTGCAGCAATTTAATTCTTTAATTTGTTTTATTATGGCTTCCTTAGCTTTTACCAGGCAATTGTATAAACATTTACAAAAATATTATAAAACATAGTTTGTAACAATTACAAAACAGTTTTATCGAAAAAAGTTATACAATTATAGCAATTATACAACAATGATCGAGCTAGAATAAAACAGTTTTATAAAAGTTGTTTTATTATATCAGAGGTAGCTTATTTGTTTTGACTAACACTATAAAAGTAAGCTTCTGTTGTTAAATTGTATCCCCTGAGAATAATTTATTTTTTAGTGGTTCTTAAGATAACAAAAAACTAAATATCGCGTCTTTTGTGATAAATAAAATAGGTCTGAGTAAATAAATCAGCCATATTCCATTTAGTTCTGATGTGTAAACCCAATACCTGAAAGAAATAAATTTGATTTGCAATCTGAGGGTTGATATTTGACTGCGAAAAAAAAATGTTTGTTTAATATATGGGATATATAGGGCAAAATTTTCAAGCGCCACAAATATATTAATTATTTTTGAGCTTTAAGAGAAAACGTCAAAAATATCATTCTGTGTTTTTCTCTCATTTGGCCTATATTGTAATAAAATGGTTCAAAGGATCCATCTTACACTATTATATAAATATTAAAGGAGTTAGTTACAGTATTTTATCATCGGTAAAATGATTTTTTGTAATACATTTAAAAATGTCCGTCGTAAGATGAAGTGGGAACACCAAAAACATGTTATAAAATACTTTTATCACCATGGTAGTTCTTATAAAATTTTTCTGCTATTTGAGATATTTTTTGTAAAATATTTAGAGTATAGTAATATTTTAGTTAAACAGAGGCGTACTTCAGGAAAAAAAGTTAGGTGCAATGTACGCATTAGATCGATCACTCGGTAGTAAAGGTTTTCATTTATATTTTGTTCCCCACTTACAGGCTTCTCTGTAGGTGTTAAATGAAAACCTTCAATATAAAAGTTTCATAGCTTCGCTTGAACCGCGAGTATTTCATCATTAGAATAAACAAAAAGCCGATCGGAAGATAAATTAATGAACATCATGTATATTATACATGAAACATATCTATAATTTGGTGGAGAATTACAAAATTCAAATGTTGTTCCATTAAAAATAACTTGATTTCTACGGTCGAAAGGTAGGTTACTGTTTGTCATTATCCATACCTAAATTTTATCAATAAAAACTAAGTAGGTCACAATTCAACTAAACAAAAACAATTTATTATAGTAGGGAGAGATATTACATACGCGCACTGTATATAAGAAATTTACTCCGCCTCTGAACCCTCAATACGTGTTTGCTTTCGTTTTTATAGTTATAATGCGTCTCTTCAGGTGGCGCATAAGCCCAGGAGTAAACAGTCGCGCACGCGACGCTTTTTCGAATTACTTATCCTGAATAGTACAATAAAAAACATTAACAAAACGGATAGTATCATTGTTGTTTAAATGCTCCGGCTGCATCAGTTATAAAATAATTTCCCTCAAATAGGTGATAGATGCGGCAACAACAGAACTGATTTGTGTCTAGCGCAACATTTGCTTCTGTTTTAAAAACCTAACCACATTTTTAATTGTTATTCTTTTTCTAGAGTAAAGTGAGCTGTGAAAAGTTATTGATTGGTGTGGGTTTTTCATTCTTCGTTCTTTATTATTGAAAATTAGTCCTTCATGCAAAATTCTGGCTTCCCCAACAAACGGCTATAGGTAGGCAGATAAATCTGAAGGCTTTCCTTTTTCCCAATATAGACCAATGATCCAGGGGTTTTACGCTAGGTATCTCATGTTAAAAAGAATGGGCCAAAACTCAAGTTTGCTACTTCTGTATATTGGCAAACCGTCCATATTAACATAAATAAAAATTGCATTTGGTATGTTGGATAGTTCAGCACATATTTGTCTTAAACTTAAACCCAACCCATGATGTCAATAACTACCGTTGCCAACTTTTGTATTACTGTTCGGTGGGGTTCTAAAAGAGTTGTAGGGACTCGGGAAGTGTATTGGGAAAACGACTATTTATATTCTGAAACAAAGCCCTTAGCGCCACTGCGGTACACTGAGACACAGCCCACGATCTAATACTCTTTACAAACTCTGTATTTCTTTCTGCGTTGGTTATATTAGAATACCATTCCTCAATTATTTATTACATCTTCTTCAAGACTCCTTGGCTCAACCTCTTGAATAAAAGCATTTTCACTGGAACCACTTACCTGGATCATCTTTCTTTATAGTGAGATCTAGTTTATCACCAATAACTTCACTACCTAGGATATATTGGTAGCACTTCTATACCTTTCTGCATTTACTTATTTGTGAATTTGATATAATAAAGCCGGTGTATATAGACCTATCACGACAAGATCAAAAGTAATAATGGCGTGCAAAAATGCCTACGTTTTATAAATGTATTAAGGAACGCTTTTGTATCCTTACAAGCATTTTTATAATTATTAAATAAAGCTTCTATTATGACAGTATTCATGATAATTATATAATAATATTTTAAAGGTACCATCTGAGTGCAATATGCTGTAGTCAGCAATAATATCAGAAAGAAAACTCTAATAAAATAATTTTATAAATGTATCGCATAGCCACGGCACATATAATAACCAGCAATATCACTTCTTCTTTTTTCGCATCTGCGCAAGTCCGCGCGCAAGATATTCCTTGGTAAGAAATCTGTCAAAATGCCGCCAGCGGCGTCGTGTTTTTACGACTGGTTTATTTTATTGCTATTGGAGTTAAATCGAAACCATAGGCGTGTATTTGACAAATAATTGACATTGTGATAAACGAACGTTGTTTATGACATTGTGCAATGCAAAAAGTAAAAAGCCATGGTGTTTAAGCAATAAGAACTTGTACAAACCAGAGATATTCTTCCAAGAAGAATTGCTTTAGATTTCCTGCTCATACAACAAGGTATACATATATTTCATAACTCATTGATATTTGAAATTTTATATTACGGCTCTGTTAAAGGAAAATCTTACTTATATATATTTCAAATCCAGCCCTGACTTTTCCTACCCAACTGACATTAGCAAGGTCAAATTTAATTTTTCGCCTGACAGGTCGAGTAATATTGCTGGTTGTTATATGTGCCGTGGCATAGCTATAATAAAACAATTTTTTAGATTTTCGCAAACGAATGATCTAGTATCAGATCACTGGTATACATATTATAAAACAAATTTGTTCGGTAAGCTAAAATTTACACAATCTGCCGTATAAACGTATATAAGTATTGAAATTTGTCGTAAAACTGTTATGTATTTTTGCTCTAAAAACGTTCTTACGACTAACTTATAAAGCAAAATTATTTCCAAAAGCTTAAATATTTTACTTGCAGTCTTAATAAAACAAAATGGTGTTCGAGGAGCTGTCATAAAGCATTTATAAAATAAAATAGCACCGACAGATAAAAATTATAAAACAACTTTGCTAGTTGGGCGGGAAAATACCGAAACTTCTAGGGAATATTAGGGTGAAAATGGAATGCTACTCAAGGGGAATGGTAATATTACGGAATAATACGTAATATTACCGTCACTTCTGATGATAATATTAGGACCGTGCATCACTAAGTAGACGACTGATTTAATTTTAGGCGTATTTGAAAGTGTAATAAGCTCAATCTGAGGTTTTTGAGTGTGTGTTTGTTTTGTCAAGAGAATGATGTGTAGTTATTTTGTACCTATCACGATCTTTTCCATGTATTATCATCTTGGTAAAGTTTAGAGACCATCAGAACACTAATTCTTAACATCGTATAAGCTGAACTAATTATTCGTCTTTACTTTTATTGTTTAATTAGCTTAAGTTTTTTTGGACAGTTATATTAAACGGCTTTTATCAATGTGCCGATTAGCTCATACGGCTAAGGAAGGTGTGCATTTTAATTGGGGAGAAACCTTGCTGAATTAGGCAAAAAGTATTCGCTAAGCCGTTATAATTGAGATTACCCCTATAATTTAAATCATTTACTTTGCTAAAAGCTACGAATGTTAAAAAAAAAACGGTTTAAAGGTATGCTAATTAAATTTTTATTCTTGCCTTAGGTATTGAATTCGAAGCGTTGATGCGGATGATGGACAATGCGGGATTCCGCACGGGATACATTTACCGGCATCCTCTCGTCAAAGGCGAACCTCCAAAGCCTAGAAACGACGTCGAGGTACCTCCGGCCGTTTCATCCCTTGGATATTTGTTGGAAGAAGAGGAGTTGTATAGACAAGGGTGCGTGTATCTTCAGTTACATATATGAAATAATATTTTTCTCTTGAAAAATTTAGAAAATTCAGCAACTACTAAGAAATTCTATGCTCGAACATGTAGACAGACGTCCTTTGACAAGTTTGGATATTGAATACAAAATTCCATCTTTGCATAATATTTATTTCCATTTGCCTTGTCTATTTGTACAAAGCTTTTTAAGTTATTTATGTTTTTGCATTTATTTACTCATCAACGTTTCCAAGTTCAAACTATAATAGTTAAGAATGTGACGGAGAGAGTTGTTACATGTCTGATAAGTAGGTACGTGCAGGCGAAAACGGTCCAAAATTTCAGCACTCTATATAATTGATAATATATAGAACATAAAAAAAGATTTGCTATGTTTAAATAGGTACCAATAGTATCAAGAATGATTCCTTGACATGAGAACTTGTAACTAGCATACTTAACAAGTTTATTTTGCATACTTTTTAGCTGGTCAATATTGATCTGACCAGTGAAGTGTGCAATATCTTAACGACCACAACATTATTAAAATATTTACATATCCTTTTCACAGATCCTAACAATTTTTTTCCTCTTTCGGAAATTTTAAAAATGTTCCCTAAATATAAATTTAGTCTCCAAGTAGACACCGAAATTACCTCCTTCAGGGATATTTCTTTCATGGTGTGAAAGAAAGAAAAGTTTATTCATGTTAAATACATTAATAAATGTTTACATTCGTCAAAAACATGGTAACGTGTTATTATATCATTTCAAATGTCTGATAAATTATTAGAGTTAAATTCCTCATATCAATAAAAACATTTTCTTATGAGGTATTTTTAATTTTCGATTTAAATTCATTTACTGGTAATAGAAGGTGGCAATAGGTTAAACATTTTTGGTGCATAAAATGATATGGCTGTTTTTCTTCTGTGTATTCTATGTTAATAAATGTATATATGATCTCTGTTTCGAGTAAGATGATCATGAAAGTTCCTGGGTGTCTCATACTTGTTCAGGTTGTTTTTTACATACCAAAGACATTGAAATATATAGAGGCAGGGAACTGTTAAAATATTTAAATTTACAAAACTCTGTTTACAGTCAGCTCGATAGTGTAGTTTAGCAATCACTCTTATGACTTTTCTCTGTAGACCAAATACTCTATTGATGTTTGAAGCATGGCCCCAAACTAGTAAAGCGTAGGCGAGCCTCGACTCAATACAGGCGTAGTATGCCGACAAAACAACTCTTTCAGATACTACACTCACTAAACTTTTAAGTGCATATACACCTGAGACAACATTCTTATATAGCTCATCAATATGCACATTCCATAACAATTTCGAGTCAACATACACACCCAAAGATTTAACTGATTCTGAACATTCCACATCTGATAGAGAGTGCAGGGAGAAATGTAGTATTTCCGTTTTAGATTGGCTTAGGTTCAGTTGATTTGCTGAACCGTTCAGTAACCCTTGATTTTGTCACCTCCTAATGCTTGTAATTCCTTTGCCTTTTTTATTGCAGTTGTGTCATCTGCAAAAATAATCAAGTCAGCATCAGGGTCGCAGCTTAAAAGATAATTTATGTAGACCACAAACAGCAACGGCTCTAGCACTGAGCCTTGGGGCACCCCATATACCACATCTAGCAATTCTGATGAGCAACCATTAATATCTACAGTTTGTTTTCTATCTGTTAAGTAAGAAGTAAAGAGCCTTATACTATTCAAATCAAACTTATAATATTTAAATTTACTGACAAGCAGCTTGGAAGAGGCACAATCAAAGGCCTTATATAGATCAAAAAACAGAGCTGCAATTATTCCCTATCTTTTTATCCATCATTTACGAATTGAATGAGCTTATTTATGGCCATTGTAGTTGACATAGAAAACCTAACACCGAATTGGGAAGAGGTGAGAAGACATTTCGACTCGAGAAAACACTCATCTTTTTTCAAAGCAGAAGAACAAGTACGAAAAAGGGGGAAAATACCCGGGTATGAACTGTTAGGTGCAACGTCTCACCAAACATACGGTGTAGCAACATATGTTAAACAATATATTGAAAACGCCTCCCTTGTTTCCACGTCTGCTGACGACGAAATCCATAACGTAGTCATAAAAATTGGAAGTATTATCGTTTCCAACATCTCCTAAACGTACTCTGGCCAAGACAAGTAATAATTCAAACACATATACATCCTGCTATATACGTGGGAGACTATAACAGTCATCACGAACAATGGAAGTACAGAGATTGTGACGCAAATGGAAATACTTTGGTAAAATGGGCGGAAGATGGACATCTTGGTCTTGTGTTTGATGCCAAGGATCGTTCTACATTTAGATCAGCACCATAGAAACGAGATTACAATTCCGATCTATGCTTTGTTTCGGTTGATAACAGAGGTCATCCCCTAGCAGTTTTACGAAGAGTCCTCCCCGACTTTCCGCATATGCAACACCGCCCAGTTATAATAGAAGCAGGAACCCAAATCCCTCTAGTAACTTCCATTCCTCGCCCAAGATGGAATTTTAAAAAGGCTAACTGGACTAAATTCTCCTTGGAACTAGATAAGTGCCTAGGATGGATAACCCCCACCAGTAGAAAGGTTTGTTGGAGCAGTAATAAGCAGAGCCAAAAAATGCATACCAAGAGGGTATCGCAAAGAGTACATTCCAGAGTGGTCCCAAACCAGTGAGGAGATGTACCAACATTTTATTGAAGCTGGTGACGAAGAAATAGCAGACGACTTACTTCACAGCATAGATGCAGCCAGACAACAAAAATGGACAGGAACTCGAAAGCCTGAACTTCCAAACATCCAGAAGACAAGCATGGACACTGCTTAGAAAACTAGGTAGTGGAGCCCCTATACAGAGACAAAATATCAATGTCACAATGTCGTAGCTGCACACATATTAGAGACATCCAGAGCACCAAAAGACAAAGACCATACAATCAAGGTAAAACAAAAACTTAAGAGATTAAAAGAAGAAGCCACAGAAACCGAACTTTCTCGCCCTTTTACCTGCGAAGATGTTTCAAATGGTCTGAAGGCTGTCAAGCCAGGAAAAGCTTCAGGTTTTGACAACATCCATCCTGAATTCCTTATAAACTGTGGCAAGTAGACAAAATCATGGATGGCACACTTCTTTACAGATATTATGCAAACTGGCAATATCCCACAAGAATTCAAACGATCAAAAATAATCGCCATATTAAAACCAATAGCTCTGCTATCTGTGACATACAAGCTACAAGAACGACTGATTTATCATAGAATTAGCTCTAGAATACTTGAAGTGATTCCTGTGGAACAAGCAGGGTTTAGGTCAAATCGGAGCTGTGCAGATCAAGTCTTATCACACAACTCATATTGAAGCAGGATTTCAAAGAAAACTTAAAACCTCAACTGCATTTATCGACCTATCAGCGGCCTGCCACACAGTGTGGAGAGAAGGAATGACATATAAGTTCCTACGTGTCATTCCTTGCAGACCCATAGCCCGACTGATTGACAGCATGCTAAACGATCGAGTGTTTTAGGTAGTCATGGGATCCGATATCAGCTCCCCAAGGAAACTAATGACTGGGTTACCACAGGGATCAGTTCTTGCTCCACTTCTCTTTAGCTTGTACATTGCAGACATACCAGAAAAAATATCAAGAGAGTTCAGTATTTTCGAAAACGGAGACTCCAACCAAACCCCACCAAAACTGATGTCACTTGTTTTCATCTAAATAACAAACTTGCTAAAAGAGAACTCAATATCCAGTTTGAAAACACTACACTTACCCACAATAAAACACCAAACTCTGGACAGAACTCTAGCCTTTAGAGAACGCTTAACAAAAACTGCTGAAAAGTTAAAAACGAGAAACATCCAAAAACTGTCTGGCACAACCTGGGGAACATCGGCCTCGACTACGCTCTTCTGCATTAGGACTTGTTGTTTCAACTGCCGAATACTGCGCTCTGGTTTCGCTGAATAGCCCACACGTACAAAAAGTAGACACCCAACTAAATAACACAATGAGAATGGTTGCTGGTGTTATTAAACCAACCCCAAGGCAGTGGCTACAGTTTTGAGCCATATTCCCCCCCTCAATTGCGACGAATAAATGCTCTAACAGGCGAGTATAAAAAGATTCTGAGCAACACAAATCTACCAATCCATCATGATATTAAAGTTGCCAACCATAATCGACTCCGTTCTAGACGGCCACCAACAAGAAATGCAAAGATGGCTGCGGAAGATGGGTTCAATCTCGCCAATGTATGGACTCAAGAATGGACTGCACAACAAAATAGTACCATGCCTTGCATCTCACAAATTCAAATTCAAAATGCTTTATTGTACAAGAATTAGATGATTCTGTTGACAAAGCTGATTAAGCTAATTAATCTATTTTCAATATACACTTTAATAACACTAACAAACTTGTCCCAAATTCAAAAATCTAGTATATTCAAAAAACCTACAGTCCATACTTAGCAATAAACCTTAAAAAATACTGAAATAACCTATACCTAATATAATAATATAATACAACACAACATAAAAAAATCGATTAAAATTGAGTGACCCATTACAAAGTGTCACTATAAAATTCACTTAACGCATAATACACCTTGCCAAGCAATAATCTTTTCAGCGATCTTCTAAAATGTTGTAGGGTATCGGAACATCTGATCTGTATTGGAAGATGATTAAACATTTTCCGGCTTTCATAAATTAATGATTTTTTTACCAGTGATGTTGGAATCGGTAAGGGTAAGTCATGTGCCTGCCGCGTTATCCGCTGGCCAGGCGATCCCCTGATCGTATTCTGGTGTTTATAAATCAGTGAGGTGGATTCCAGGATAAACAGAGAAGTAAGGGATAAAATATTCTGATTTAAAAGCCACCGGGTTTCGATCTACCCCGCAAAACATGGTCAATGCTCAATAGAATTAGAACCCAACATGGCAGATGTGCATACTACAAAAGCAAACCTCTCCACTCTGTGACTGCGGAGAAATCCCAACCATTAAACACATTATAGAAGAATGCCCCACAACATCGTGTAATGGTAGACCCGAGGACTTTCTGATAGCGACTCCAGAGTCGATAGCTTATATTAAAAGAGTAGGTGTTTGTTTGTAATTTCAAAAGTAACGTACCATTTTATAGAATTATTTGTATTGTACTTATATTGTTTACTCATTTATGGGTAACTTTTGATTTGTATTACAATATTTTATTCCTTCTTGATGTGTCAAAAAGCCATACGATAAATAAAATTATGAAATCCCAACTAATGTCACTCACCAGTAGCCAGAAACGTGTGAGACCCTGCAAGGTGATAGGTCTACAAGTTGTGCATGCCATTTCTTCACCTGGCAGGGGGATCTGAAAAACCTAACTCCAACACAGTTATACAGATTTGTTAAAATATTAACAAGGCACGCCTCTGCTCTTGTACTTTCGTTTATATTAAAGTTCAAGTCATATGAACGATTTAGATCAATTAAACTTTGAACCTAGGCTC
This sequence comes from Pissodes strobi, assembly GCA_016904865.1. Lineage (NCBI taxonomy): Eukaryota > Metazoa > Arthropoda > Insecta > Coleoptera > Curculionidae > Pissodes > Pissodes strobi. Next base: position 282,796 of record MU182169.1, on the reverse strand, counting down.
CTTTATCTTTGAAATCGGCATTAAAATCTCCATTTATGATGAGAGAATACTTTGTTTTAGATACCATGTCCAAAATCAGTTTCATTTGATCAAGAATAAGTCTGAAATCTGCACCCGAAGGTCTATAGACAGTTATTACTATTAATTTTAATTTATTTATCAGATTGAACTGCGCAAACCTCACATTCCATCTCTACTGATAAACAATTAAGATCATTCCCACTACCATGAACATGAGACACACGAGAAAAGTGTGTTGAAATTGAGTAATTTGGAATTTTAATTTGATTTAATTCAAGTGTTGCATCCAATGCTCGGAAAAACATGTCCATCGGTTTCTCTAGAGTCCGCATGAGACCACGATCGGCCAAGTGAACTTTGATCATCAACATCCCGCTTCTCCACTTGCGGTACTGGTTTAGCCACATCGGAGTAGTTCGAGCGCACCGTATTATCACCTGACCGGTTCTTCTTCGGAGATGACTCTGCAGCAGTTGGCAACATTGCGACAGCCTGGGCCTGGTTCGTTTCACTTTGTAGATTTCCTTGTGCTGCTCCATCATATCTGTTTTTTTTATTGGGTTCTAGGTTAGACATTCTTTCTAATAACAAACGATTATTTTCCTTTATTACCTGATTTTTGTCATTCATTTCAGCAATTAATCTGTGAGTTGTACTTCTTGTCTTAATTTCTCGTTTTCGTCTCGTAATTCATCATTGTTTACATTTTTTGGCACCAAATCACAACACAACACTCGCGTTTTGCTAAGAAACTTTAGATTTTTGCGTTTTGCACAACTTCCATGAAAGATTTCTTCACAATTTGCACAAAAGTAGACTCTACATGACTTTTTAGCACAACATTTATATATTTTTTGCACCACCAGTATCACTTTTTACACTTTCCTGATCAGATTGACCGTCGTCATCCGACGTCATCTTAAATCGTGTGTACTAATGATGCGCAAAATAAGGCTACCGGTGATTTTGTAGCTGCTAAAAAATCGATGTTAGCGACAGTTATGGAAAAGTAAATAACTGGTGCCCCAAAATGAACCTACATCTTAATTTGTAAATAGAACACATTTATTTCTTTTTAAAAGTGGCGATATGCTATTATTATTACAAAACACAATTAAGTGTTTGTGTGGCAATTTTTTCTCCAGCAGAGTCTTATTAAAATATTGTCTTTTTTTATTTTTTACACACCTTATATACCAAAAATAGTTTTATCAGAGCACTAACTTTTATCAAGAATAAAATTCTCCGTTAGTAATAACAAATTTTCCATATAGAGTGCGAATTCTGCCGGCCACAGTATAACTATTACAACACCTAAAATTAATATTTTCTTGATAATAAAACTACCCTAAATTAAGATATTTCTCAATTTCATATAAGACACTCCAAATAGAACTTTTTATAACTTACAAATCAGAATTCAAAATAGTATATTAAGATACTAGCTTTAAAAGACCTTATTTTTTCGCACGAGCACGAAATTAGGAAACGACCCGTTTGCGGGGAGTTTCCTAACGCGCGAGTGCGCTAAATATCTTTTAAAACGTGTATTCTATACTATCTTTTCTATTTTGCACGTTTTTTAATGAAAAACATTAATTTATTCAAGTCGCGATCAAAAGTTGGACGGCCATCTTGTCACTTTGACGTCTGTATTATTAGGAATCCCATTCAAAACGGTGTCGAAATTTTTGCTGGTGAGCCTTGACATTGATCAATTTTGTTAATATCATAGCAACCAGTCAACAAAAATAGTGTCGAAAAGAGCTTCTTTTCGACACTACTTTGCGTATCAAAAAGACTTCTTTATGATACCAAAATAGAAAATAGTATATTATTTTATATGGAGGAAAAGTGATACTTTTCATGGCGCGCTCGTGTTTAACAGCCGAACGGAGTGAGGCTGGTAATAGAGAGCAAGCCATGAAAAGTAACTTTTCCTCCAAATAAAATATGCTGTTTTTTCTTCAAATGTCGACAAATTAATGCAAAAACATCTCTTTTTAATAGTAATAATATCTAATTATTATTAAAGATAAATGGGTTCGCAAGGCGGCTTAGACCACGGTCGTAGGTGGCCTTGCTTAGACCGGTGTCTGTGAATATAATGTAACATAAAGCTGTCAGTGGACACTGTCAACAATAATTATTTTTTTGCGTCTCCGATTGCGTTTTAATTCCGTATTGATAAGCAGTTATTGAGTAAGTTCGATTAAATAATAACCAATTTGTTCCTAAATTAGTGATTTTTAGAAATGCAGTCACAAATTGAGTGATAAATACAAATTGTAGTTTAATAAATCTTGAGTTGTTGACGCTTATTTTGTTGTCTGTTTGTATTGTATCTATGTTGCTATGACAACACTTTTACCTCCGCCGGCGGAAAAGTGAAAAGTAAAGCTCCGGCGGAGGAAAAACGAAACTTCACGGCCGCCTACACAGTCGAGTAATGACGGATTTACTGACGTTTGAAGAAAAAAATATTTATTTCCACCCTACTGTATATAGACAACTTAATTGATATTTGCCGCGAAATAGGGGTTTTGGGATTTGCTTACCGATATTGTATTTCGCTTTTGTAAAATTCTCAACTTTGCACTGAACCGAACCAAACACTGCTAGGGTACGTTTGAATGTATCAGTTTTTTTCTTGTTTCAGTCTTTGGAAAAAATTGGAAGGTGGCAGAAAAGGACACGATCGTAGTCGTTGGCTAAACTCTCCGAATGTCTACCAAAAGGTAGAAATATTAGAAACAGGCACTCCGGATCCCAGAAAAATTACTAAGGTAGAAATTATCAAGTTTGAGGATAAACAGTAATGGTAGTTTAGACATAAAGAGGGCTCGCTTAAAAATCAGTTTACTTAAGTATTTAAAGTGACTACTATCTGAAAGGTTATTATCAACAAACAAACCTAATTAATGAGTGTCAAACCTGATCATTAATTCTTTAAAAGCCTAATCTGCAATTCCCGTTCTATTCTGAAGCAAATACTCATATATACAAATGTATTTCTTTTATACCACTGCCAAATTGTTCTGGCTTTGAGAATATTATGTTTTTTAAATATACATCAATATTGATATCATTTAATCCATTTAAGATATTTCTTTACAATAATTAGAAAATGCTGAAGAATTATTTCGAACCCCGTATCTTTCTGTATTTACAGTCATCCTTGTAAGAGCAAGATTAGTGAAGGGAAAACTTCTATACAACTATGGGTTGGGATCGGCTATAATTCAATAATAATTACCGCTTTCGATAAGAACTGAAACTTAAGTGAGCATTCTAAATGGTTTTAAAATATTATACTTGCTACTAGGCCAAAAGTAGTTTCAAATATTAGTAGTTAGTTGTTACCTTGTAGCTCTAAAAAAGTTGATAATTCTGATGTTTGAAATAGTCCCTAATTAATCTAACAGTGTTAAGAAATGTCATAATATTTATAATTTCTTGTATGACTTTATTTCGGACAACTCTTTTTGGGTTAAGCTGTAGCATTAAAAACTTGGATTCAAATCATTCCGACTACACGTAACACCAGTTTGTGGTAAATCCGATTATTGCGTCCTACACAGAATGGCCCTATAAAAAAATCCTCTTTTCAAATACAATATTCAGAATCGTCGAATTTGGAAGCTAGCCTTATTTCAACTTAGATTATCTAAATTCGCGACCGATGTTTTCAATTTTGCTGGAGATTTATATACAGTTAGGTCAGTAGATCTTTGCCTCTAAGAATATTTGTACTACTACATATTCTAGGCTATTTTGACATCTTCAAATACGACAGTAAGTAACATGTGAATTAACAATGAAATTCGGATCGGACATGATGCAGACAAACGTTTTGCTTGAAATCGAATCCGAAAGTTTTTGGTGGGCCACTCTGTACACATGAGTATTTTTTCAATAGTATTTTTAAGTAAATTTAAATATATAACAATCCTCCATATTAGGATATTAAATTAGGGAATTCTTTTTGAAATATGTATGTAGTATTTGGAACATTCCATTTTATCTTTAAAAACGAGATATTTTTAACAATTCTTTATATATTCATAAGTGCCATTATGTTTTCGTTAATCGAGCGTTGGTTAGTAAGATTTATATAATTTATTTTATTTTCGATACTCGTAAATATAGATTTCTGCTTAGGAGATTATTAGCTTAAGGGTTTACTTGTCGCTTTGAGTGTGCATTGCAATATTATATATTCTAGTCGCAGAAAGTTGATTTATCTATATTTTGATATATATTTTGCTTTAGCTTGTGCTAAATAAACATATAAGTGTATCTGTAATTTGATTATTTTTTACTTGTTTCAGAAAAATTAGGTAATATACTGCTAAGTGCATATTGACTTAATTAGTAAATTTTTTCTTCTTCCTCTGATTCTTATAGTTCTATTGCACTCTAGTTTCCATTAACTTTAGAAATTCTCTCACATCTTTCTTTACACCATTCCTAAAGAGCGTTTTGAATTGAATTGAAAACATGCTTTATGTCCAAGAAGTACATACGAAATGAAAATTCTTATAGACGAAGCTGGTAGAACTTACATCTAGATCGGTATTGTAATTTATCTCAAAATAAAATTTGCTAATACTAAAATATGAAACAATAAAGCAGGTCTAAGCTATAAAACAATACAATGACCTTAATGCTACAAACTTTCATCTAGATAGCTATGTTAATTTGTCTCAAAATAAAATTTGCTAATGCTAAAATTTGAAACAATAAAGCAGGTCTAAGCCACAAAACATTTACAATGACCTTAATGCTACAAAACTCACACAGTGACCTCAATAAAGACACATACAGAAGCTACGACAAAGGCCTCATGTCAAAATTTATGGTCAAAGTAAGACTGACTAGAATACAACGCCAGTTCAAGAAAAACAACGTTACATCGGGCTCTGAATCTTTTTAGATTCAAGCTATCGCGTATATCAATAGGTATATGATTATGCATTTTAAGTCCCCTGTAGACCAAGGAGTTCTGAACAAGAGTAAGACGCGAGATGATCAATCTCAAGTCATCAGACTGTCGGGTATCACAGTGACCACTTCCCTTTTGGAAATGCGAGAGGTGTTTGTGGATAAAACATACTGTTTCCAAAATGAATAGACTAGGCAAGGTTAGGATTTTATTTGATATAAACAAAGGTCGGCAGTGAGCTCTAGGATGTACACCACAAAGGAAACGAACAGCTCTTTTCTGTATGACGTAGGCTGACTGAAATAATAGATTACTACAGCAGCCCCAGAATGGAATACAGTAGCACAGGTGGGATTCAACCAAAGCGAAATATGTCATTCTAGCGACTGATTTGCCCAGCTCAGATGCACTGACTCTGAACACTGTAACAACCCGATGAAGATTTTTTTGTTGATCGCCATAACACGTTTGTCAAACTTTAGGCTGCAGTCGAGATTAAAACCAAGAAATTTGCAAGAGCTCATCGAGCCCAATGTATGATACGAAAGTGAGACGTCGGGAAGATTGAGATTTCTATAAGTTATCATATGTGTCTTGGAAAGATTCAAGGACAGCAAATTAGAATCGCACCAGTTTTTGATTTTCTTTATATCCATGGAGACCAAGTCGTGTAGTACCACAGGGCAAGTGACTGTGCTGTCGTCGGCAAAGACTGCAAACAAGCCGGTAATATCCAGACTCATAAGATCAGTAATGTAAATGATAAAGAGTAAGGGTCCCAAAACGGATCCCTAATGGACGCCAATGGAAATATGTCTCCTCTGAGACACCCTCCCGTCCACAGTCACCACCTGGAATCTAGAACTTAGGTAAGAGTCAAAGAATATCATGGCTGACGCAATCAAAGGCCTTCGAAAGATCGCAAAGCACTGCAGCCGAAGACCTATGTTGGTTTATTGCATGAAGTACAGATTCCATAAAGTTGAAAATTGCATTCGCCGTACTTTTGCCCCTTCGAAATCCGAACTGGTTTTTATTTATGATATTGTTTCTTTCAAGAAAGTCAACAACTTGGTCTCTTACAATAGTTTCTATCAGTTTGGAAAGAGTAGAAAGCAACGATATGGGACGAAAGTTTGCAGGACTACCGAGGTCTCCCCCCCTTATGTATAGGGATTACAGTAGCAACCTTCAAGGATGAAAGGAAAACTCCATTGAAAAAGGTGTCATTTATGCATATGCCAAGGCAAGAAAAGCTTCATCTGGGCGCTCAGCAAGAATTTTAAGTGATATGCCATCAGAGCCTGAGGCATTTTTATTGTTCATCTCGTTTATGGTGCATTTTATGTCATTGTGACCAATTGGACGAAAGCGAAATCTATCAGCACCATGGACCTGTGACAAGTAGCTGATAGGATCGATGTCACATGATATATTTCTAGTCACAGTAGAAGCCACGGAGCAGTAAAATTCGTTCAATGTATTGGGATCAAGTGAGATACCCTTCTAATGAAAATTAGTTCTACCTGTAAGCTCATTTATGATTTTCCACGACATCCTGCCTTGATTTGACGACCTTTTGAGTCTATGCGAGTAATACAGTTCTTTAGCCTTGCGTATCAACATCCTATAAGTTTTCCTGTAATTAGAAAAGTAATTTTGTAAAGATATATTATTGGGATAGAAGTTCCTTAATGTATTAAGGCACCTCAAATTTGCAGCTGAGATCCTCATACCCCTGGTTAACCACGGCTTAGGTTGACCCTTCACTTTAACATTAAGAACTGGAATAGAAGAATTTATAATTCCACACAATGCAGTGTGAAACTCAGTAAGACTGTCAGACTCAGTCTGAATTGAATCCCAATTAAATAGATTACACTCCTGTCGATAACGGTCATAATTTTTCCTACCAAATATTCGCCCTCTCGCCCTACTGGACCTTTTATACTTTGATAAATTTCCGATAGAAAACCTGGCATACACAGCATTATGATCAGACAGTGCTGCATCCAAAGATTCACAGTCCAGATCCTCACTCAAGTTTGAGCATATATAATAGATTGTAGTGGATGAGTGGTCAGTGACCTGGGTGAAACTGTGAACATGCATGGAAAGGTTAAAAGATGTTAGCAAATTTGAGACCATGGCAGTAGTTTGCGATCCATTATCGCCGTAATCAATATTTAGATCACCTGCCAAGATAATTTTATGACTCGCAGGAAGCTGAGACAGCAAAATCTCAAGTCTACTCAGGAACTCGAGGACATCGGAATCAGGCGATCACATACATATTGAACTTTACAGAACCCATTGCAGAGAACTTAAACTGATTCTCTTCAATCAGGTAGTCAAACTTATCACACCCCACAAAGCATAACCTATCAGAAAACGAGTCATTAATTAAGGCTGCAGTGCCACCATTTCGGTAATTTAACCGGCAAACCTGGAAATTACAGTATATACAGGGATATACACAATGGTTTTGTGTCCCCTGTGACTGTATTTAATTTGCTCTGATTATCTCAGAACTTTCCATTAGGACTTGGTTGTACAAGTTCACCTAAATTAAACACATTTGAACATTTCCATATAAAATGCTTTGCTGTCATATTGAATATTTGTACGTAATCTGCAGTGTCTGATATATATTGATAATACCAGCTGACAGTCAAGAATGATTCATATGGGGTATTATGTCAAAAATGTGCACATGGATTTTTTGCCAAATGTATTGATAGGCCAGGTGTTTTCTTAAACTTTTGCAACAAGGATCTCAAGTCCACAAAGGGGTGTAGATGGGTTTGTCCAAAGTGTATTGCGGATTCCGCATAGTCAAGGTAATTCCACCCTCACGCATATTATTATGAAACCTATCCATGGATCACTGAATTCGAAAGCCCGGTAGAAGATCCATAAAAAGGATCAGTCGGTAATTGCGGCGTTGAAATTACAGATTGCCGATGTCACTACCAAGTGTGATTCACATCAACCTCTCCATATCGGCCATTTCGCCGAACTGAGTGATCGACAATCTCGTCAGTCCAACCTAGTTTTCGGATTGTCGGAAACTCGGTAGGTGAAGACGAAGGATTCTCCGATGAGAACACGATAGGAGAAATTGTACATTATGTTGTTCCGCATTTGGATATTTTCAGGTTCAAAATTGTCCTAATGGGTAAATTTACACCTAACAGTGTCCGTCTTATTAAATTTGTCGTCATCTTCATCTGGTGTGTCGAAGATCGTTTGGAGGATTGAAACAAAATCAGAATTATTTTGTGAGGTTCACATTAGTACCAGATTGTGACTATAGCCGCGTCATGGCTCCATGAAGGTTTTCTAAGTGCAGAATAAAAGTGCTGTTTTCACCGTTTTTGTTTGTATATGATCAATAAGACACTAGTCAAACTAGAAAAGGGTTTTTCCGCGGTGTTTTTTTGCCTTTATTTATAATCCCTCACTAGCAAACCTGGCAAATAAAGGAACTATTTACAGACAGACCTAGATAATACTTGTAAAATAATTGATGGATCAAGTTCCAAATAAGTCAGTTGTTTGCGTTTGCTAGATGTGTGCGCAGGGTTATCAGCAATCCCCGAAAAGCGCCTGTCTCCTGTATGTAAGGTTCACTTAGATAAAGACTGTGTCTAATTAGTAATTGAAACATGTGGCTTAAGGTTATGTGCATAAAGTACATTAGGCTTAGACACGATCATGTAATTGAAATGATGGTAGTAAATGTTGATTGATGGTTAGATATTATTACATTGCATGTTCTGCCGAACCGAACGTAGATTTCAGTAGAACAACGTCTTTCGATGGGGAGGTGTGCTGTTGGCTGTTTCTAGAAACTTTGATGTAGATCAGTTTGGCAGTAATAATATATTAGTCATGAGATTTTAATCTACCAAATTTTAATTCGGAAAACGCTTTTATAATGCTAAGGTTCTGATCGCGTTGGATTTTGCAAACTGCTATAATCTGATTCAGTATAATCATATTCCTAACCGCTATGTGCGAAGTCTCGATATAATAATTTGAATAAGTAAACAAAGACCAAAATTTTTCAAACGTGCTACAACTATCTTAAAGCCGATTTTTAAAAACTATATAACTTACTTGATTGTTGATCCTTTAAGAGATTCTACTTTGTCTGAACAGGCCCGCAGTTATTTTTAACCAGAACTGTACTCGGTTTTCGACGATTGTTCCCCAAACCATTAATCATAGCAGAGAATATCTAGAATGGCATAACTCCGAAATCATAAAGGCCATTAAACTACGAAAGAACGAATCCGCGAAACACTTAAAAATCCAGTTCTACCGAATTATTAAATCAATTTAGAAATTGCAAGCTATGAAGCGAGTAAGCTCAGACCATTCCCAGTTTTAGGCATATTCCTGGTCCAAGCGAAATTAATAGGGTATCCCGACCCTCGTTTGTCCCAGCAGTGTTGAATTCCCAGTTTTAGGCATATTTCTAGTCCAAGCGAAATTAATAGGGTATCCCGACCCTCGTTTGTCCCAGCGGTGTTGAATACAGCAGGCCTCTAAAAATGATAGGCGCATTGGTGCAATAACTTCTATATTGAGTCGGTTTTGATTGGTGGCATTTTTTAAAAGTGATTTCTTACTGAGGACTAATGTTCTTTACCAACCACCCAACTATTGTATTTGTATCTATAGGCCCTTCTGAACTCTGACAGCATTCATTAAACTTAAGCCAAACATTACTAGGGGCTCTGAAAGTTGGCAAGCTTCTTGGTGTGCGAGTGTAGGTTTGTCCTGCTTCAGCCCATCTCTCAGATCTTTAAATTTTGCTTAGAAAATGGACAATTTCCAGATTGCTGGAACCCTCGAGTGTTAGTCCAATATTTTAGAGGGGCAGAGCTGGCCGACAACTATAGATCCATATATTTACTTAGTGTGGTAATGTGAAGTAAAGTTCATACTTAAACACTTCAGCACGATTTTTTCCTGCAAGTAGTACTATTCCTCTAGTTTGTTTTAGTTAACATACCAGCAACACATTATTTTCTCAACAGCAATTTGATGCAGTATACACTGATTACTCGAAGGCCTTCGATCAACTTGATCATTTAGTACTATTGAGGCAGCTGGTATCGTCCGCTTTTGGATTTGACCGGGAGCTTTGCGCTTTTATTTCCACATCTCTCGGAGGATAGAGCATATACTTCAACTTTCGATGCAACAAGCGGAACCTCATATGGCAACGACCTAGTCCCCTTACTAGTAGTAGCAACGTCCTTTTCGCTGGCGGCCTTCAATTTTTCTTTGATGTGAGAAATGCAAAGTCATGACTATCTGTGAAAAGAAATCCCATTTCGTTCATCAGTTTTGAAGCGAGTCGAGATCTTTAAAGAACTTGTACAGGGTGTTCCAACGAGGACTGAACAGGGGCTTATTTTTGACCTTCCCTGTATTTTTGAAACAAACCAAAATAGCCATTCGATATATTTTTTTCTGCTAGATTCGAAAATTGAA
>MU182169.1:234043-272312 GCA_016904865.1 Pissodes strobi | reverse complement strand
TTACGAAATATTGACAGTTGAAAGTCGGGCATTTTGACACTCTTACAGGCTCTAAAATCTAAGCTGCACGAGATCAAGGAAAACGGTTTGCACATTCCTATCTTAGATTTTCATAAGCTATCCAATGACAGTAACTTCGAATTAAACCCGCGGATAAAATTAACCGAAACTTTTAAACCTCTGGTTAAGTTACTGTCATTCGATAGCTCATGAAAATCTAAGATAGGAATGTGCAAACCGTTTTCTTTGATCTCGTGCAACTTAGATTTTAGCGCCTGCCAAAGTGTCAAAATGCCCGACTTTCAACTGTCAATATTTCGTAAACAGCTAAAGATACGTATAGGATATTATAAACGAAATGTGTTTAGATTTCCCTAGAGAGTCCAAAAATGTAGTAATATACAGGGCGTTCCATTTAAAAAACAGTTTATTCATGGCGTACGTCTTTTGTTTTTGGTTCAAATGTTTTTTTGGTTCAATTTTTGAATTTAGCAGAAAAAAATATATCGAATTTTGGTTTGTTTCAAAAATACAGGGAAGGTCAAAAATAAGCCCCTGTTCAGTCCCTGTACTTTGTTCCAAAATTTTCTTTTAACACACATGTTTAAAATTCAAGAGGAGCGTTCTTAGCGACGCTTTGATTTATAATACGAATATGTAATTCTTTCGAAAATAATCATTAAAACTATTGTATAATTCCTATGTACGCTCCAAACTGGAATCGAGGAATACATTAACGCGGTTCAGAACGTACAGAAAAGTCTTGCATGTACTCTGCTCGTGGTAGCGACCGTAGACTATTACTTTGTAGGTCTGGGTTTCCGTCACTTAATAATTTTGTTTAAATTACTTAAGAATTTAATTGACTGGCCACCGGCAGATATGTCTGTTTTTCTGTGTTCCAACTATTGCCTTATTCCAGCTATGAATACCAATATTTCACGCCTGCCAGCAGCAAATTTTGTATTTTTCACTTATGTTGTTGTCTTATAAGCCGGTTTCCTGTTAGACAAAAATACTTAAACAAATAAGTAAACATTATATTTATATAAATCCGATCGAGCCAAGCTGAAGCCTGTAAGAGATTATAAGCTTTTGCATCAGGTATTCCTTATGTAGGCACAATAGTTTCCGAATTGGGACAAATAATTCTACAATCGTTTCTAGTAAATTAGCTTCAAGAGTCCCAACAGTGTAATAAGAAGAATAAAAACGTGTGCCCGTAAAGAGTGTGTCTGTCACCCTGACCATTTTCTTATCTATTGTAATTGTTGTAATAGGTCGTAAACAGCAAAACCAGTACATTACGATTGTTGACATTGCACCAAATACAGGCACACCTTTTTATACTTACGCATTGTTGTGTATCGCTTCCTACTTTTTAAAACTTACTTTACAACTCATTAAATAACCGATGAGTTTTTCCAGAATCTAATCTAATATACTGGTTTTGCTGTTTCAGTGGGTTACGGACGGGTCTCCGAGTCATTCCAGTACTCCGGTAAAAATCGATGCAGCCCTGCAATTTGTGCCTACCGGAACTAATCCAAGAGAGTTTAAGCAAAGGCAGCAGCAGGTAAGAACATTTTGTTATTAATATCGGTTTCAGTGAGGATTCAAGGTTTTTATGTAAATTGTTTTTGTTTGAAAAAATATGTTCAAATAGACTACTCTACTTTAATTGTTGTCTTTATCACTAGCGCTAGAACATTCCAGTTTTATATATTGTAACTAATTTCAATTCATGAGGAAATTATGTAACTGATGCTTCTTCTATTGAACTATTTTGTTTATCTAGATCAAAGACTACAGACGTGCCGATAAAATATCTGCAGGACCTCAGTCACACATCCTCGAAGGAGTTACGTGGGAAGAAGCACGGAAAATGCAGGATGCCGCCGTAACGCAAACAGGTACGGTATGGAACCGTTTGGTCGGAGCAAGTCAAATGTCTTTTAACTCTATAGCTTAGACTAGGATGCAATATGTAGACCGGTTTTACAATATCTGATAATTTTCGTACCTCAACAACACTGTTTCCATGGATTGGGAATAAAGGCGAAATTTTATTTGTGGAAGGTTTTTGGGAAGATACGTGAAATTCGATATTCTGTTAATAAGTGCAAATCGTATCAAGCCATAAGCCGACAAGATATTGTAAACTAAACTCGGCCTTAATAATTTGAAATCGTAAATATTAGTAACAATATTTCACGTCGTCGTTAGTTTGAACTGCAATTTTTCTAGTTCTAATTTCAGTTTACAGAGAAGACTAATTTAAAAACATTTAACTTTGATTACGTATTGATTTGATATCATTTGTTTAGGTTTATGCCAACAGTACTAAATATTTATTCCAATTTTGTCTATGGACTAAACGTACGGTGTAAACAGAGCTATATTCGGAAAGCTTTTCTTCATTGCAACCAGAATTAGAACGTTGTGGGATTTCTATTGATAGTTTTTATTTCTTTAGGTGACCATGTCGTTTTGATGGGTGCTGCTTCGAAAGGTATCATTCAGAGAGGCCACCAGCATAATGCCACGGTATATAAGAGTCCGTATGCCAAAAATCCATTCGATTGCGTGACTGACGAAGAATTGGAAGATTACAAATTGGTCGTCGAGAAGAAAGCAAAGGGCGAATGTAAGTTGGGCATTGATTCCAATACAATCTTTCAAATTTTACTACTTGTATACTTTTACAGATGATACAGATTATAGTGAATCAGAAGGGTTGTCTTCTGCTCAAATTAATAAAAGGTTGGACAACGTTCATCTGAGGTCTCCCACTTCGGTAACTAGTGAAACGGAAGAGGAAAGTAGAGATGGTGAGTTTTGTTAATATTCAATTTTGAATAAATATGTTTACATTAAATCCAAATGCACATGAATTCTTAGAGAAAGTAACAATGCTGTCAAATTTGATGAGTGTATTTAATAAAATGAGGGCAAGTTAGTATTCCAATTACTATTGGTGCTTGATGTTCTATTGTTGAGTTTTCCTTACTTACATGTTGGATTAGCGTTCACAGGGAGTTTAGTATAATATTTAAAAGACAAAATTTCAGTATGAAAGTTCGTCTACAACGTCAATCGGAAAATTCAAAAATCGTTTTCCGTTATTGAGTGAATTATTTTTTGTAGAACCTCAAATTCTTCGGATACAAACCACTACTGCTCCAAAACCAAGTCAACCCGAGGTTGTATTAAGTGATGGTAAGTTCCTTTTTTAATTTTTAAAAAGGTGACATTTTTCGTAATCATGTTTTTAATATCATGTCAGCAAACCTTAACATTAATTTTTTGTGATGAGAATAAAGCATTTATCCAATAAGTTGTTTATATGAACTTTTTTAATTTTATGGAGCGGAATCACCTCTTAAAATATAAAGTAATTACTCTGATGCTTTGTGTATAAATTGAAATTTCAATAACAACTTGCCATGTCTATGATTTTCGTTGATTCGCAATAATTTTAATATTTCCCATATGAGCAAGATGTCACCTATGTCATATTGTAAGCGGAAGGCTGTTTAAAGTGTAATTCATGTTTTATATGCATATAGGCCATTGATATTAGCATATATAGAAAAAAAAATTATAAAGTTTCGCCACTTAGGAATTAACCTTGTATAGGGATGTATTTTCAAAAACAAAAGAGTTCCCAAGCACCAAGTGGGAGCTTCATCCCTTAAACCCATCCCTAACGTGCAATTCGGTAGTTTTTCGCGTTTTTCTCGAAAATTGTTAATCCTACAAAAAAACTATACTTACCAAAAATGTTACTCATAAAATTCTACATAAAAATGGTTTTATTACCCAAGTTGCTCAGAGCAGAGGTTTTCGAGAAATCAGCTATTAAAGTTCGGGGTGCATTATACAAGAGCGCTCGTTTCCACACCACCACTGAGGTAGAGTTATCGGCGCGTTTTTTAATTAAGTGGTTTCTCCTGGAGACCTAATCCACTAAGTGAAAATAACTTTATAAAAATTATTCTGTATTATCTACATCATCTGTGAAATATGTATTGGTACAGCTCTGGCCATGGCCATTTCTGCACATAGTTGTACAACGTAAGCCTGATTTAGTACAGCTGCATTTCCTCCCACAACCTTTTTTGCAATTGCAGGTTATTAATTTTAAAATCGAAGCTGGAGCTGGTGGGTCAGTGGTGAAGACAGGTGACCGTGTATCATTTTTTTTCCACCCCCATAGCTCAGGCTCCAAATATTGTCCACGCCTATTTGTATTTGGAGATAACTACGACGGGAATGCTGTTGTAGTACTGCCGACGTGGGAGGTAATTTTGAAACAACCACAGCACTGCCCGCTTGGGCAACAAATTTATTAAAATAAACATCTTTGCTCACTTTGACTGTTCTCTAATAATTTCGCTTTATTGAGCTCCAATATAAACCGTTCCCCAGTTTGTTCAATTTCGTTTGGAGTTGATTTAGCGTTATAGAAAATCTGGATTACACTGTCAAAATCCTTTTTCCGATTAAATAGATGTAGGTACAAACTGTTGTTTCACTTTGCAAAGAATCCTGACGTGGTATCGCAGCCACTAATAGCTTGAAGGAATAAGATAGATTCTTTACAATTGCGGATGATATTAGATCCTTATTGTAAGTTCTTCGAACTATAATAGCCGTTTTTTAACATTACCTTGAGCCTCTTTTTGAAATATGATGTGCCTTCTGAGATAAGTTCAATTATTAAAAGAAGATCGACGTTTTTACCAACTACCACTACTTGTTCGTTTTCCTGAGATGTACAGAGGCTGATCGAATGTGACTATACATGTAGATTGTCCACTTTTCTTCGTTTCTTCAACTGCATAATTTAAAACTGTCAATATTGTGCTGTAGTAAGTTGGAGGATGATTGACAAACGGAAGTGCTGGACTCTACTTTTTTCATATGGTATAGTAGAAGTAATTTTTGCCATGAACCGTTGCCATGCAGGAAAGGAGGATAAATGAAAAAAAAGTCCCAATAGCCAAGACATCATGATTGGAGGGTTGAATCGCTTCCTGAAAATCTTCTTCATGGTATACCTCTCGTAAAGATTCATTTGCAAGACCACCCTCATTTTGTTTTTCAAATGACTGCCTAACAATTTTTCGCGCACATGCAAGTTCTGGCGTTACAGGAACTACTGTCAGCTTTGGAATTTCCTTGTCAAGTATCTCAGTTTGTGGCGTGGATCACCTGATACCACCCATTGAGTGAAATGTTCCTTTGCCGGTCATCGTTCTTATATCAAAATCCGCATTGTGAAAAGAAAATTGTGAAAATGCACCTTCTTGGATAACTCGATCCCATGACAGTACAGCTGAAGCTTCGAATAAAGTGACGTCCCTATAACTAGCACAGAAACCCAAATTCGACACCTCATCAACAATGATTTTTGAACCTGTTTTACGAAATAAATAGACAGCAAGGCTTACTTGTAACGGCGACATGAAAGACCTCGGTCTGGTTGCAGCAATTATTGAATGTGAGATAGCTGTGCATTTCTAATCCCTCTGTTTTTTCTTTTTTACCTTCCAAGATTATTGTCTTTAAAAAAAGTGTTCAAACGTTAGTCAAAAGCGGTCTTATCGTGCGGGTCCAAAGGTCACATTTTTCATTAAATAATGTCATTCCTTTGACAGATTTTAGACGCAGAATCTGCCACGCATGAAGTTTTTACTGTAAATTCTGATCTTTGGACCCGATAAGATCGCTTTTAACTATACCATAGTATCAGCTTCTTCAAAAAAATTAATTAATTTCGGATACTCAGTAGTATTTTATGCTACACTTCTTATGTCCTCTCGAATTATAGTGGCTATTTTGACAATCCTCATTCTTCGTCATTATTTGCTCGATCACTGTACCACCTATTCAATATTCTATTGTGTGCGGGACCTCGGAAACAAACAACTGTTGATTTTTCTCATTGTCGCAAAAACCACGCCATCACCAAATTCTTCAACAAGTTTGTTTCGTAGGGTTGACAGTGAAATGTCATGTTGATCAATTATTTTCATTAAATCAATAAGTGAAAATTGGCATTTCACAGATGCTGTTCAAAAAAAACCATCACTTAAAAAAACGCGCCGATAACTCTAACTCAGTAGTGGTGTGGAAACGACCTGCTCTTGTATAATGCACCCCGAACTTTAATAGCTGATTTCTCGAAAACCTCTGCCCTGAGCAACTTGGATAATAAAACCTTTTTTATGGAGAACTTTATGAGGAACATTTTTTGTAAGTATAGTTTTTTTGTAGAATTAACAGTTTTTGAGAAAAACGCGAAAAATTACCGAATTGCAGGTTAGGGGTGGGTTTAAGGGATGAAGCTCCCACTTGGTGCTTGGGACTCTATTGTTTTTGAAAGTACATACCTAGACCACTTTAATTCTCAAGTGGCAAAACTTTATAATTTTTTTTTCTATCACGCTATTTTTAAGCTAATATCAATGGCCTAATACTCGTTAATGTTTTTCAGTTGGTCAAAATATTGCTGCCAGTTTATACCTACCGGGAATCTCAATTGACAATGGCGACTGCAAAGATCTATGTTTTTTTTTATCCTAGACATTTGCATTTATTTGATAGCTTGCTCACTTTGAAAGAGGATAATTTTATATTATGTCGACAGTGATTGTTGTAGAAATTTGCCCAGAGCTAACAGTCGGTAAAAACTGAGTCATAACATGGTCACCATAAACTTTGCCTTCGGTGTTCACTTGAAACAAGTCAAAGATACTTTTAACAGGGAGTAATGATATTTTTCACCGCCTGTTATCTGTTATCTTCTTACATTGTATTCAACAGCCTTCCGTTGAATGTGCTAAAAGTTATTTAGAAATTTGTATTTGTTGTTCTTTTCCCTTCTGTTGTTAGGTTTGATATTAGTTCTGGTAGTTCTTTTTTACTTTGCATGAACCTATTTTTCTATTTTTATTTTGCATGTATAGTTGAAAATTCTCCAGTAGAACAGTTCCTACGGGCTGAAAGAGTTTCGGTCAACAGTTTTAAGGGTAAGTCGAATTGAAGTTTGTAGCCACAGTATTGAGGGTATTTCTATAACTGGTATTATACATATTTATCTAGTTATCTTGGCCTATAGTTGTAGTCACGAAACGAGATGATAATTTTCCCAAGGGCCTATTTCACGCAGTGAAAGGTTATCAAACCAAAATATGTATGTATGCAACATATATTTCATAAATGTAATTTATGAGAGAATATTTAGCAAGTGTGTGTTATTCAATGACATGCCTAAAAAGATTTAACATACGCTTATGGTATTTTCTTGTCGAAAACAAATACAAATTCAGCTCTTTTATTGATTCTTCCAGTATTTTTTATTTACCATTTGGCAGGGGGCATTGGGACTTCAGAATTAATTAACACATTAAATTTGTATTTTAGTTTTAAGATATATTGAAGTAAATTAGATCTTCGCAAAAAAAATGAAGGCATATAGTATTTTCCGTAAAACTGGTGATACTCCTAAAATATTTAGTAAAATGATGTTTATAAATGTTCCAATATCCATCAACTTAGGAATCGATTCAAATAGGGAATTTCAAATAAAGTGTCAGGCTGTTGGTTTTAATTCATGGCTAAAACTATAGTTATTAAATTTAAAAATTATTATAGTGCAAGAATAGTATATCTTATGCAAAACTTGAGAACATTGTGTTTCCTCATCCCAAAGTGGGTTAGTTTCAATCAATTTAAATAATTTCCTAGAGAACAAGCTTTTAGAACACAATATACAGTTTAACTCAGTTATTCTTGCACTTAACTAATGTTGTTGGTATATGGATTTAGATCTTCGTGTAACTCTCTCCTAGATTAGCTTGTAGACTTGGGCGTTTTTTTACTAACAGGCTTTGCTTACAGATTACATTTGGTCAGCTATTAAAAATAACTCAATATATTTAAAAAGTTCTCGATTCTATTCCAGGTTCTGATGCACTAACATTTGAACTACTTAACCCGCAACATACACACAGTTACTATCGCACGAGCAGTCACGCAGGGCTTCCTAAAGGTTCTTACACTGTACCGAACCCGGTACACTTTCATGTCGCTCGTGTAACACAGCGTGTTCACGTCATGCGTCCCGTTATTCGAACCCTTACACGATTCAATTTTGGAAATTACAAGAGGCGAGAGGCTCGCGATCAGAACAGTGCTATTTCTCTTAGTCTTAAAGATTCCCATTCAGTCGCCCTCGATATTTCGTTGGACACTTTGAGAGCTTTTATCTGCCCTTTTGCTAGGGCTCTGAATTTTATCGAAATTCCTGTTTTGAATGATCAGACCAGCCAAACGTCTTATATGGCTAATTTCGAAAGACGTCAGCTGGTTAACGTTGAGTACACCCCGTTGTACGTTGATACTTACTCGGATACTCTGCATACGGAGAAAAGTCAGTCTTTCGAAAGACAAATTCTGAGCGATATGCAAAATAATTTAATTTCTGAATGTTCTAATTATGTTTCGACTTTGGATGGTGAAGTCAGGTTCAATCCCATATTAAGTGAAACAAATGAATTCAACGAGGAGGATCAAATCGAGACTGGCGAAGGACTGGCTGAAATCCCAATTGATTTATGTTGCACCGTATCTGAAAACAGTTCCGAAGGCAGCAGCGCTAGTTTGAGAACATTTAACGTGGATAAACCTGTAAACTCAGAAAATGTTGAGACTGGGAAAGAACTGGCTGAAATTTCGTCTGATTTAGGTGCCGGCTTGGACGAAAACAGTTCTGGGAGCAGCATTGCTAGTGGCAAAACTTATAACGTGAATAAATCTGTAAACTCGGAAAATACCGGCGATGGTGAACAAGCGAAGTTGTTATATGATGATATTTCAAAACGTTTTCTCTTTCACACTGATCAGTTAAGTTCTAATAATGATAGGGATAGCGATAACGTATTGTGGACACCCGATCGAGATGAGGTTGTGGATGAGGCTACTAGTCCCACTAAGACTATTGATTCCCAGTCTGAGGCAAGTCCGGATTTGCAACAGGCCTTTATAGAGAATGTTCCCAAATACCTTCAGTCATCCGATATGTCTTCAAATGTTTTCGGAAATGAATCGAGCAACGGACATAATGATGATGATACTAACGTACAGTCTTTCGACATAGAGCAGATGAACATAGTCGTAGAGGAAAATGACGACCAAAAATCAATAAATAACGGACATAGCCTCCACGAGCAAGGGTCTTCTGAAATATCCTCAAGTATATTTGGAAATGGCTCTAGCAATAGTAGTGCCAACAGCAAAACCTATAGTATTGGAGAAGCTAATTCTATTGCTAAAGAATACCAAGGATCTCTTTCAAAAACTGATGAATTGGATCAAATTGGACATTCTCTAATACCGAATGTGCATGCAGAATTCACTGAAGGTGGTTTAAAATCTGCTTCAGAAGATTTTCTCTTAGTTGAGCAGCAATGTTATACTATATGCAATGTGGAAAATGATGAAGCCTATTGTGGAAGCGATGACCATGCAATTGAAAAACCAGAAAATATGTTGTCGAACTTAGAATGTGTCATTAATGATCATATCAATGATCAACAACCCTTAGAAGAAATTCCATCAGAAGAAAATACTAACTTTACTACTAACGTAGTAGTAGATTCGGGTCATGAATCTACCACCGAACTCCAAAGAGATAACCAAATTAAGAGCTCAGATCTTGCATTCCAAGCAAAAGAATGTGTATGTCAAGTTGGTGATTTTGAGGAAAATGATTTTAGCAAACACTACACTAGTTTTGCAACTGAAGATGACGAATCCGTTTCGGATGAGAATCTAGTTGATTCTCAAATAAACCAAGCTGCTTCTGAGGAGGCTGCAGAAGTAGATAAGTTTAGTGCTGACTTTCTAAAAGTCGTCAATGATTACGAGACTGCGATTGGGGTAATAAACGAAGTCAAGTGCATCTTGCGACACAGAGATAATGGCCATAGCAATACATCAAGAAGTCTTGATGAAGGTATAGAAGATCCATCTATAACAACGAATAATAATGTAGAATCTTGTTTAAGTAGTAATAGTAATCGTAATATTTCCGTTGATGAACGTGTCATGCAACTGGGTACAGTTATAAGAGACTATCTTATTGAAGAAGGATTTGAAATTAAGGAACTTGTAATATTTCCCGAATTAACTAACGACCAACATATCATTAAATTAATAGCTAAGTTAAAAGAATTGTATAAGGAGTTGTTTCCTAGTACTTTAAATTCGGAAAACCGAAACGATCTCAGATTATCTATTGCCAATTATGTCTTGGACTTGCTGACATGTGATGAAAGATTTGCTGACAATTCCGGGTCATCTGAAAATCTTATGAATATCTCTGATAAAATGTTTACCATTTCGGAATATGTTTCCGAGATTTTAGATTTGTTTTTTGATTCTATCGATACTGAAGAGTTTTACAACTTCTCCCGAGATTTATCAACTCAGAGGGTTGCCAAATCGACTCCAGGTAAGGGTTCGAGTTTGCCAATAGATGTAAATAATTCGGTTTCTAGCCAGGACGAGGCGCTGACTTATATCGATAACTCTGTAACTTCTTTCAAAAAAGGTTCAAATGTTTCTTCCGAATGCTTATGGATTGCTATTAGTCCTGTTACCTCTAGTAAACCACCAGTACCAGTAGTTCGTTCGAGACGACTAAACATTAATATAGACGATATTCCTTTACGCCCTCCAGCTGATTTAACAAAGATGGTCTGTTTTACTGATGAAGAAGTCTGTGCTTCGAATAACTTTTTAGAATCTTCAGTAGGTCAAGGTTATGACTTTAACACAAAGCTGTTATCGCCCATCAGGGAAGAACCTCGAGCCAATCTTTTCGACAGCAATTTATCGCCTGATTTTGAGATTAGAAGTGACTCTGCTGTATCAAATAAGCTTTTTAATAATAGCGACAATACTTGCACTAGCAGCAGCAGAAACACTTCTTTATATAGTGAAGGGAGTTCTGATGTACTCAAAGCCAAGTCCGGTTCCGAAGTTAATATCGTTGTTTGCAACGAAATCAATTTCTATCGAACGAGATCAAAATCAACCGGCTTTTCTAAAACGAGAAATATTGTCTTCACAACAGACGTGGTTATTAAAAATAATTCCGAAAGCGACGATGAAAATAAAGAAAATTATCCGTTAAACAATTCCGGCGACTGGATGGGTTTCGAACAGGCCAAATTTTAGATTTAAGTTTAATAAATGTTTACATGTTTTGATGCTTATTGCTGCTTTTATTTATTTCAATAAATAACGTTTTTGCACTGCTGCATTGTGTTTGGTTTGTCTTGTGTTTAAGAAAGGAAACTAACCGTATTAAAAAGACCTTGGTGCTGGACAGTAACAGGTAATTTACATTTGGGCAATGATTATTAACAACCTTAGTTTGGGATTAGTATATCAATATAGTTTTAATGGATTTGTGTAATTATGAAGTTAGATTTTTTCGATAGCAGACTGTATTTTTAGTTAAAATTAATATATTTATCCCAAAACTGGTGATGCTTGTACATATTTATACAGTTATGATGGGGATGTTAAAATAATTATTGAAGTATTTCTGTACATGTATTGATATTATTGATGTTTTAGGTGAAAATACAGTAAATGGAGACCAGTCAGATGCTCATATGAGCACCTTGTCACAGAGTAGTAAAGAGGTAGGTTTTTCTTTTATATAAATATTGCAAATCAACTTTAGGAGCATTTCGTGAATTATTTCATATTGGAATAACTCAAGAAGACATAGACATATCATTATCTAACTATTTATCTTTTTGAATCATTAAGATATAGAGTTATTATATGTTCTTGAGTAAGCATTATATTCTATGGATGCAACATTTTTACAGTCTAGCACAATAACATTTCTAGCAGAAGATCCATAATCCGGTTACTTTCGATTCACTATTGAAATTGCAGCGATATTGTTATATAGCCTAGTCATATATTCTACTTAATTGAACAAATCTTTATCTGCAATGGAAAAGTTCTGCTGGCCACTTGTAACTAAGTTACAGGGTGATTTACAAAATAAAGCTAAATCTTCCCCTTCACATAATTCCTAACGTATTTGGGATATTAAGTTCCTGCTTTGGGGTTGTGTTTTAATACACATAGGCTAATATTTGATGGTATTATAAATAAAAATAAAAATTTCTGGTTTCCAGGACCGGATTACTTTTTGGAAAACAACAAACAAAATATTTTTTTCTTCAAACGTCAGTAAATCCGTCATTACTCGACTGTGTAGGCGGCAGTGAAGTTTCGTTTTTCCTCCGCCGGAGCTTTACTTTTCACTTTTCCGCCGGCGGAGGTAAAAGTGTTATCATAGCAACATAGATACAATACAAACAAACATCAAAATAAGCGTCAACAACTCCAGAGTTATTAAACTAAAATTTGTATTTATCACTCAATGTGTGACTGCATTTCTAAAAATCACTAATTTAGAAACAAATTGGTTATTATTTAATCGAACTTACTCAATAGCTGCTTATCAATACGGAATTAAAACGCAATCGAAGACGCAATTTTAAAAATATAATTATTGTTGACAGTGTCCACTGACAGCTTTATGTTACATTACTATAGCAACAACCTGAGCCTATTCACCGACACCGCACCGGTCTAAGCCACCTTACGAACCCACTTATCTTTAATAATTATTATTACTGTTAAAAAGAGACTTTTTGCATTAATTTGTCGACATTTGAAGAAAAAACAGCATATTTTATTTGGAGGAAAAGTTACTTTTCATGGCTTGCTCTCTATTACCAGCCTCACTCCGTTCGGCTGTTAAACACGAGCGCGCCATGAAAAGTATTACTTTTCCTCCATATAAAATAATATACTATTTTTTAAATGTATTCACATATTTTGAAACTCATAACTACCTAAAAGATTGGTTTAGGAAAATTCCAATTAATTTCTAAAATACTTGTGATGTTGAGTTACTGTTTGGTACCTAGTTGTATTTTAGTACCCATTGGCAAATATCATGGTATAAGTGTTTTTGATTTCCAGGGCCGCGTTAGACACTCGATATTTTTATTTTTTTTTTCAATGTTTAAAAATCTCATGACCCATTTTAGAATTTCAATAACTACGTACCTAAAAGTTGTTAAAAATGTATTTGGTTGTCACACCTATCCCCTGATTGATAATTTAATAAGTAATATTCGATTTACGAATGTTCTTATTTCTATGCAGAAATAAGTGCTTATAAGTTTTTTTTGTCTTTAATTAAAAGAGATTTTCGAAATGTCCTTTATTATCTTCTTCATATTTCCTTCCTCTCAAATGTAAATTTTAAGCCGCATTCTTAATTACATCTGGTCTATTTTTTGTTTCCTGAAAAGAATCGTTAATGCATTATAAGAGCTGGTCTCTTGTATTAATTTCTTCTGCATAAACTAAATTTTTCATATAATCCCAAAAAAAGTAATCCATTGGCTTGAAACCCGGGGACCTTGCTGACTATATCTATTCGTATATGTGAAATGTGGAGGGGTCCTCTGATGTTGGAAGTAGCTTCCTTTTAAAATGTTTCTTCTTTTGAAGAAAGACAATATGTGTTCAGAAAGAATAAATATCGGTTTTCATCTAATCTTTCTTCAAAGAAGTGTGGACCGATCAATGTATTAATTATACCCGTCCCGTGTACTGAAAATTTGCGTTGCGAGTGCTACTGCCTAATAGTATTTGGATTTTCTAAGGACCACACATGACACTTCGTAGAGTTAATGACGCTGGCTCTAGTAAACTGAGCTTCGTCGGTCCTCAAAGCCCTGTAACGATTTCTTCTGTGCCATCTAATCCAATTACAAAAGACTAATCGGTTAGCATAAATCAGTTGGTTCCTACCTTTGTACCTCTTGGGTATAATAGGGATAACAGCCTTCATTTTGTGTCGTTGAATGTGCTCTTTTTGCGTAGTATGTAGGCGTTTTTCTTGTAGATATTTTTGGATTTTCTTGGTAGCAAATCTAAAATGTTTTCTTCCTCTTTACCTGGGTGTTTCAAAGGCTGATCGATATTAATTTGTGTCGAAATATGTCCTTGTTCATGAAAATACATTTGAAAATGTTTGTGATGATTTGGCCATTTTCTGCCAGAAAAATCTTCTTTCGTTTTCTCAAGCTGCAGCTGGACCGTTACCGTCACAAGAACCATAGACAAAAAACATGTCTACGTACGCTTGGTTAGAAAATTGTTGAGGCAATTTAAACTTATATTATTTATATTATATATATAGTATTTCTCGTTTATAGACTTCTTTAAACAATAATTATTACTTCTCAAAAGGGATACGTGTGACAACAAAATAAATAATTGTAACATCTTTTAAATAGCTGATTATTCAAGTCCTGAAATCGGTTATACGATTCTTAAAATTGAAAACAGGGTGTTTTGTTAAAAAAAAAATACGAATAAAATGCCAATAATTGTCTAGTCCGGCGCTGGAAATCATAAATATTTATACTATGATATTTGACCGTGAGCACTAAAAATATATTAATACATTTTTAAACAATGTATGTACGGTGTTTTGTTTTTCAAAAAGTAATAAATTTGCCTATTCTCTAGTCCGGTCCTAGACTAGAAAAGAAAACAAATAAAAACAAAAACAAATAAATCGCCAGTGAAAGAAGTCGAGAAAAGCGTTAACTGATTCTCGTTCAAGAGCGACCCCTTACCTTGCTTCGATAGGCCCTCAGACCACCATATTTATTTTAATGCCCATAAAGCATCGACATTATTCATTGTTCTTAAACATCTTTTGTGATATTCAAATGGTCTGTGCGTGTATGTTGAAGATATCCAGAAACCCAGTGCTGTGCATTAGGCTATAATAAAGCATTTTCAGAACACGAAAAGACGCAGTAAGCCTAAATACCTCGCACGAGACACTCAACTTTTTACAGCTCATCATTATATTTCCCAAAAGATTCGGTGTTATGTATTGCTTTCCTGTGAACTGTAATTAATACTTCGCTATTAGACTTTAGAACTCAAGTTTTAATCATCTAACATGGTTAGCGAAACATGCGTCGACTGCCAAAATTCTGTTTCGGTGCTGTGGTTAAAACTGTTGTACAGCATTAAACTAACCCAAACTCCAACTTAAAGTTAAACATGCGAGGTTATTTTGCATATTTGTATCGAACTTTATAAGCTAAGTTGCAGGCTTACTGTCATTTAACTAATGCTTTCGCTTATAGTTTCTACCATATTTTGTCAAATGGAATATAAATTACGAAGTTTAGCGTAGACAATAAGAGAATTTCCCTAAACTCTTTAGTCACTTCGCCAGTAATCAAAAACGAAACCGAAGTTAAAAATAGCGAACTTTTTCCCTTGGTTGGTCCTGTGACCAGTCGACTGATTTTCTTTGGGGGTTGTTGGAAAATTGACTTTTGGTTTCTTAAGGCGTGCTTTGTACGCTTAACAGCTCTTATTGAGGGGCTCCTGTCAATATCATTAGTAACAAAAGGTGCTTAAAATAAGTGAAAGTTAATGCTTACTCATTGTTTAACGAATAAGTAGTAATCTGTCGCCTAAGAACGTTTAATGGTTTTTAGATTACGTGGGATATTGAAAACATTTTTAAAGTGACGAAATTGTGGAATTGAAAATTTTGCTTGTTAAAGGCTTTTAATAAATAATACAAATATATGGTGCATTTTTAGGATCGCTCTATATCTGAAGGATCTCCTAAGAAGGATAAAAAGAAAAAGAAAGGTTTGAGGACTCCGTCATTCCTGAAGAAGAAGAAGGAGAAAAAAGTACGCGAAGCATAAGGTTTGTGTTCAAAACTTACAATTCTTATAATCATAAAAATCTTATTCTAACCACATAATAACTAGAGCTTGAAGAAATATTACAAATAACGATAGATGGTAGTATTTATCAAAATAAGTGGAATAGTTATTTGTGCCGCATTGTTTAGGGTCAAAATGTTATTGTTTTTGTCAAACCAACTGTGACTTTCTATATCGAGATGTAACATTCTCGGACAAATAAATCGTTTATGATATTTTCAGAACGAGACTTTAAAACAAGTAAATATGATAGCTAGGTAAAAAAGCTTTTGCTTTTGCCAAACGGAAATAATTATTTTCCTAACAATTGCGCAAAGTGAAACTTTTCCGCATGCAAAAATAGGTAGACGAACGACGCGACGCGAAGTTTGGATATGTTTTAGGTGCGAGAGTACTTTGCGCAAGTATTAGGAACAATATTTTTTCTATGAGCATGAGGTAACAACAAGAAGAAAACAATGATTATTTTTTTAAAAATCTTTAATGAAACCTGAAAGAACGACAACAATTTTACAAATTGATGAAAAAACTGTACAAAGTTACATAGTGCTTGTAGTTTCTGACATGGAAACGTACTAAATATCTGATATAACAAGTGGACCTATTGCTGCTTTTGTTTCAACTGAAATATCGGGAGTTACGAACAAATTTAGGCAAAGAGAATAAACTAATAATTGCAACCGCTTCTCGCGTTGGATAAAATAGTTTACAGTTACTAAAATACATATAAATTTTCGTTACCTATGAGACGTTTGAGTAGTTTAACTTTTTCGCACTGGGTGCGGGAACATGCCACTTTGCGCACGCCCGTATAAAAATATGTATAAGTTTATTCTGTATCGATTTTCTCATTCTCCATTTTCGCCGAAATCGGCAATTTTTTATTCTGGTCATGCTCTTTAACGTATTATAGTCATTTCACACATTGATTTTTGTTTTTTTTTAATTGGTTTCTTTTTATTATGAACCAAAATAACAAGAAATTATAAATTGTGACAAAGCACGGAAGGAAGTTCGACAATCGTAATCGATTGATAAAATTCCGTAGATCGCGGCGCCACTATCAAGGAAATTACAAGAATATTACCGAGATGATTTTCCTTATTGAAAATATTCTCCCCAAATTTAAACCCTTTAGATTTTTTATGGCGTCAAGCAAAAACATTAGTGGACGCCACATCATTTTAATGATCTGAGAAATCTTATTCGCTATGTGCATCTGCTGGGTGGAGAGGCGGTGTTTGGACCCGTGGCAAAAGCTTGAACTTAACCGATCACGTCTTATATATGTAATATTATTGTTGAAACATGGAAGCTCACAAATCACAAATGTTGTATTATTAAAAATAATCTCACTCAAATAAAAAAAGACAGTGTGTGCTTAAGATCTCACGACAGAAGTGAAAACTTCAGCAATGTGAGATTAATGATGCAACTTTGATGCTTAAAGTAAGATTTCACCTCGAAATCTCCCATAAAATTGTTAGAAACCTGCTTAAAAAATATCCAAATTCGCCGATCCTGGTCCATTTTGCGTTAAATGAGATTTCAGGCAATAAATGTACTTACTTAGCACAAAAACTATAAATAGGCATTTCAGCATCAAACCGTTTTCAATCACATTTCAGGCAATTAAATGTATAAATCTACATGTTTAGACCTAAACGTCGTATCTAAATATTGGAAGACGTATTGGTAGTCGACGTAAATTAGCAATAACAATGCCATCTAAGAGAAATAATTTATAAAGTTTTGAAAATTTGGGTACAGAGTCTTAATAGACATCCAATTATAGATCAAAAGAGTTCCCACCCCTCAGGAGGGTGCTTCATCCCCTTTTGCTTCAAAAACCACCCCCTAATGGTACCTCCTGCTAGTTTTTAAAATTTTTCTCGAGAACTGTTACCCTGGCGAGAAAAATTAATAGAACTTAAATAACTTTATAAAATTCTGCATCATTTATGTTCTATACTTTTTTTACCTACATAGACCCCTAATCTCAGAAATGATGTTTGAAGTTGGTTAATGCTAGAAAAGTGAAGACAAATTCCATAAAATTACATGGTTATCATTGGCTAAATAGGTACAAAATTTTAATCGCGTTGTTCGATTCTCTGCCATGGTGTTGTGTTTGCCGCCATGCAAAATAGGCCAACAGTTGTGTGTTTTCGTGGTTCGGGTATAAAGCTCATCAATAGTTGGTATATAGAAAAAGCGGAAAATGAGAAGGAAGAAGATCTTCTTCTTCTTCTCTTCTCCATAAGCTTTCTCTCATCCACTCCTGGATATAGGCCTCTCCATACATCTTCCAAGTTTGACGATCTTGGGCTTTGTGGTACCAGTCTCGGCCAACGGCTGACCTAACATCGTCTAGCCATCTTCTCTGTGGTCGACCTCTGCTCCTTTTAGTTTCTCTTGGCCGCCAGTGGGTAACTTTGTTTGTCCATCTGTCACTGCTCTGTCTTGCGACATGTCCCACCCAGCTCCATTTAAGTCGTGCCACGAATTGTTAAAGCTGCAGCGACCATAATTCGTGAAGATATTCGGAGCACCGCATATGATACAACTGAATATCCCTACTTAACAAACTTCACAGAAGGGGCAGATGAACTTGTTCCAAAAACACTAAGAACCCTTTTAAGCATAATTATTGTCAAAAATAAGAAAACCAAAAGTGAAGGTATTTATAGAAAATGTACCGCAATTGCGCATTCAATTATAATGGCAACAAGACCTCGCTCCTTTGTGTCTTCAATACTGCTACGTCTGGCAGTGTACTTGTTTCGAAAAGTTGATTCC
Source organism: Pissodes strobi (assembly GCA_016904865.1). NCBI lineage: Eukaryota > Metazoa > Arthropoda > Insecta > Coleoptera > Curculionidae > Pissodes > Pissodes strobi. Next base: position 253,626 of record MU182169.1, on the reverse strand, counting down.
AGAAATATTGTTCATGCTGTGCCCAATTTGGGTTTCTGTTCTAGTCATAGTGACGTGTCACAGTTTGAAAATTCTGCTGTAATCTCCTGGAACCCCGATATTGACAAACATTCCTTTTCACAATTTATATTTGATAATGCTGATGTAAACAATATGACTGGGAAGGGAATGTTCCATGCGATGGGTGGAATACAATGTATTACACCACATAATGTGGTAAGTGATAATAAGATTGTCAAATTATCAACCCCATCTGCGACTGAGATTGCTAATAGTAGACAAGTACAAATCCAACATTTTGAGCGACAGAGGATGGGTATTCAAGATATTCCCCTACGGAAGGTGTACTTTGATGATATATTTAAACAAGTTTCGGGACCTTCAAGTCATGATTTGGCTTGGATATTTGGTAAATTCTTGCAGGTGCCTTATTTTCCGTCGTGGCAAAGAGGCTTCATGGATACGGTGACACACAGTTTACCTTATACTAAATCTAAAATCATTGCATTGCTCTTTCTTAATGAACCACCTTCAAATTATAACACAATATTCAGTGTTTTAAAATATGCCGCAGAGGAGATCAAAAAGTTCAATCAAACTTCTTGTGTTGTGACGTTCGATCAGCCACTTGATATTAAAGATAGGGACATTGTTGCCTCTGTGAATTCTGGAGAATTGTCAAACGTTATTGTTAGATTGGGCGGTTTTCATTTATTAATGTCATATTTAGGCACCATCGGTTATGTTATGAACAACAGCGGACTGTCCTATTTGTGGTCTATAGTTTACGGAGCAGCATCATTACCTCACATGGTTTCTGGACATGCATGTGCTCGAGCTATAAGAGCATATTTGCTAACATACGATGCAGGTACTCTAATTATCCAAACTGCTATTAAGGAAGCTTATAGTAGTCCCATAGTAGTCGTCGTGGGACAGGATGTTGACCTTCTCATACTCATAATTGCTCTTTGTCCTTTTGATAAATACATTCGATATCTAAGAGATGTTCAAGGAAGCATCAAGGAAAGGGCATATAGTTCACACGATATTCAGAACTCGGAAGTCCTTCATAACTGTAAAAATAATATATTATTTGCTCAGGCATTCAGTGGATGTGATACGACGTCGACATTTTTGGCAAAGGAAAAGTACAAACTGTAAACTTGATAAATACTAGAAGGGACTTGGACGATGCTTTGAATATATGTAATAATCCATCATCGATGAAGCCTGACATTGTACGAGCTGGAGAAAAAATCACAATAGGTTTATACAAGATACCTCGTACTGTTACATCGTTAAACCAATTTAGATTCATTTCATTTAATAAATTTGTTGGTAAATAATTTAAGTTCTATCCATCTTTATCACCAGGGTAACAGTTTTCGAGATAAATTAAAAAAACTAACAAAAGGTAACATTAGAGGGTGGTTTCTTAAGCTAAAGGGGATGAAGCACCCTCCTGTGAGGTGGGAACTCTTTTGATCTATATTCACTAGTCTCTAAGGAGTTCGTATTCAAATTTTTAATTTTTTATAAATTATTTCTCTTGAAAAATCTAATTTACGTCGACTATGGTTCAAATTTCCCATAATACATCAAAAGTAAAACTATCTATTCATTTATAAAATTGTAAAGATATTTTATAGCAGAGATCACGAGATTTACGAATCTGATACTGATTTTTTTTTAAATATCTATGCACTGCCTTAGCACATACGCTTAAAGTAGATTTTTCCGACTGAAAATAAAAATCACCAATTCTGCATTTTCAGTCTGACTGATGCGATTTTTTGGTATGTTCTGCTCATATGTCCTTAATATATGTATGTTTGGTTGTCCCCGATCATTCAGTGTTCTCGTAATAAAACTTTAAGTGTCATTTCAAAACTCGAAATGACAGTTTAAATTCAACTAGTTCACTCTGTATAAAAGGTATCATCATTTCTAAAGTATCTTTTAATACAGTTTTTGGCGTCGATTCACGTCAAGTAATCGGTTTTTCTAAAAAAAAAAAAAACATACTTCTGGTGAAAAAAAAAATTAAAACTTAAATTTTTAGACCTAGATTTTTTTTTTTACATTTTCCCGACATTTTCGAAATAGAGTAGCATTTAGAAAGTCTTTCCCAGAAATTCCTTATCGAACTATAGTCTCAGTTTTTTCGATCCTTACGACTTTCGGCGCTAGAGCGACCCAAAGAGACCCCTTCATTTACCGTATTTGATACTGTATAAAATGCTACTGGGTTCGCCTGTTACTGACGCCAGTTTCGCTTAACGCAAGGCTCCCCAGGCCCGCGGGCCACATCGAATTATAAATGGCCCGCGTCTGCAAGTTCCAATTTCAAAATGTATGTGTGATGCGCGTGGCAGTGGTCACTGGCCCGCCTGTGATTTGGAATCGTCAATTTTGCCCAACTGTTAAAAAGGTTGGGCAGCTTTGGCTTACGGGATCTTGCACATAACTAATAGAAAAATTAGGTGAAACAATGTACATACGATGTTTTTCAACGCATATGGAAGGACAAGTAGAAACGTGCTAATAGAGGTAATTTTCAGCAGTTACTTATAGTTTCTTTTTCTAGTTTTCGAAGTACTAGCAACATACAAAACATCTTGCTAATAAGAATCATAATAAGAAATTTGTATATATATTTTTTAATTAGACACGCTGTGAACTATGGTATTACGTGGTGATTAAATAAAATAATACCCTTATTTATTTTCTACAATTTCCACCTTTATGGTCTGGCCAAACGGCTGATGATTAGTAGTGCAACCATAAAATATTCGGATTAGACAACAGCTAATACAATAAATATTAATGAGACTATGGCAGCCTGTCATGCCTACATCCAATCAAGGGTAAGATACGGTATCATCTTCTGGCTAACTGTTGATATACAACGAATTTTCATTTCATAATAGTGGTGTATTAAATATTTAAAATGAAACAAATTGAATCATTGTATAGTATGTAAATCTATGAATGTACTATCTGTATTTGAAAATTTTTTTAACAGTAACTGATGTTGAGGACGTGCTCAGACCACTTTATTTTTATATTTGTGCGTTGTAAGTAAAAAACTTTTTTCTTCAAACGTCAGTAAATCCGTCATTACTCGACTGTGTAGGCGGCCGTGAAGTTTCGTTTTTCCTCCGCCGGAGCTTTACTTTTCACTTTTCCGCCGGCGGAGGTAAAAGTGTTGTCATAGCAACATAGATACAATACAAACAAACAACAAAATAAGCGTCAACAACTCAAGAGTTATTAAACTAAAATTTTTATTTATCACTCAATTCGTGACTGCATTTCTAAAAATCACTTATTTAGGAACAAATTGGTTATTATTTAATCGAACTTACTCAATAACTGCTTATCAATACGGAATTAAAATGCAATCGAAGACGTAATTTTAAAAATATATTTATTGTTGACAGTGTCCACTGACAGCTTTATGTTACATTACTATAGCAACAACCTGTGCCTATTCACCGACACCGCACCGGTCTAAGCCGCCTTGCGAACCCACTTATCTTTAATAATAATTATTATTACTATTAAAAAGAGACGTTTTTGCATTAATTTGTCGATATTTGAAGAAAAAACAGCATATTTTATTTGGAGGAAAAGTTACTTTTCCTCCATATAAAATAATATACTATTAATCCTGTTTTAAATCAAAAATGTTTAATTCTGTATTTGGCACAGCCTACACCCTCTGGGACACTCATGTAAAGGGACCAATAATGATTAATAAATAAATAGATATGCAAAATTAAGCCTGTATGAAGGCGGCATGATATGGGCGATATTATCCTGATATATATTTTTTGTTTCAGGCACTGCCGAAGACATAACAAATAATTAATTCTAAAAAACCGCCTCCTCCATCGAGACTGCCAGCGACATATTTCGTTTTTTTTACTAGTATGTAGCGCAGCAGCTAGTATTTTTGCACTAAGACATGTCGACAGCGGAATGCAATGGTCTAATTTGATTAGAAAAATACTTTATTATAATATATTATGTTTTTAGCTTTAATTGTACAGGAATCCAGAGTTATTGTTTTTAATGTCACGAAAACAAGATGATGTATTTAATAATGTTATAACTTGGCAGACATAATAAACAATTTGAATCATGGAATATTAATATAGAGAGTGTACAGACTAGAACTTGGTAAGAAAGGAAACTGTTTAATAATTATGACGTTGTAGGGAATATTCAATATGGGGGCTAGATGCAGTATCTTTAGAAAAAACTAAGGAAAATATTATGTATATAACCAATTTAACTTGTATTACTCACTATAATGTGTATTCATGCTTTTTAGTTATTCAATATAAAATTAGAAAACATGATGTTTCCTCTAATCGTTAATAAGGTTATTAATATATGTTTTAATCTTATTCTTTTAGACGTAGATTTAATGTAAAAAAGACTAAAAACGTGCAACGTAATGATGTTTACCATCCAATGAAAGAACGACGACCCTTTGTGAGAGCGAAGTATTTTATATCTCAACAACCAGTGATTAGGTTATCGTTCACTTCAACTGCGTTTGATCTCGTAGCTCCTGCACAACTGCGCCTTAAATCGATCTCTAATATCATAAAATTAGATCTTCTGCTTTTTTAGAACGGAAGTTAAATATCCAAATTCGATATTTCACTACTTGCATATTGTGTTTTCTGTAAGTTCTTGTTCAAAACGTAAGATGATCTTCAGTCCAAATTACCATTCCTGTGAAATGTTTATTAAACTAGTGTTATATGTGGGTGGGTGTGCAAAAGTAGCATTTGACTTAGACAGACATTCCAGTAGCTTTTTGGCTAAATGAAGAGTCATGTTTTTATCCTTATGTTTCACTCAATTTGCAGTATTATACTAATATATGTTTAGGCACTCATATATCAGTTTTGGATTTTTTAAACTGTATGCGTTATGGCTAGGCAACATATTATCTACCTATTTATGATTGGATCGAGTCAAATTGTGACTATTTTATAAGTTTCTTCACTTTCCTACATAGTTCTAGTCAATATAGTTCTGTGCTTGCTAAACTGCTTTATGGAATACGGACTCAATATGGGCTGCTGCGATAATAATTATTTTACTTTTAAAGTTCTTTAGTAATGTCTAAGTTCTTAATTAATATTTTCTATTTTTCTATTAGAATTAGTTCTTTTATCTATATTAAGTACTAATAGGGAGCTTTAAGTGTAAGGCAGTTTAGAACTTGAACTGTGACTGTACCTCCAGTTGGCATCACTTTTTTATTTAAGTTGTTTATTCTGTGCAATATGTTTATTAGTTTAAAAGTGTCTCTATTTTTGGATGATCTTTTCTTTATATTTTATGACAGAACAAAACTTATTATCGGTAGCTATATTAATTTTAGTTCGGTACTAAAGCAAATTTGAAATAATTTAATCATTTCATGTTTCACCAAAAATAGAAACCTACACTGCAATGAAAATTAAAAAGAGTTTATTTTCTCGTAACGTCTTTATTTATGTAAAAAATTTTATTGCTTTCATGGCGAACTGTCTTATAATTTGCTGTTACATTTTAAGTTTGTATGAAAAAGATATGTGCAAATAAACCACACATTTGTTATTGCCATAATTTTATGTTTTCGTCATACACGTTTTTCATTGTATCGGGTGAGGGATTTAACACTATACTTTTTGTTTATACATACTTTTTCGACTATATGCAATATTTTGCACAAACAGTACCCGTTTTATATATACATATTTTTGTTTTCTTAATATTTAAGAAATAAACAGCTTTTTCTTGGTAATTTTGTGTTTCTCTCATTTCATAACTCTCGGTTTAGTATACCGTGTTGCAACACGTTTTTCTTCTTGAAGTCAAAAGTAAAGATTTTTATTTAAAAAGAAACCTAGCCCCGGAGAGTCGTATTGCAAATGCCCGACCCCGGTAGTGGGGCCGTTAGAGCGCCCCCAGTTCTGTCCAGCTATACTGAAAAAGCTCCGCTGGAGTTGTGCAGGGTGGCTAGGCCCACGTATTAAATCAACCAACTCAACCTTAACAAGAAAACACAATCTAGAATTTAAGGAACAATATATTTGCTACTAAGTTCTTTTTTTTTTTGAAAACACAGCAACAACCCTACAGTAAAAATGGCAAGTTAAAGACAAAAGAATGTCGAATGACTATTAATAATTGCAGTGGCGTAGCGTGAGGAAAACACTAAGGGATGCAACGACCAAAAAGTGGAAAATGCGCCGCAGACGAAAAAACCAGCGGCTAAGGATTGCGGGCAGCATCAACGCTGATTGGCTAAATTTTCGCGCCATTTTTTAACATTAAATTTTCTCATTGTTGGTGATGAAACTAAATAAAATATTACTAATCTTTATTCAAATTATTATAACACTAACTAATCCAAACAAAATCTAAATAATTTCAGCAAAAAATAAACACAAAATTCCGAATTTGTATTTTACTAAACGGGGAAATCAACAATAATTATTATCTACCCTATTAAATTTCAAATAAGGCGGGAATTTTCAACTAATAGACGTCGATATTGACCGCAATCCTTAGACTCGCGTGACGAAAAATTGTCTGAGACTACATCTAAACTTTGCCAAAAGTTGTTAATATATTATTAACTATGTATTACCTCTTTTTCATGTTATTAGATATAAAAATGAATCAGCTAAAAATAGACAAACATCATACATATTTTATTACCATTTTGTGTGCTTACTCACTATTGAATAACAAAAGCGGATACAAAAACATAGAATTTAACTTTTAAAATTTCTTATAATTTAAGAATTTGTCATTAAGGTAAATTATTGAAAGAAGTACGTAATAGTTTTTCGATAATACAGTCACATTTCTTATCAGAAAACGCCCACGATATAACAGCCGAAATACAACGAGATGTGGTTACTCAATCGCATCACCAAGAACTTAAAACTTGCCACAGTTTAGCCGTTCTCATAGAGAAGGTTCATTGACTACTCGCGGACAACACAATGTTATTTCCCGGCCGCAGTGTTGCCAAAACTCACGATTAATCGTGAGATTACACGATTTTGGAAAATATCTTACGATTTCACGAATCACGTAGCGTTTCTCACGATTTTTATTTTGCATCAAATTTTATAAACTTTCCAAAAAAAAAAATGTTTTTTCATTCATAACAAACGTCACAATATTAGGTTAAGCGCAAATATATTAGGTTAAGCGTTAAGACTCTCGCTGCCAATGGATTAATTTTATTGAAATTCGGGGAAGTCCCGAACTTCGAACGCGGGCAGCCAGGCCATTAGAGGCAACAAATTGTCTCTGGCCAGGCGCTTTGCGTTTTATTGCATCATAGGCATTGGCGACTGCTTTTGTTTGCAGTTAGTTCGTATTGCGGTATTTGTTTAGTTTAATTTTATACGGTGTGCGGTATTGTTTATTGACAATATAAAACTGACTGGGAAAAATAATGGAAATGAGCCACATCTAGTAAAAAGGGTCCTCTTTATGCTAGGTAATGTGTTTATTTTTTATACAAATAGGTTATTCTATTTACTAGAGATTTTTAAAAATATTTTAGGTGTAAAATCGGTGTTAGCGATATTTTAATATCTAGAGGAAAAGGCAAGCTTAAAAAGCACGAAAATACCGCAAAACAAATACTAACTTAAAATCGGCTGTAAAAGTACAACCGTCACTTAAAAGTTATTTTCATAATGAAAAATGTGGATTATAAGGCCAATATATTTTTGTTTTTTATAAACTCACTCTTATTTCTTCCTTCACTATCTTGATCTCTTTTTAGGACTTTTTAAAATCTCACGATTTCTCACGATTTTTAATATAAAATTTTCACGAATTATTTTGGAACATTTTGGCAACACTGCCTGGCCGGTTGATGTGAGGTACACCGACGCATCCTTGCATCGCATTTTTCGTTCGCTTCAGATTTTGTTGGATCGGGGTGGTCGTGGTCGATCAGTTTAATTATTAAATATTTTTTCTTGATAGGTATTAGTTGAAGAATTCCAGAACAAGCATGATGGATGGAATTTATTGTATAGAAATAAAAATAAAATAAAAGACAACTGAATATTGTGGAATCTGAGATTTTCTAAAGGGATGCGACGCATCACTCGCATCCATGCACGCTACGCCACTGCTAGGTATGCGTGCACTAATAGCTGCACCGATTTAAAATGTTGCAATAATATGTAGCAATGAACGGCCACAATAATTTAATCAAATGACTCGATAAATTATTAAAAGGAATAAAATTAGAATAAGACTATTGAAAGCTTGGCTGTCAATGCTTGACTTATATTATAAAGAGAGAAAGTTCAGAGCGGTTATATTACTCGATAAATGAATGAAAAGATTAAAATCATTGAAACTATTTCAAAGTCTGTCGATGCTTCATTTATATTAAAAAGAGAGAAATTAAGAATGATTACGTCAATCGGTCCGAAAAATAAATGAATAATGGAACTTGGCTCTTTTAAGGAACCATCTATAGTGCAAAGTTCATTATAATTGATCACAAAAATAAAAAACGAGATAATAATTAAGACAAATGCTTCAGTACAATACCACTCGAACTCTGACGCCGGGCACCTGTTGGTACTGCTGATCACGAAACTAGTGAGGACTCGCCAATTCAATTGGGTCTAGTGTAGCCTGGGGCTAAAATTTGGAAGTAGCCCGGAAATTGAACTGTGGCCCGCTAATTAAAGTTGTGGCCCTGTAATTGGACTGTGGCCCGCTAATTGAGGTAGTAGCGTGGTATTCGAAAGTTGTAGGCCTGGTAGAAAAACCTGCTTCTAGCCTGCTAGTAAAACCCTGAAATAACCCAGAACGCATTAGACAAAGCCCCCCTACTTTAATAAAAAAAAAACTAGTCCCCTTGCATAAATATATTTTCTTTATAAAACAAATTCCCCCAAAAGTTATCGATGAATTTTCCATGACCATCAGCAAATAAAAGAAATACTGAGGTACAGACGACTTGAATATAACAAAGATAGGTATGAGTCACCCCCATTAATTTGTATAGGAGTGGATAAGCAATAGCCGCCTGTTGCACTATTCAAAAGTGGCAACTTATGGGCGAAAAAACGGGTTTCTGCGCATGACAAAATCGACGCAAAATCGAAAAACGTAAACAAAGAAGATCCAGTTTCGTCATGCGCACTAAAACAGTTGCGTCTCAGCAGGCGTCGATCAGGACCGAACTTGTCATTTGTCTTTGAGACGTGTTTTCGTTTTGACGACGCGGCGTTTTGTGTTGATAATTCGAATACTTTACTTTTTATTGACTTTCTTTGGACCTAGTGTTTGTAGTTGCGTAATTAGTTTTAGTTTAGTGGTTCACGTTTGTGCTTTGTGCGTACCCTATTTTGATTTTCGTTTTAATTGCACAATACGCACATAAACAATGGGCGATGCTACCAAAATATGAATCCCGAAAGTGTATGGCTGTGTTTTGTATCAGTAGAGGCAAAATACCCGGGATTTCCTATTTCAAGTAAGTATAATTATTATAAGTATTACTTATTTATACCTTATTGTTTATTTCACTATGCTAACTGGCCCATTTCACAATCGGCAAGACTACTCTACCGAATATTTGGTGAAATAATGATAGTACGGGAGGCCACGACCAAGATTTTTCGGCAATCGCTATCCGCAAACTTCTTTGTGGCTTTGGTAATTTCATTTATTTTGATTCAAAAACTGGTATTTTCAGACATTTTGCGTGGTGCTTATGCCCTTAATTAATTTTTAAAGTTGTTATCAATTCGGACCCTAAAAGCTCATAGCAAACTGTCTGCTTTTCGATATGCTGTTAAATAATAGTGTAAATAATATGTTTTTTGGATATCAGAAAAAATATTGGTGCATATACATAGGGTAATTAAAAAAAAAATAAAAATAACAAAATAAAAAAAACTCTTTGCTATCTGTCTGAAACCCATCTCCTTTCGTTAATTGTGGCGAGGTGATATTTAAAAAAACCATTTTCAGAAATGTGTTCCGGTGCGTTTCATTTTATGAGAGTGCGTACATGTCAAATTTTGGGGGAGGGGAAACTTATCACTATTTGTCTGAAATCAGATATATATGGTAGAAAGACGATTCTGCATCACAAAAATGCTAATATCAGATACATTAACCTGTGCCCGATGCTAATCAGACAAGCTTTTGTTGACCATAATTGAGCAGGAAACATTGAAAATTGTTTTTAATTACTTTAATATTTGACACCAAAAGCATTGTTTTACAACAATGCCAAAAAACATGGTTATCTTGCTGTCGAACTGTAAAATAAACAGCTGACAGACTGGCCTTTGCGCGCAAGGCGACAAATTCTACCAGCATCACCGGCTGTGAGACAGGTCCGTCAAAATTTTTATTAAAAACTTTTTTTGCTTTCGCACCACTGAAAGTGTCTGAAAACATTATTTTAATTATAAAGTCACTCAAACAAGTATGTTAAAAAATATTTGAATCGGACAGCGACAAATTTATAAGGTTAGATGCGTATACAACTTTCGGTTATCATATTATAAAAGTGCAACACCGCAGATGTCTGATATAAAATTTTTTATTACAATATGAACTTCTGTTCCAGTGGTTTATCCAATAACCAGACGGATAGCAATACATTTTTGTCATCTTAATTTTTTGCAAAACAGAAAGGGCGCCCCATTAAAACGCACCGTTTCCGCATACTAAATGATAAGGCAAAAATTCATGGTTTAGTATGTTTTATCTATTTCTTATGGTTTTAAACGGATAGCGATAATCAAGGGTTTTCGTCGTGGCCTCCCGTACTGTTACCACAGATCTATATAGCTACGCAACAGATGCCTACTCCGGTATTAAAAGTGTCGCTCGCCAACAATGCAATAAACTTAAATATTTTCCTATTTAGACGTGTTTTGCCCCGCCGCACAGTGCGGCCGCCCGTGGACAAAATTCGGATATCGATACAGATCAAATGTACCGCCAATCTGTTGCAAATGATCCAGAGGGAACCAAAGTAGTAAAAACTTATAATATATTTCGCCGGACACCACGCCCCCGCGGCGTCGTGCATGGACAAGTCATACCTTATAGCAGCTAAATGAAGGACTGTAGCAATTCAATTAAGTGGTCAATAAAATTAGTTTCTTAGATTGTAGGGTTCAGTGGTTGTGAATTTTTGACTATGACCGCATATACTACAGGTATGTATCTCTGTATTGACATATATGTATAGAAATATCATTTGATATGGAATAAGAGACGTGCATTCGTAACTAGTATGCCATATATGTAAACTGTGATACATTCACCGATTGGAGGAAACTTTTAAAAAGTTCTATGCAAAATATCCTGTGCTGTGGACTGTTACAAATTACTTATGGTTGGTAGTTTATATCCTTGTTAAATTTTTGTGCTACTTCCTGCTAATATAGGAGTTGTGATTTTTTTAGTTCATCGACGTATTACCAATGCTGATTTAATTGAAGGTTGGATAGGCAGTAAAAAATCTGAAAAGTCGTCATATTTTTCTAAAAATTTCCATAATTGAATTCTGAACAACTTTCCTCTTTGACAGTTTTTGATATCTGGTCACCTAACCTCACTTTTCGCATATTTAAGGTGGAATTTTTTAATTTACCGCCATGACAGTTGTCACGTGACATATGTCATAGTGCTTTTTTTGTCATTTATTATGCTGACTTGATTTGCCCTAATTTTTCTTCCTATATCTCAATAGTAAAATAAATTCCTATTTGTTGTAAACTTTTTGGATGATACTATATATCATATTGTTCCTGTTATTAAGTTTATATCTATTAATTATTCATTTAAATTATTGTTTTAAAGTCTGACCTGTGTTGTCTATATATTTTTTTGTTAAATATTGTTTAATATGTGTTATTCAAACCAATTATAAAAAATTAAAACCATTTATTAATAAATAAAAATATTGCTATAGTTTGTCCTCTTTATTAGCTTTAAGACCTTTGGTAAAATTTTGCCTTAGGCTAAGAAATGGCTCTTTAAGGTGACAAGGAATATAAATGGTTTTTTTTGAATGAATGGATCTCGTTGCTTAAATCCTCGTATTCGCTCACTTATAAAACACTAATGACGTTACATCTCTATTACCAAGCACCAGCAGAAATAACTTCAATCAAAAACAAGTCATTAATGTCAAAAGGTAGAAAAACCCAAATGATTGTTCATTATCGGAATGTGCGATACTTTCCATTTTCTATAATTTCAATAATAGGGTCCCTAACCTATCTGCTCAAAACCGATCCAGGTCTAATTATATCTTTTTCCAGAATAACTAAAACTGTTATAGATGAAAATGTTAAGCTCCTCAATTAAAGAAAAAGTTTTACTTTGACTCAAAATTACAAACTTTTTCAATTCGGGGAAAATATCCATATTTTTATTACTATCCAGAAATTACAGTCCTTATAAAATGAGGTAAGGTCTATCCCGAACATATCAAATATTGCCAAAAACAAGTTCCCAGCTTTTATTCGACGACATGTTTTTCAAGTAATCTGGAAAAAATCTTTCCAAACTTGCTACACTTCAATTTTGACCTCAAATTCTTGATCCCCGACCTCAAAAACCCCTGAGTACCAAATTTTAGCCAAATGGCGGGACTGCTATGATTTTTGTCCCAATATCCCATATAAACGAAGCACTGTGCGCCGTGTTGCCAAGTCGCGAACTGTAGTTTACGTTCCATATCACATTATGGTATTATCCATTTTCTTGGCAATCGTATGTTACCTATATTAGGTCAAATTAAAGTTCATTATCAGATTCAGTGAATGGTGGTTGCTTGAACATGGGCTAAAACTCACCTTAAATATCGGTGTAAAATTTTGTTAACTTATAGGTACTGCAATATCTCTTATTTGTATTAAGTAATAATATTATCACGCAGGTTTATGTTTCGAAGATCAAAGGAATTTTTTAAATGTTTATCGACATGTAAAAGTACCATTTAAGTTTGTTTTAAACTCTCCCTATCAATGTTATAAATTTGTTCATTTAAATTGCCGTTTCATTTGTTTTACTATTAATAAACTATCATACTTAATAAAAAATGTAAAAATCGTATTTTTCTAAAAAAATATGTTTGTGCTAATTTGATACATAAATATTAATAATAAAACTCGATTATTTGAGCGGGTCAAAAAGTCAGCCGGAATATTGTTCGACGTGATAACTTGGCAGTACCGACCCGTTCCTAGACGATTGGTTCACTCGCTCGCGAAATCCGGTGAACATTTTTGGCCCCGCGTAAAAAGCATTGGATGAGGTATCTGTTGCGTAGCTATATAGATCTGTGCTATTACTTTCGTTCATAATCACAAGAGTACGAGTTCAAATTTTCGAGTCCGGGCCTGCTTAATGACCTTCACACTGCAACAGATGGCGCCCACTAATTCTCTAATGCGCAAGACAAAATAGGAATCGTTTTGTTTACATTTCGCGGTCGTAAATTTGCCATGTTTGGTCTATCCACTCCTATACAAATCAATGGTCACAACTAAAAGAAAATATAAACTTCCCCATATGATCAAACTCAAGTTACATTAAAATAAAAATTCAGATTTGATAAAATGAAGCAGATAAGATTACGCATGGGACGCATAGCAAATGGTGGACGAGGCACAAAAAAGGTTAACACAGATAAAGCAATTAAGTCGTTAATTTGGACAAAAAATACTGTAGCAACAATTACCTCGTTAGTGTGTGAGGGTACGAGAGATTCGACGGTCTCGGTCTTATTCGACGAACTTGAAAGCCTAGAAATAAGGAAAAAAACCAGGGCGTCGTCCGCATGCTTCAGAAAGAATAGGGAAAAAATAATTCCAGAGAAAATGCTTACCTAGTACAGTATTTAGATCCCGAAAAATCGGTCGTGTCAAAACACCAAGAGATACCACAATATATCCCCAAAGAATGGGTGGAATTAAATCACAAAACTAAATGTGGAGTCTCTGACTGCACTCAAACGGCAAGCTTCTCTCGCCTTGAAAGGTGCTTTTAGAAGAACTCTCGATTCGTTTCCGTTAATTGCCTTTCTCCTTCTACGAGATTAAAAAACTCAGAACAGCTAGAAACAGTAATGGGCTGAAACATGCCAAGTGATTTCGTTACAAGGAATAATTCCAAGATAATAAACGACCTAGTTCTCGTTTATTAGGATGGTAAAACGACGGCGGAAGCCACAAATAATGAGCTGAAATTAAAATGGTTCACGAAATACCAGAGAATATTCCCTAACAAAACGATAAACTTTTTAAAAATTAAATCGACAGCTGCAATTTTAAGAAATAGTACATTCCTATTACTCAGAACTAACAACCGAAGGTTACAAAAAGTGCAGCATGCTGGGTGGAAAGATAAATCTAAGCAGAGGTCTCAAAACGATCTCAGAAATGATCGGCCGGTGATTAGAGCCCGGCAACCAAGGGGTTCCAAAAAGTTATGAAATATTTCAACCGACAATACAGGCGGGTTTTATTAACAGGATTCTTAAAAATATAAATCGGTTCGCTGGCCGTTCTACGGAAATGTAATATAGATCAAGCCAAGCTATCCTAATAACAATGTGCTTCGCTTATCAACTAAAATAAATATAGTCACAATGTGTTATAAATGCTAATACAAATATATCGTTAACCCATACTTAGAATAGAGTTAATTTACATTAAGAAAGACGGCGATTTCAAGCGTATTGTCAGCAAATCGATTCAATAAATTTTAGAACTAATAAACCGATGAGTGCAAAATACAGCATCTTTTTTTCTAAATGCGGTGTAAGAATGAAATTCAAAAATACTTGATACTGGCAAAATCGGACTGTTATAGTGTGATTCCGCAAATGCTTTGACCGCAACGGGTACTTTTTCACTATGGAAACGAATCTATCACTCTCGTCATTCTCGGCGTGAACTGACCATATTTACAGAATCGCTTTGCGAATGTACACGGGGAACCCCCGAGATACCCCGCTTGGATATGTCATGTTTGAAATGAAAGTGACATGTGAAAAGTTTTGTCAGTATGCTTATTTTTCAATCTACGCAAGTTTTTTTTTTGAACCTTTATAAACTACTTTTTGTCCGTAATCGATCGGTGAAAACCGCAACTTTCTATCTTTAACTGTTCTCGAAATAAATGTTCTAGGAGCTCCAAAAAGTTGATTTTCATATATAGGACTGTGCGACTACCGTGCACCTACCGTGTCGTGTTCACTGTAATATGTTCCATATAAAACGCACTGAAGCTTTTATTTACATTTACACATATAGGACTGTGCTACGACCATGTCGCGGTCGTCCAGTCCTATTGTGAAAAAGTAGAAAACCCGCGACGACCACAGCATGCACTGAGAGAAAAAAAGCCACTCTGCAAAAATCGAATGACCATAATACAAAACTTGTATATTATTTGTGACAAATTAACTGTTTTTGGCCAATATACAATCGGTTTTTTTGAAAGTAATATCGCTAAACTATGACGATTATACAATTACTGTATACCGATTATTATATAATCATATAATTTAAGTTTTTGTGATATATCCGCACGCATATTTTATCCTGCTTTCATATTAGGGCCTGTATACCGTTAATACAGCAATTGCATAACCATTATTCAACCTGGATATACACCATATATAGTTAATTGTATATCCACTATATGACGGGTAGAATAGCTAATATTCAAATATTGATTAACCAGTATTCAACTTGCATGTGCGCCGTATATATTTTGTTGTATAGTTACATATTAGTTATATTACATTTAAACGTTGTTTGAATAAACTATATCTCATGGCGTTGGTAAACATTATGTTTGTTACATTACTTCAGTAGGGGTCCTGGATTCTATTCTTATCTTGATCCAGTATATACGCTAAAATTTAACATGTCAATTAAAATTTGTTTTAGGTGCATGGTCACAAATTAGGAGTACACCTGTGATCTATTAACATGAATTGACTACACAATGGTTGCTACTTATAGAAAATAGCTTACCTTATTGGTTTTTTTAAATTTTTGATTCACTCGAGGCACCCTTCGTGTGTTAATTCAAATGTTATAGTATAGGTATAGTTCGTGTGGTAAAATAATTAGATCTTCGTTGAATACAGGACCTAAAAACAACGAGTTCTTGATTGACAAAACGTAAACAAGTGATAAATTTGAAAATGTATGATATATTCGTTAACCTAAGATCCTAAGATATACATACCTGCATGTTCTTTGGTGGATTCTCTCCTATCTTTAATTTCCTACATGGAGTTGGTATTTAATTTCCTTATTGAATTGAGTGGTAAATAATCGGTAAATTGTTTGCGTCAGCCGCCACTCTGCTTTGTCTTGTTACTGTTTGGCGTGGCGTCGATTCAGCCGCAGCGGCAGCCATTGAAATAGCAAATGGTGAGCTATACAAGAAAAATATTACGGACATCAATCGGTAGTTTTATTGGTAGTCCGCAGTTTAGCTAGTTGATTACCATTGTGCTATGAAATATTTGATTTGTCATTATACAATTATTGTTTAATTTGCTTTATATACAGCTTGTATAACCAGAGTAGTATTATTGTTAATTTGCAGTTAATTTATCTTGTATAGTCACTATATTTCTTAATCTGATATAACGAGATTTATTAGCATAATTTCAACGTGATTCTAAACTATAACAAAATTTACATATGCGGTATGTAACGCTATATAATGGTAAATCAACGCCGTCCAAAACAAAAATTGATTTGGGCAATTTTTCTCAGTGTGGTAGGCGCACAGTCGGTGCATAGTCCTATATATGAAAATCAGCCTTAAGTAGAGGTTGCCATGACAATCAATTTTATTATTATTTTTTAATCTTTTTTTTTACATCTATCCTATCACGATATCATGACACTGTCAAGTGAAGTTACATGTTATAATATGTGAAAAAATATACGAACCACAGAGAAATTGATGGCTAATCGCAATGAAGAAATTTCCTGCAAAATAAAACTGATTATTTTTTATTGCAAACTATAGAACAGTGAAAAAAAATCGATACGTATTTTTTTATTTCCACTAAAGATGATTATTACGAGAGCTATGCCAGTTTTTAGCTTTGTATATATAGATATATACAGTGTGGAAAAAAAGTATGGACTACCCTTAATAATTAGGTTGTCTTTTAGGTTTTATGAAAAACGCTCGAATACGTCAATTTGGTTTTTCAGTTTCCTACATTCTGACAAAATTCATTTGTTTTTTTATTGACATCTGTCAAAAATATGACGTCATCGATATTTTTTTTAAATGGCAATATATGGCATGTGATACATCATTTGAAAGGTTTTTTCTCACTCAGTATGTTCCTAGATTTTTGGGCGATTCTGTCACGCCGTTTCAAAATGACGACCGTTCAATTGTAAAAATTATCTTAAGTTAACTCCCAGTAAAAGGAAAACTTTTTTATTTCATTACATATGGATACTAAGCATGGTGCGACGTAATAATTTATGTGTATTGTGACGTTATAAGCACATTTCAATGCGTTGTATTTGCCAATGAATAAAGAATAGGAAGGAAGGAGCAAAATACATATTGACATTATACCGGAATGGTTCTTGCATATGGCGACCCAGATTACCAGTGGCGTCTCCTAAAACGATTGCACAGCAAAAAAATAAATACCTATACTATGTATTTATATAGTTTTGTTGTTTATTACTTACTGGTACAGTGACCTCAAAAAAAGTTATAATTTATAAATATTGCCAACATGTATATAAAAATACGTGCGTTTTTTGCGAATCATATAAATGTTTTAACTTTGTTAGATACTTTAGGTATATTCGAAATATATTCGCAACTTTCTGTTTTTTTTTTGATAATTTTTGTATCTAAACGTTAATGTAAACATATAAGTTTAGGCACCTGACGTTTACATACAGAAGTTTAATTTTCATATTTGAATGGAAAAGTATCAAACATAACGTTAAAAATGTTATCCTTTAAATCTTATAGTTTGCCTTTAAAATAACACTAAAATATCTAATAAATTAGTCGGCCTTAAGATATTTTGTAAAATTGTCTGTAAATTGCTGTCATTTACAATTTTTTTTTGGATTTTTCTTTCAAGTAATGCTTTTTTAGTACTTAAACGACTGGGTAAATAAAATGAAAACGAATTTTTGCAAATTTGGGGTTGGATTCGTTTTAAATAAGGCATGACAGTATAGTATATTATATTATATGACCCATTCTGACGTTATGTTTGGGTGCTTCCTACGTGTTGATGGTATTTCTTGTGTTTAAAGCTATTTTTAGCGATTTACTTTGATTTGGAACATTGTTTATTTCTTTAGGAATATTATTGTAGATATTGCGTTAATTCATATAGTGTTTAAGTAGATATTTAGTGGTAAAGGTGTGTATTTTGGATTAAAGAAGCAAAGTAAACATGGTTAGTTGTGCAGCTTGTGGCCCTTCTAAAACTCCAACAAATTCAGAACTTGGAATAACATTTCATCGGTAGGTACCTACTTTACCCCTTATTTTTCTGGTTTTTACCATTTAATAAAGCAAAATAATTATAAATTGTCTAATTGTTAACAAATGGGTGACAGATCTAATTATGGGCGTACCCGTAAAAAATATAGCATTAAAAATCAATTCTTGCAAGAACATTGGACAGTGCTAAAAGTAATAAATACTTTTCTTTTATACTTGACATGTTAAAGTTTATACTGCCATTAAACTGCTAAAATTAGTTATTTGAATATATTTGGGCATTTGAAATGCATAAATAAGCAAAATATGGTTAGATAATAGTGGGGTAGTTTTGAAGTGTGCTTCTTATTAAAAAAAATATGTATTACCTAGTTTTATTGAAGAAGCACGCTTCAAAACTAACGCACTATTCTGTAACCATATTTTGCTTAATTTTGTATTTCAAATGCCCAAATATATTAAAATAACTAATTTTAGCATTTAATTGGCAAAATAAACTTTAACATGTCAGGTATAAATGACAACTAGTATTACTTTTAGCACTGTCCAATATTCTTGCAAAAATTGATTTTTAATGCTATATATTTTACGGGTACGCTCATGATTAGATCTGTCACCTATTTGTTGACAATTAGACGATTTATAATTTTGCTTTATTAAATGGTAAAAAACAGAAAAATAAGGGGTAAAATACCTATACTTACCGATGAAATGTTATTTCAAGTTCTGAATTTGTTGGAGTTTTCGAAAGATCACAAGCTGCACAAGTAACCATGTTTACTTTGCTTCTTTAGTCTTTATATATAAACACTATATGAACTAACGCATTATCTACAATAATATTACTAAACAAATAAACAATATGTTGCAAATCAAATACGTTGGGGTTTGGAACCTTCGGCAACATGCACTAAAACAGAATTTTATCCACAATACCGAAACAGAATATTTGCACTCGACGCGCGTTTCGCTAACCATGTTAGCATCATCAGGAGATGATTAAAACTAAAATTAAA
>MU182169.1:216176-233643 GCA_016904865.1 Pissodes strobi | reverse complement strand
GAAAGAAGTGGAATATATGAAATTGGATGTATGGATTGTAACCAAAAATATGTTGGGCAAACTAGAAGATCTATACAGACGAGATTCAAAGAACATATAGCTCATTTAAAGTATGGCAGAACAGAAAAATCAAGTGTTGCCGAGCATGCTTTTGATAATAATCATAGAATAACAATTAAAAATTTAAAATTAATTCATAATATAACTGATAGGAGATTATTAGACGCATATGAAAGTATGGAAATTATTAGATGTAAAAATAGTTTAAATAGAGATAGAGGGCCTATTCCGTATAGTCCATTGTATTGGTTGATCAAGCGTGACTAGCGGGATCCCAGGATTGGTTCTTTCTAGTTCCGCTTGATTAAGCAAACAGTAGTATAAAAGGGAGTTAGGTAGATTTTAATTTTAGTTTTAATCATCTCCTGATGATGCTAACATGGTTAGCGAAACGCGCGTCGAGTGCAAATATTCTGTTTCGGTATTGTGGATAAAATTCTGTTTTATTGCAAATCAAAGTAAATCGCAAAAATAGCTTTAAACATAACAAATATTATCCGTAAGAAGCATCAAAACATAACGTCAGAATGTGTCATAATATGGTTCCTCCGCAGCCTCCTCGATGTCTCAGGAGTTCGTCGCACGTATTAAGTGTCAAACGGCGCACAAGCTCCTTCCTGTCACTTCTTTATTCTTTGGTATTTGCCTCATTTTTCGACTTATGAAAAAAAGAAAAAACACGTGTTCACTTATTTTTCATGGGCTATTGAAATAAGCAATAAAAAACATTTGGTGTGTGCATAAGATCGCATGACAGATGTGAAAACTTCAATAGGTGAGGTCATCGTTTGTCAGAATTTCGATCCGACCCTTCGTTGCAGAGATACGGGCGAAAAACGGTTTTCCCCCCAAAGTTCCCTCTTAAATTAGAGCCCCGGTCCCCCTTGTATGGCCTAAGATGGTCCCCCATGGGGCGCACCTACCATAAAAATTTCGACCCCGTACCTCTTCCCGTTCTCCCGAAATTAATTATTTAAATTTTTCCTTCTCCCCCTCTCCTGGCCAAACGGGAAGAGGTGCGGGGTCCCGTTTTCGTCCAGGATTTTCCTTTTACCCGGGCTACAACCCCTGAAGATTTCAGCCCTCTACCTATACGGGAACATGCCAGTAGAAGGAGCGTTACGTTACATATCCGAGCATGAAGTGTGATGCGTGACGCCTCGGCCTCATTCAACCCCCGCAAAAAAAAAATCGCAAAACGCGCCTAAAGAAGTTTTCGCTGCAAAAATTTGATGAAACTTCCTCATTACAAGTTAATCACCCGGAATTTTCCCGCAGGTAAAAAGGTAGGATGGTACTGCCGAATAGAGTTGTAAGGAATCCACATATACTGCCTTTATATTATTGTCACTTTTTATTGGATTTTATCATACCTTTCTCACCCTAAAAGTTATAATAGCCAAACCGTTTTGCAATTATTCTTATTATAGACCATCATAAATAATTTTTCTCAGATAGTTTGAAAGATAGAGGCAGAGTACAAATAATACCTAGAGGTAGGTATTAGACCTGGTATATTCGGAATCCGTAACGAGCGGACTATCCAATAAATGAACCATATACAAAGTCACTAATTTATAAACGATAACATTTATATTTTTGACAGCTTTATTTCGCTTTTATATCTGTTCTAACGATGCGTAAAGCAGCCCAGCCCGCACATTACCCCGGAACGGAATGGATCGGAATGGAATAGAACGGAACGGAATGGAATGGAAATTCTGAATCCCCGCACATTATGAGTGGTTTATTTTTAGCCTAGCTTGATATATTTGCGTTTGTTGCCGCGGAACCACGGAAAAATTCGCTCGCAGAGCAATCCCAGCGATTCCGTCCCGTTCCGATCCTATCCGCGCGCTTCCCATCCGCGTGAGTGTGCGGCCCGTAACTTATTTACATGCTTTATAAAATTTTCGTTCTGTTCCATTCCATTCCGATCCATTCCGTTCCGCGATAATGTGCGGGCTGCTTTTAGGCGGCCGCCGGCGTCGGCGGATAAGAATTCGTACGAAAATTAAATTTGTTCGTAAGATAAGAATTCGTACGAATCAATTATGACGAATTCTTACGACGTCGGTGGTTACACTGCTCGTTTTCATTTATACCAATATAGTAGGAATATTAACTTATTATAAAGTGATACCTAATGGATTCTATCTCAGAGTTTCGTTTTTTTGGGAACATCACCATTATTGAGATATCTTTTATTGAAAAAATAGACGCAAATTGGTTGATTTGTGGCGAATTTCACTTACATTCAAACATGAAAACAAATTATAAAATGTACCTATTACCTAAGTAATAGTTATTTTATGTTAAACATAAAAATTGTTGTTAAATAAATATATTTTGTACTTATTTTTTGCTACACATTAATACTTTTTATTGAATAAATATGTGTATGTACGTAAATGGAAATACCTACCTCCTAGTTTAATTCCAGCCGCTACTTTCCATAATTATTTGTTTATCTCTCTATTATGGTATTATTGAGTTTTTTAATCCCATAGGGATCTTCGTTTGTGAACCAAAGTATAATCAGTACTTTGCAATCCATATCACTTAAAGCCCAACGAATGCAGTTAGCCGTACGAAGAACAAAAACTACCCCAAAAACAAAATATTTTGGTCGCATTGAAAACACGTACGAATTCGTAAGAAATAATCGTAAGCAATATAACCACAAATATGCCAATATACGCGTTTGTTTCATTCCGACGACCATATGAATTCTTATCCAATGTAACGCCGCGCCGCCTGAAAAAGCCAACTTTTTTATCTGAAGCTTTTAAATATCTATGAAAATAAACGCTGTAGGTAGGTGGCAGATTATATGGAAAAACTCTGTACTTCTTTTTGCATCGTAATCTCCACAATATAGATATAGTCGAATGTCGATGAATATATTAATAATTAATGGCCTTGTAACTTATATAACTATTGTTTTATTGAAGAATAGTACTTAAATGAAACAGATAGTTTTAGGCACTAAAAAAAATAATACAGGAATAACATGTTTTCCTGAATCACTCAAACTTGTTTATCTTTGATGTTATGAAAAATTGTTATTCTTTATTTTTGACTTATTTATCTGGAAGTAAGGTTCTGTTTTCTATTAGTCTTAAAGCAGTGGATGAAATTTAATCGATTTTTAACTTTTGACAGAGTACTGCTAAATCGTATCACAAATAATGAAAATTGAATATTAAAATGATTTTTAATAAACGCAATACATCAAAATTACTACTAAAGCATGATAATTATTTTTAAAACATATGCATTTAATAAGATTTTTTCTAAATCTCCGTACCGCATTTTAAATTTCAAAATCGTAAAGTTCACTGCATGCTTGTCTTAATTCTGTTTCCTGTTTCATATATTCGCGAACTGCGAATCACGAATCGCGAATTTTCTGCTGATTGGTTAACCTTCTGTCAAATAGTTTAAACGTGAAATTCTCCATGCTTTTTGCGATTCGCAAAATTTAAAAACTGTACCGGGAAAACCTTGAAAAACTAGCTAGTGAATATTCGCGCGATTTTTTGACAGGCGCCTGCGCATTTAAGTATGGTTAGCTGTGTGCTATGCTTAATTGTAAATTTGTTTTGTTGTTTATTAATAACTAAAACTTGATTGTTCTGGTTTTTAAGTGGATAATGGTACAATATCAATATCAATCCGAATGAATCTAAAGATACAAGACAATTTAGTTTAAATACATTGAATAGTTTAAACCTACTACTTCATTTTCCTCGCTGATGTTACCCAAGATATTGTCCATATGTAAATAACTAACTATACGTGCTAAAAAACAACTAATAATACACATTAAAAACTAATGAAAACTATAAAAACAAAAATTTATAAAAATTAATATTATGAAAGCGTTACATACATATCCGAGCGTGACGGCCCAATCTCATTCAACACACACATAATAATTAATATTATGAAAGCGTTACATACATATCCGAGCGTGACGCGTGACGGCTCAACTTATTTAATACCCAGGAAAAAACGCTAAACGCGCCTAAAGAAGTTTTCACTTCGAAAAACAGGACTTCCAAAACATGTTTCCAATCCAATTACCAACAGCGTTGCCGTTCTAGTACATTTGTACTACCTATTTCTAATACATTTTCGGCAGCAAAGTACAAAAGCAGTTGAGCTGAGATACATTAGATATTACTAGGTATTATCAGCTCTGAAATTATAATAGATATTTGTGGGAATACATCTTGATCAAATCAATAATTTGTCCTTGCCATTAACACATTAAATTACCTGCTTTGTATAAATTGTTCACTGCAAATGCACAAATTTCGCAATTTTAGGCATATTTTACATTAAATACTCGAAATATACTCTTTGCAGCATTTAATTTCGGTCCCAACTCGGGTGGCCATATAGGCTACTACTTTTCTTAGTCTCAGAGCCTTCTTGTGTAGAGGTTATTGGTCCAATATATCTATTTTTGAAGTTTATATTTTAGTCAATGCTGGCCAGAGAGAAAACCTTTTAAGTTTTTATTTTTTCCTGTCTCTCAATGCCTTACTTATTGGAATGATGGCAAGACATTAGTTGGAATATTAAGTGCTGCCCTGGTAACATTTCAGTCAAGTTCATTAATTCCCCTTCTCCCTTACAAAAAATTTAGATAATTATTTCCACTTAGATCCCTATCGAAAAAAATTGACCCATAAAATACCACACCATGTCTACTTTTTCTGAAACTTGATTTCTACAGTTCTATTCTCGACCACTAATGAAGATTATTGGTGCTCCAGTGACGTGAATTTTGCGAGGAAAAAAATGCAATTTGTCATAAATGAAGCTTGGTGAGAAATTAATTTTAGAGCCAAGATTTACGTCATCCTCGAAACAGCCATAATCCAAAAATAAAAGTCCATCGTATCGTGAGTCCATCTTAATTTCCATATCTCCCTGGAGACCAGGAAATGATCAAATTTTGATTTGAATGGTTTTCAATTGTGTCTTTTTAATTCATTTCTAATAAAATAATCTTAAACTTGCTTGGGGGTGTTCCTGTTTAATTTATCGTCACTGTTGTAATCTTCGTTTATTAAATTTAAAAAACACGCTTTAAAATTTTTTCATAAAACGAGATACGGCGACATGACTGATATCTTCTCTTTTAGGATGATCTGCATTAAATTCATTTGCAGTACCTCTGAAGGACCCATAATTATTGGCAACAATACCTAAGTACAATTTCAACTTTTTCTTGATTATTTCGTATTTTAAGTACTTCCAACTTAGCAGTAACACTGACAAAAATATATAAATTGCTGATAATTTAACTCAACATTTTCAATAATTTTCAGCGCATACATCAAAGAACCGAAAATTGAAAATAAAAAAAAAATAAGTTGTTCGTAGATGGCTGTAATTTCATATTTCGACATGAAACTTGATCTTTATCAGCTTTTCTTAGTAAATTCCTGAAAAAATAGAACTTTACTCGTGGCATAACTTCATATTTCCTTCTTTTTTACCACCCCCTACGTTTTTTGGAAAATCTGACTATGGTAGTTTTTAGGGCAAGCAAAACATTTTGTGAGGAATAACATTTTTTTCTTAAAATCGAAGATAAGGAAGTTTCTCATAAGGCGGGAACAGACTAAGCAAACATTGTTGAACAACAGCTGAGCAACAGTTGATCAGCTGTTGGCGAACATAAACGTGCTGGAAGTTGACGAACTGTTCGGAAACATCGACCTACCTAGTTGTCTGCTGGTTACTTGGTGTTCGTTCAGTAGGTCGCAAAATGTTTATATCCAAACCAGTGCGAAATACAATTCCTGTGTTCCTTGGCTGGATTTTGTGGCACTTTTATCACATTCTCTCCTACACTGGGTATGCAGAACTTTCCATTTTCGCTCAATTTTTGCTCGTGAAATGCCTTAAGCTTCATTTTGGGGATTCCATATATTCGGATAATCTGTTATAAGTTCGATCCAGCTGATAACTTGCTCTTCACTCCAATCGTGAGACATTTTTAAATAACAACGGATGCTTACCGAATGCTGAATATACACGTATTGTCTAGAAGGCTACAAATTTCTGCGTTGCACGTACACACTGGCGATGCTGTTGGCGCACTGTTGAGCGCCATTTCCTTTGAAGTACCGCCTCGGGAGCGAACATCGTACAACAGATCGTCAACAGCTGCGAAACAGTTGAGCAACACGAACACACTGTGCGAATTTCAATGTTGCCCAACTGTTGTTCAACAATGTTTGTTTAGTCTATTCCCGCCTTTATATTACCTAAATCCGCGCACACTTTATGTTACCACGGTCAAAGAAAATATTTTTTGCCACGGTATAAACTGTGGTATTACTTATTCTATTATGTATTATCACAGTTTAAGAGACAGTTCGATGACTCCTTTAATATTCTCCTAAAAGCCGGCTTTTTTTGCGAGCAGTCGTAAATCACACTGGACACCTGCATATGCGAGGTATACGAGGTCGCGCGTAATTTTATCGCTTTGAATACATCTATGGGGAACGATCAATAACTGAATTAGTTGCTTTACGTATTCATATTAATATTTGGAGTAGTAGATGCGCAACTTTAATAAAAGGTTGACTTATGGACTACATTTGATAGGTATTAACAACAAATGCAAAATGTGAAATAGAAATATATTACAAAGTAAGTATAGATAAAAAATGTCTTAAAAAAATTAAAATAAGAAAAAATACTAAGTAAGTGAACTAACTTTAAAAAAGTAAAAAGTAATAGAAAAATATTCTGCTTAACCGCTAGGACACAGATTAAGGACAGATGCGAAAGCTTCCGCTTACACGTGGGACAAGAATTCTCAAATCCTTAAGCAGGCGGCTTATTTAGTCGGCCGTTCTGACACCGTTTGCGAATTTCACGCCGTTAGTAGCTGAGTTGTCAGTAGCTTGGACAATAAATATCATTTTCGTCAGTATATTTTGTTCTTAGTTTGGTTTAGTTATATAGTTAATTAGTGACTTTCAATTTGCAAAATTTTCATATTTCTTTAAAACCTAAAAATGCCTGGGCATACGTCTGCAAAATATGGCATTAAAAATTCGTACCAGTTAATAGATAATATCAAATCTCTGGACTTACCAGAAAATTCAAAATTAATTTCGTTTGATGTCCAAAACTTTATTTCCGAGTATACCGCCAATAGATACCATAAACATTATAGACCTAATCTTAACCCGTAATAAAAGTAACCCAATCAAAAAACAGGATATATTAGCAGAGTCTATAGATATTCTAATATCAGACACACTGGTATCCTGTCTAGACTAAAATTACTCTCAATTTGACAATGAAATATACACTTCAAAAGAAGGTTTAATTATGGGTAATCCCTTGAGTCCTTTGTTAGCTGAAATTTTTATGGCTAATTTAGAAATACGTATACATCAACATCCTCTTGGAAAAGTTTTTATTTTGGTACAGGTATCTTGATGACGTTATCGCTTCTTTTCAAGGTACTGATAGACAATTACACAGTTTTCTTAATTATATAAATTTTGATATTTTACACATTTATAATAAAAGTAAAAAACTTAATTTATTAGAAACCATAGAAATTAATAATTTTAAAAAGACCGATTTACTATTGAATGATCAAACTGACCTAAACAATTCTCCTCTCCTAAATCCTTAGATATAGTCATCTATGTACGGTTATAAGCAGGGAGTTTTCTAGCATTTTAATATTTAGTTTAGATTATTCAAACCTATTGAAATATAGTTGAGAAGCTCCATGGGAGTGTTCAGTGCTCTGTCTAAAGCAGACTAACAGGTTATATTTTTCAAAATATTGATTATTATCATTTTCAGCCATAGCAAAAAATATAACATTGCACAGAAAATATAAATTTTGCAACTGACAAATCTTGCCAATAGGAAATGATCATTCATCATTGTTCTAATAATCGCTATCTCCAAAAAAGTAACGTTTCAACGCACACTCTAATAATTATTGTTCTAAATTCTATAATATATTTGCTCACCGCGTACAACGCTCCATAAAATCTTACCGGTAGAAGCGGCAGTTTGGCGGTGAGGGAGGTGCGTCGGCAAGAGGGAAACTTATTGCTCGAATAGCCAAGTGCTTGGACTATTTAGAATATCTATAGACTCTGGCATTATATATTATATTTGAACGATCTATAATATGTAATAAGAATTGCAAAACGCTTTCCTATTATAACCTTCAAGAGGAGAACTGTATTACTACAAAAAATATAAAAAGGGGGTGTATTTTTTTCTAGGATACTCTGAATTATTAAATATTATATAAATTACTCGAACGTGAATTCTCCATGATCTAATCGCCAGTAGGTACTATTCTAACTTTTTACCCGTATCTAAATATGCTAATATTGTGTCGCAACTTTTATACTGTTACAGACAAGCTTTGCCCAATGCTAAAAAATACTTATTTTTTTAAGTTAAAAAATAACATAGATACTAAAATTTCAGAAAAGTCCATTCGCCCCCGAAAACTCATTAAAGGTGTCTGATGTTCTTCTGATGTTTCATGGCGTACAAACAAAATAGAACCGACCATTTCTTTATAAAAGAAACGACAGCAGAGAGCAGATGTGGAATAAAGTCCATGTAAATGTAAAAGTGTATTTCTAAAATTTAGAAGCATTAGAGGCAATGCTATGATTTTTTTACAAGAAAAATATTTCACCAATTTTTAGGTAACTTTTTGGAAGTAAGTATTAAGTGTATGAACGTAAAAGTTCAGTTTTTTTTAATAAATATATTTTTGGAAGTATGAGGTATGCTTGTGATGCTCGCTAATCAGTCACGCTATATCTAAAGGTGCTATTAAAATCGTTACAGGAAAATATATGCAACAATTTAAAAGCGATTGGTAATAAATTAATATTTATTTTTTGCAAAAGCCTGAAGCTAAATGATATAATTAGCATGAAGAGGTTTATAGACTTTGACCTTAACACGAGACATAAGATACACATTTTATGATAATTCGATTGTTATTAATATTATTATTATAATTAAGTTATGTTAATGTTTTCAGATTTACAGTTTCATTTTTTTATGAAATTATAGGAAATTTTGCATTTAAGGAAGTCATTTTAGTAGTTATTATTTACCTAAATGGTATTCTACGGCAGGTACAGGTACTAAAAAAAAAATAACAAACCACATTTTTTAACTGCCAGATAAAAAGTATTTTTATTTTGCCGTTAGAAAAAGATTAATCATGACATTCATCACAAAGGATGAAGAAATAATTTGTATTTAATCTTACGTTTCATTTATTATGCAAAGATCTTTAAAATTATATTAAATTAAAACAACTAATCGCAACTTTTAACTGCAAAATGAAAACATATTTTTGGGAGTTCCTGAGTAGTGAATAAAGGTGGATTCTCATACGTCCGATATCCGACTATACGATGATCCCTTATTGATCAAAACATTTAGGCGCCAATTATTATCCGATTTGTATTCCATCTGCGTCTGCTAGTACATATTAACAAACCAATCGAAGTAGATGATTTTGGGTTCCGAGCACAGCAAAATGCTTCCATAATTTATTAAAGGAAAAGAGAGTGTAACGAATCAGGACAGATATTTGTATTATTTGAGGATGGGTAGCGAGAGTTTCCAGAATCTACTTATGTTATTAATATTAACCCAGACCTATTGTGTACGTGCATCGAGTTTTGCTGGCGAGAGATTTGCCAATGTTTAAGGAACATGATATATATAATGGATTTTGAACTTATATTAAGGTAATTTCGGTTTGGTATAAAGGACAAGATCATGGTCAATTTTTCGGTAAAAAACTTATCTTTGGGCACAAACAATATAGCTACGATATTGTTTGTGCTTTGGGTCCATCTAACTGTGTGTTGAATATGAAAATTTTGGGAATTCTCCATGTGTCTTATTCACAAAACTATTACTTCAGTTTAGTTTATAAATGAAGACGCAAAATGCCAAATTGTCTGTAAAGTACGGATACGAAAATCTTGATACTGTAACCAATAGGAAAGCGAATATTTTAACCAACAGTGTTTCACTGTCACATCATATCGTCGGATATCGGACGTATGAGAATCCACCTTAAAACTGGCTGGCATGCTGCAGCTCCGAGAGAAAAATAGCCAATGCGTCGTTGTCATGACACAATAATTGCGGAGTCCAAAAGTACAGCGTAATCCAGATAACTCGTTAAATGGATATATCTCTATTATTTTTGAAATTAGAAAACAATATTCCGAACAAAAGTTGAGAAACCCAGTTTTATAGCATTACATTCCAAATTAAAGAACGAAAAAGAAGAAACAAACTGTAAATAAAAAATATACAGCAATGTCAGTAGTGACGACGGCCAATACTTACTCAAAATAAGCGACCGTTCCACTTCTTCTCATATTTGAATCAGTTTCCACCCTACGTCAGCCAGAGCGTTTAACTGATTACGTTCCCCTAACAATATCATCCCAAGAATGTCTCAGAGATTCTCTATTGAATTCATGGCTAAGTTTTGAGCTGGCCATGCCATGGTATCGATTCCGACTTCTCACAAATAATTCTTCACAATTCGTGCGATGTGAGGGTTCACTGCCATTATCGTGCATCACCGAAAATCTTTATCCTGTATAGGGCGCAAATGGCATTACATGTTGATTTAAAACTTCTAACATTACCTTTAAGCTGTTGTTTAGGATTACAAGTACTACGCGACCAGCGCAGGTTTCCTCCAAACGTTGTATTTTTGAAAAATTGATAAATTTACACTGAGCCAGGAGCTTACCGTTCGTTGGGACGTCGATATATACATGCATACCCCTGCCATTATTGTACAAACAAAATCGCGACTCATACGTAAATAATACCCGTTCTCATTCTGCCTTTAATCAGCTATGATCCTTCTTGACAAAATTTAAGCCTCGCTTTCCAATGATTTCTAGTCAAAGCTGGGCCTCGAACAGTGATTCTAGGTTTCAAGTTCTGTTTCCTGAGTCGCTAACGCACAGTCTCTCGTCTCTCCACAAATTTGTAAACCACTTACGTCTCAAAGCTGAATTTGATGGGTCCGGGCTGCTAAAAAATGATTTTTTAATGAAGAGACAGAGATTCCTAAAAAAATCGGTCCCGAATCAGAGTTGTTGTTTAATTCCTTCCTTGCCCCGGTCGCATATCCGTATCGAACGTACAGGATCGCACCTTGTCTTAAGGCGACTATAATATAAATGATCTAGAATACCCCCGTTATCCGTTACGTTTTATCTTCAATTATTTAAACACTTCATGCATGGCCCTCCGCTCGCTTCGCTCGCTACGGGGGCTCGACAAACAAAACCAACCAAGTGTTAACCAAAACTCACCCAAAATATGAAAAGCCTGCATCTTTACATTACAGTCGCGCTATAAAATTGGCAATCTCGGACGTCCGATACGAATAAGCGTCCCGGTCTGCGACCATGACTTCCAGTCTCTCTGTATCTGTATATTAGTCTCTATGATTCGTGGAACGGTTGTATGACTTTAAATCGTCGACCATTCTTCGGTAATTCCAACCTTCCCAAACAATATTACCACTTTACACATTCTAACTTGATGTAACTATTGATCTCCACAGGGTGCTATAAGTTTTATGGAAAAAATAAGTTAAAATGTTGCAACCGGTATTTATAAAAAAAAATATTTTCACTGCGAATGCAGTAGAACACTAGCCTTTAGAAAACAGAAATAGTCGTAAATCGGACAAGGGGTTCCTTCAAAACTCTAAACTTTTGGATACTTCTTGGTGGTGCGTTAATTTATTGGAGACATTTTATGGAAAAAACACGTTATAACTGTTGCAACCGGTATTTATAAAAAAATATTTTTAATGCGAATATAGTAGAACACTACCATTCAGAGAAAAAAAATAGTCTAAATCGGACAAGTGGCTTCGACAAAAAATATCTCAAAACTTTTGGTTACTTCTTGGTGATGCGTTAATTTATTGGAGAAGTTTTACGGAAAAACGTCATAATTGTTGCAACCGGTATTCATAAAAAAATATCTTTAATGCGAATACAGTAAAACACTAGCTTTCGGAAGAAAATAAAAGTTTTATGGAACAAAACACGTTATAATTGTTGCAACCGGTATTTATAAAATAATATTTTCAATACGAATACAGTAGAACACTAGCTTTAAGAAGAAAAAAGATAGTCTAAATCGGACAGGTGGTTTCGACAAAAAATAACTCTATACTTTTGGTTACTTCTTGGTGGTGCGTTAGTTTATTGGCGAAGTTTTATGGAAAAAACCCGTATAATTGTTGCAGCCAGTATTTATTAAAAATAATTTTGAATGCGAATACAAAAAAAAGTCACAAAAAAAAGTCTAAATCGGACAAGGGTTTTCGACAAATAATTCTAAACTTTCGGTTAATTTTCCTTTATTGTATAACAAACGTTGCGCAAGATGAATATCTCATATGTATAGGATGTATTTGGTAGCGAACCGTGTTGCTGCATCCAGAAATCATAAAATAAGATTAATAGTAATTCAGATCGCTTGCTTTTTCAGTATTCATAACGACTTTTATGGATCGTGTCCGTGAAAAACTATGGTAAACCCACAGCTGATACCGTACGGTATGATAAAAGCTGTGGTAAACCTAGCAAACAGAAATTACAGAAATTCCGCTCTTCAATGAAACCATTTTAATAATTGTTTTTTAATATATTTTTTAAACTATATACTCAAAACATCACAATAATTATATCACTCACTTGCTTAAGCAACAGTCCCTTAAACTAAAACATGAATATGATATGTACAATGGATATGGAATAACCTATTTTTCGCTTAAAACAATTGAAACGCATATTTCAAATCCGCTGTCAAAAAAATTATCAGCTGTCAAATTTGACAAATATTATGCCAATTTGCATTTATTTTTATGACGCACCATTAAGTTGAAACTATTTATAGTTCCAATCATTTCGACAAGGCCTTAAACTTAAATAACAACACAAAAGTTGCGACTCAAAAAAATAAAGTTGAACTTTGAATATATAAGTTATAGCTTGTCAAATCTGACAGGTGATTTTTTTAACTGAAAATTTGGTTTATTTATGAGAAACTGTATACAAAAGTCTTTCAAAAAATTTATACACCAAATAGGCAAAACAATGCTGTGCGGGGCATTTAAATGAATGTCCTTGTACTACATCTATGATACACAAACGGAACATCTATAATAACGATAATTTTCATCATGATTACGTAATGTTTAGTACAGTGCGACTCAAAACCATCTTGCTTTTTAAAATGACTAAGATTAACGGATTATAATTCGGAGCATTTCATTATTGATTGCGTACATATTATAAGATAATCGAGCATAGACGCACAATCGAAAATTAACTAGGACTGGGCACACGCTTTGCTTTAGGCTCTAAAGAAAACCGTGTGCCCAACTTTAGAGGAAGTCCATAAATGTCAGATCAGGTGATCGAGCTGGCCATTCGGTAGAATAGCGGCTGCGGCAACCAGGTGAACATCCGAAGATCATTTGTAGCCCCAACAGTAACACGAGATGTTGAAAACCTCCATTCTAAAAAGTATCAATGTCCATATAATGACACACACACACACACACACACACACTGACGTAAATCCAATATTGTTAGGAGCTATGTCTTTTTTATCCAGGTCAGATGAAAGAGAAGATGATTCGGTAGGATTTACGTCAAAGGATAATACATTTTCGTCAAAATATCGACATCGATACACTATTATGGTTTTAACCGTAATCGTTTCTACTCCAAAATACTAGACAGGAGAGACAGCGCTTTTGAGTCGCACATAATAAAGTTAAACACCCCGTTTATTATACTAATAATAGGTATGTGCATATTATCCTGTTAGAATCTAGAAATGATGGGAATAGTATTTCACGCTACTATTTACAATTTAGAATGATGCTGAGGAGTTTATCTTCGAGTATAACTTCTATTGTACCTTTATTATTGGGGCGTAGCTTCGTATAAAAGGTGCTCTATATTTAGTTTAGTACCCGTACATATTATTTCAACAAGTAGGAACAATGTTTAAGACTATTAACTGTGCTTAGACTTCAGGCTAAGCGTACTGGTAATATCCAAAATTTTAGCGTACTTTAAGAACCAGAAAATGCCCGACACCAAAAAGAACACTTCCGCCGCGATCAGAGTGGTGCCATCGATATCCGGAAACTGGAGCCTCTGGACGGCAGTCACGAGGATCATGCATCTCAGGACTTCGTATATGGCGGCGTATTTGTGATTTTCGAATAAAAGTCCGATATTCGTTAACGAGGCTATGATGTATATCACGAACGCCAGGACCGTGACCGGACTTAACGACTGAAAATTGAAAAAAACTTGTGTTAATATGACATATTAATTTGTTACATAGTTCGGGAGGATAGTCCTCTCTTTAAAATATAAATATATTTTGAAGACTCAGAAGATTCCAATAATATTTACAAGAAATATGAGGGGTAGAGAATCATAGGCGGCAATTTTCATGCTTTGTGTATTGAAATTATGCATCCATATTGTTCATTCCTCAACTCTCTATCAAATAAAATAAAAAGAAAAAACGGAGATATCCTTGACAAAATGTGCATTAAAAATTAGCGTGGGGATCAAAGGTGGCAGATGGCTATCTCCACTGCTTGGTTCGTATCAAACACGACAATCTCCACTCAAGTTGATACGCCACCGTCACTTAATTGGCCACCTTGTGATATTTCGACAATTTTAACAAGATTCATTATTGAAGTGAAACTTCTTTAGCGGGGGTAAGGTCAGAAAAAATGCGTATCAAAGTGAAACGGTTATCAAAGTGAAACGCCCCTTTAATTAAGCCTGTTCTAGTATAGCTAGATGGTTGAAATGTTCAGGACATGTAGCCGAGGTAAAAAAAATTAAGATTCTGAACGAAAATTCAACCTTGTACACACCCGTGATCCGTATTTTAGTAGTGGTTTTTGTGACGGAGTAATGGGAATGTACCGGTTGTTGTGAATGCCAGCTGTCGATTTGGATTTTTAAAAGGTTATCGTTTTGTTAGGGAATATTCTCTATTATTTCGTGAATCCCTTGAATTCAATGCATTAATTGTGGCCTCCGCCGTCATGTTACCCCTATAACAAGCGAGAGCTCGGTCGCTTCTTATCTTAGAATTATTCCTTGTATCTAATCACTCGGCATGTTTCCGCCCATCACTACTTGTGACGCAGCATTTAATCTCGAAGACAAATTGACGAAAACGTTGGAGAGTGCTTCTTCTAGCTTACTCGTAAGGCGAACGTTTGCCAGTGCAGTTAGAAACTTCGCATTTAGTATTGAGATATAATACAGCCCTTTTGCTAGGGGATTTATTGTGCTGTTTCTGTTTGTGTTTTAACACGACCGATTTTTCGGGCTCTACATGCTGTATTAGCGACTTCCACGTTCGTCATATAAGACCGAGACCATCAAATCTCTTAGAGTTTGAGGGTTCTTCCTGGAGGGCCAGAAGTTTTTCTTCCTGGAGTGATAGAAGCCAATTCTTCCTGGAGGGCCAGAAGTTGTTCTTTCTGGAGAGCCAGAAATTTCTTCCTGGAGGGCCAGAAGCCAACTCTTTCTGAAGGACTACAACGTTTTTACTGAGGGCCGGAACCCTTATTGAAGGGCTACAACCTTTTTTTTTCCTGGAGGCTATCGAGTGCCCATTCCTGAGTATCTGCAAGTGCCGGCGCCTCCACCAGAGTTCGACGACTGGATTTGGGTATTGTGTCGTTTACTTTCATTAAAATCAAATTGATCAAACATTGAACGCCGAGTTTTGAGGTAGCTCATTAATTTAATTTACATTTGTTCACTGGTTTGTCGGACCAGTCAATCGAATTGTTTTGAATTTTCGTGCATTCTAATAAAAGTCAAGCGCCGGCTCGATAATTTCCTTCTTTTCATTCATTAGTCTAGTAATATAACCGCTTGGGATTTATCGTTTTATAATATGAATCAAGCGGCAGCTACGCTCTCAATAGTTTTAATCTAGTTTGATTATTTTATTAACTGGTCGAGTCATATGATTTAATTACCATAGCCGTTAGTTGCTACCTATTATTATTGCTACATCTAAAATTAGTGCAGCTATTAGCGCACGCATACCTAGTAGTAATAAGCTTAGCCAACATCAAGTGATCACTTCGATAGGTAGTATTTAGTGCATTTAGTGGTAAGGCATACAGAACCAAGTATTTCTAACCGAATTGGTCTCTGTACAATCTCCACATTGTACTCTGTTTATTTTAACAATCATTTTAACCGCCATTTAACATTCTTTTGTCTTTAATTAACCATATTTCCATAAAAAAATTTTTGTCCAGATAGATTATTGCTGTGTTTAAAAAAAAAGAACTTAGTAGCAAATATAATGTTCATTAAATTTTAGATTGTGTTTTCTTTAAAGTAAGATTTAATTTAATAAGCGGGCTTGTGTTTTCTAGTTTTCTGGATAGTTTGAAATTAAGTATCTGTTGATTTTTTTGAGCTGACCTAGTCACCCTGCACAACACCCGCACAGCTTTTTCTGTTTAGTTGGCGAGAACGCGTGGCGCTCAAACGACCCCACGACAAGGGTCGGGCTTTGCAATACAACTCTCCGGGGCTAGATTCCTTTTTAATTAACAAAAAAAATAATAAAAAAAAATCAATAAAATCTTTACTCTCATTTTTAACTTCAATCAGAAAAACGTGTTGCAAAACTTAAAAAAAAACTCAATTCCTTATATATCTCTTTCAATAGTTTCACTTCAGTTGTGTGCTTATAAAGGTGAGGAACATAATTTTTCATTCGGTAACTTTCGTACACTATTATTCCATATGGCTTAATGTTCAATTTGCTGCTAAATATATACCAGCCTATTATGGAAATGAATGCATCCCTCATACCAACAAAAATATGAAAACGAATATGTCAACCTGTAAAATGGAAGCAGAATGTCTTAAAATGTTTAATCCTTGATCTTATTGAGCTAGTCACAGAAGTTATATATAACAACTTATTTATTTATTTATTATTAAATTGAATCAAAGACCCAAGTACAGTAAATAGAACAACAAATGTATAGATTACGTCCAAAGTCCAACGACATATATTTACATATTGTATACTACACATACCTACATACATACACCTACATAATTCATGACTAAAATTCATTTCTTGAATAAAAAGATTGCAATTTTAAATAATTTACTGACTCTTTCTTAAACTTCTTACTATCAGCAATATCCCTAAGATAACCCGGCAACTTATTGTAAAATGTAATACCCATATAGCTAGGTATTATATGGTATTA